>VWZV01008007.1:495129-717512 GCA_013397155.1 Irena cyanogastra | reverse complement strand
TATATACACATAGGACCTCTGTAGTTATGAACTGTATTCATTCCAGAGCAATGAGTTTTTTCTAATGCATAACACCTTATTTTGTGACATTTTGTTGTGACAAAGCTGTAAGTCATATTGTGCCATTAAATTTGAGATCAGTGCAGTGAGAGCAGTTGCTGAAAGTTGCTGGTATAGTCAGAACCCTGGTATTCTGTATGTCTGCATTGTTTTAATAGAGTTGTAAAAGTGTTTTGAGAGGTTCTGAGTGGCTTTTATTCTATTGCACTGTTGCTCTGGGTCTTTCCAAAATCTTGAATTAGGAATTATGTTCATAACTTAGAGACAATAATCAAGAGTAAAAAATTATAGATGGAATTAATAAAGTACACCAGCATGAATTCTGTGTGTTGTGAACAGACACATCAAAAATAATGTTTTCATATTGCTTCCTCTTGTTCTTTCCTCTTTTTTAAAATTAGGTTTCAGGCTTGCAGGCTGCGTTTAAAAGTTTACATTTCGGATATTCTAAGCAGCTCTCTGAGACAAAAGGTAAAATATTCCCATCACCAGGCTCAGACTGGTTATGATATTTTTTTTTTGTTGATGTGATGCATCTCAAAATATGGTTTAACAGTAAATCAAAAATACTTGCACTACATTTTATCAGCTGACCTGGTGTCTGAGCAGCAGTTTTATCATTTGAATATTTTATTCTGAAGTGTATTCACTAAGGAGAGTGAGACTGCTGAAGGCAATATGGAATATATGAGTAACTTGGAAGGATTTGGTCCTAGAAATCTATTTTGTGACTGATTTTGTTACTGTATCTGCTGATATTCCCTTTTTTGTGTGTGTGTGCATGTGTTCTTTCCCAGCTCACCCTTCCGAACGCATGTGGTCTGGAAACATTTTGAAAACCCTGGTATTATGAAATCCAGACTCTCATTTTTACAGAAGATTGCTGAGATTATCTAATACCTACTGGAATAATATCTATATGATACTACACTACTTCCTTGTGTGATTTTTACATTATTTTTTCTAACTCCATCAGGAAAACCTGAGCAGGTCTGCTTTCCTAAGTAAATGAAGCTCCTGCTATCACATTCTCTGACAGCATCAATCCCACTAATAATTTTGAGCCTATTTTTCAATTGCAGCTACATTTGATAGTAAGATAAGTTTCAAAGAAACCAGGTTGCTTAAATTCTCCTGAAAATAAGTGGGATGGTGCAAAAGGGAGTGGTGAGCTTCATCCTCTGACAGCAGAGTAGTCACATATGAAGGGGGCGTGGCACCTGCCTTAGCCATGAGCAGAACTCCCATCAGAGAGAAGTGTTTACTTGAAATTAGAGAAACCTATGAATACTATACAACTTCCAGGTGAACAATTTGTTCCAATTATGGCAACTTCTATAACTGTTTGTTTTGTGGATTTTTGGTTTTTCTGTTGTTTGTTTTTTGGTTTTTTTTCCATGTGTTAAAGCCTAAACCTCCTTTGGCACTTGTGATACACCTCAGGTGAAAAGCCATTGAGTTACCCCAGCCTTTGACAATCAAGCTTTATTAGTTCCCATAGTCATGGAATCACTACCACTTTGTAAAGTTCCTCTAGAAAACACAAGGCTGAGAAAAATAATAGTAGGCACATACATTTATTTTAGGATTTTTTTGTTTGTAGTAGAGTGAAGAGGTTAGGAAGCATTGCCTTCCTTTCCTATTAAGATACACTCTGCCTTGAGGACATACAGTGTGGGATCTTCCCCATGCTCATTTTTTTACACTGTGGATGCCCCATCTGTCTCCTTTTCATATGAAACATATTTTCATTTATTGTTGGATTCTAAAAACCACTCTCTGGCTGTTCAGTCTTGTTTATTCTCCAGAAATCTTGAGAGCACTTTGTAATACCAAGAAGTGACAAGCAAGGGAGCCATTTGATAAATAATTATATAAAAAAATCCCCTTGTCAGTCTCCAACAGAAATTAAGCTCATCAGCCACCTACAGGCTTCTACAAATCTTAATTTGCTTCATACCTTGGGTATCATAAATTAATCAGTATTTCAATTCATTTTGTTTCAGTGCCTTGTCCTCTAATACTACATAATTTTTATTGCCCTCTGTAGGTCATACTCATGTCTCAGTGGGTAATATTGTCTCTTTAAAATACTCTTGAAAGGTGATCATATTCTGTTCCCTCTTGATTTCTTATTTGTGAGAGAGTTTAAGAATAACCCCGAGAAATGTGGATTTCTTGTGGATACTGGAGAAATGTTTGCTTAATTTTCTCAAAATTCAGATTGCTCTTGGAGTTGGAAATCTGGGCTGTAAGGAGACTTCCAGCTGCACTTTTCAGTCTTCTGAGCTGACTTCTGTGCATTGGGATGCTTGAGTTAGAGGACAATGCACACCCAGAGTGGGACATGATCCTTGGCCAAGCTGAGCTGCCTCTCCTGGCAGCTGTCTGCCTTCACTGCAGTGCAGAGGCTGAAGGAAGGAGGAAGGCTCTGCCCAGCAGCAGGGGATTGCCCTTCACTGCTCCTGAGGCTGCATTTGTCCCACAGCCTGACTTGACCATGGAACACCTGGAATGCTGGCTTGGCTAGAGAGTGGCTTTTAATTAGGTTTGGATTTGCTGAACTGTGAGGTTCTGCACATCGGCTCCAAGAAGGCAGGAGAGGAACTTTTTACAAGGGCATGTAGTGACAGGACAAGCGGGAATGGATTCATGCTGAGAGATAATAGGTTTAAATTAGATATTAGGAAAAAATTCTTCCCTGTGAGGGTGGTGAGGCACAGGGTGACAGGGCTTGGAGGAAGCTGGGATGGTGGAAGGTGTGCCTGCTTGTGGCAGAGGGGTGGAAGTGGATGAGCTTTAAGGCACCTTGCAACCCAAATCATTCAGTGATTGTGGGTTTGATTTTAGTTTGGGGTTGTTTTTTTTCTTTCTGAGTCATATAGTGCACAATAAAGAACAAAGGGGAACTTCTTAGTATTCACAGTAATTTTGCATTGTAAATATGTATCTGGCAGCTAGGTAGAAAGAAATGAACATTACTTAATTTTAGGGCAACTATTCTTGAGTTTATTACTCAGGCATTTGATGTGGGAGCTTTCATCCTGCTGCATTTCAAGCTATTGAAGATAGCATCCACAATACAGAGCATGTAATTTATTTCCTAGCAGTTTTTGCTGTCTCACTGTCAGGCTGCTGCTCAGCTTTGTACAGGAACCCTTCAAGAGAAGAATGTTTAGTAATTTTTAAGACACCTAAAGAAACCTAATTCTTGCCTTGCTTGTTTCAAATTTATATGAAGGACATGTAGTAGTTGGAGAGGAACTAGTTAGCAATTATTGTTAGGACTTTGTCATCCTGTGGGCTGGTTCCCTCTCTTCTGATGCCCACTCAGAAATCAGCTCTGAAAAAAAATTGTACTTTGAGTTCACATTACTTTTTAAAAAGCAATGGATTTTTTTTTTTTAAGGAGATTTGCATTGAAAACTGGTTGTGTTTTAAATCTGGTCCTTCCTGATATGGTAGCAAGAGCATACATTGAGGAATCTAATTATCAAAGTGAGAGAGCTAATATTTTATTTAGGATATTGGTGTATATTAACAGTGCTTGCACCATTCCTTATGAATCAAAACACAATGTTAAGAGATGCTCTAAAAAAAGACCTTTTTTGCCTGCAGGAGTTTAGCAGTGTTGATTGTGGCTTGTCTATAAACCTAAGTGAACACTGCTATGGTAGCTGATTCTAAACACATTATAAAACTGCTTCTTGCTCAGTACTCTTCTTGTATTTTCTAAAAACAACTGCTGCGTATTTATTACCCAATTATATTCAAAAGTTGAACTCAATGAGTTTCTTTACTCATGGTTGAATTAACTCATTGCTTAGACTGTTAAGCGTGGTTTTCCTTTCCTTGATCTGATGCAATTGCAGTTAAAAGGTCATGCAAAAAGAAATTTAAAATTGGCTGGTTGTACCCATTCCACATGCATTGCAATCAGAATAGAAAATCTTTGAACCTAAGCTGTCGACATCTAAGTGCAACAGTTCTTTGGAACTCATTCTTTCTTTTTTTCATAGTTACTGACTTGTAAAGCTCTGGAATTGTCATAACACCCTTGCTTTATAGTGTATCTCAAAAGGACCAACAAACCAATACTCTGTGAGCAGCATGCTAGTGGATAGCAGTTACTAAGTGAGTAGAAGGTGTTAGACATACAAACCAATTTTGCTGTTTATTGTTCCTCAGAGAAAGTTACTATTCAGAATATCTGAGACAGTAGCTTCAGCTTTTAAAACACTGAGAATACATAAATACTAAAGTGTTTTTAATCCAGGCATAGTTCTTTCCACCAGTTCCAGTTGTACTCAGGTTGGATATACAGGAAGGTTTTGTGTTGCTTGATCTGTTTCTTTTGCCTCAATGGTGGAGTGAGTGTTCGGGTTGGTTTTTTTTTTTCCCTGCTTTAAGTCATGAGGTTTGCATTTTGGTGTAAAGGTCTTAATAAAACCATTTTACAAGAGCAATAATTTAGAAATGCATAATGTGAAGTGCATTTGTTTCAGTCTGGATTTTAGCTGTATAATGTGTTCTTTGAAACAGATTTTTTTTTCAAAGAACTGGAGGGAGGTAAGTGCCCAAATACTGTTGGAAATCAGTATTACATTCTTTTTCATGTGCATGTACATCCAACAGAGCACTGCAACAAGATATAATGATCCCAAAGGGCTATGTTTGGGTTTGTGTGAGCTGCCAATGCAAAGGCTGTCAGAGAGCAGTGTCATTTCTGCCAGGTCATGGCAGGTGCCTTGTGCTATAATCCATGTGTGCTGTACTCTTCATCCTATCCCTTTCAACCTTTGATGATATAAAGCTGTATTACCTGCTTAGGATTTCTTTGCTGAGTTACCTATTCCTCAGTAATTCCTTGTTTGAAAGATGAGTTGGCAGAAAGTGCAGGGAAACAAAAGGAATTGTGGTCTGTAAATGAGAATATTGCATTGGTGGTGGATGCAGTGAGCTGATGTTTCCTGTGGCTCTGAGGGATGTGAAAGAATGCATCCATTTCCCTGTCACTCTCTCTGTACTGCAAGATTTATTGCATTTTTGGGGCCAGGTCTCGGGTACCCTTTAGATAAGATGAAATTATTTGTGGAGCAGAGATAGATGTAGCCCTGGAATACTTTATATGGATGGCACAGTAACATGAATATCTTCTGATATAAAGAAGTGTTTCTTTGAGAATTTCACGTCTTGCTAATATTAAGTAAGGAGATAGCTTCCATAAGAGTAAATAAAAAGCATTCTAAAGCTATTTTTGTTGGTTTTATTTTATAGTAGGCCATGATTGTACAAGGAAAAAAGACTTTGAAGGTCCCACCCAGAAAGCTCTTCGGAAAGCCAGACAGCAAAAATTCCTTGTTGTTGCAAGCTCTTCCTGTGATCTAGAGGAAGATGCAGAGAAGAAGGTGGGCAGGAGAGATCTAAAGGTACTGTGTTCTTTCCAGCTGTACACTGTCAGTCCTCTTTATACTAAGCTGTGCTGAAAGACACCTGTCCAATGTGATTAAAAGAAGTCCTGCTTAGTTGAAGTAAATAGGACAGGTAGGTAACAAGTTTTGGTTTTTTTAATACAAGTCTCTATCACAATTAAATTTTCAGGGAATTACAGGAACTCTGATTAATTGAAGCTAGCAGTCTACTTTTTGAGAATCCAATGTACTTACCTAGCAGAGGAGGAGCACTGGCTGTAATGGCTTCTTGCTCTGTTGTGTTTCTTTTGTAACTTGAGAAACCTTGATGTGTTCCATAATGCTTGCAAACTTTTCCAGCATTTCAGACTGTTCCACCTGGGACTAAAGGGGACAATATCTGTGAGACTAAGGGTAAAAAACTGCTAATTTCCTAATAATCAGAGCTTCTAAAGCTGAGTATACCAGAGGTGAGTTACTGCTTCAGTTTGGAAGTTGTGCAAAATTAAAATTAATTCATGATTTAATTTTTTTTATTATTATTATGGAAAAGAGTGTTTACTTTATTCCAATTGTTTTATTTATTGAGGTTGCGTTTTGGGACTACATAACAATGCTTTTTTTTTTTCCAAATTGGGGTAAACATTGTCATATCTAAAATTTAAGAAACTCCCAAAACTGTTACACTGCTCTAGTTTTGTTTGAGAACTACAGTTAGAGTTTAAACTGTGTTTTTTGAGAAGGAAAAAAACCCTTTAGTTGATGGTGATGTAGTCAGAAGCAACTTTAGTCTTTCCTTTCCCTGTCTCCACAAGAATATGTCCATGGTAATTAATTTTTGTAGCTTTCTGGCTTTGCAAGAGCATTTTGTCTGTTTCGCTTTGGCAGTTCACCTCTCCACAGACAAACATACTATTTTATTTCTGTCTTCATTCTTTTTTCTGTTCCTGAGCCCTCAAATTAAAAAATCTATATCTGTCTGTATCTCTTCTGTTGCTTACTGAAACATTTCTCAGCATGTATAGCAAATATTTCTCCATACTGTCCCCACACCTATTAGTATCTGAGGCACGTGCCAGTCAGTCCATCTCCGCTTTCCCTGCTTTTCATGCAGTGGTGAAAAACTTCCATCCTAGACTCTTAGAGGTACCTTCTCTCTTCCTTCTGACTTGTAAACAGATAAGATTTCGTAATCCAAGAAGCAATCATTTTTGTGTTTCTGTTTCTACTGAAGTCATCAGGTTTTTTGTAGAAAACTTCAGCAGAGTTATGCTTCACCTCCAAAATATAAACCCTGCACAGGTAGTGTGCCTGTCTGGCTCTTGTTCTTTGAAATTCATGAGCACAGTTAGTTGACTGATTCTGGCAAGCATCTGTGTTTTTACAGATCTTATGTTTCCCAGAGGAGTGTCACCAGTGGCCCTGATGTCTTTATTTAATCAATGGATTAGAAAACTGGGTTAGGTCCAGAAATAAGGCATCAGAAAATATGGGCATGTTTGAATGTACTAGAATTTTCCATGGCTAAGCAATAATCTAAAACTTTAGGTGTGAAATTAGCATCTCTTCCAAATGGAACAATAGTTCTTTTTCACTTCACATTTCCTAGATCTATTATTTCTAAATATTTCCTTTCCCCTAATAAAGGATTCCAGCTTGGATAGTGCATGAGAATTACTGCTTAGGATGTCAGAAATAAATGGCGAAGGGAATGATGAATGTGTAGAGTGCAATGAGGTGAGTTAAAATTGTGTTTAAGACAGAAGAGACAGAACTCTGTCCTGTAGTGCACATTTATTGAACTACAGTTCTAATCCAATGTATTGAATTAAAATAGTGTGTTCTTATTCAAGTGTTTAGGCATCTTAAATATTTGTTCCCATCAAAAGGATGAGGTGTAAAGAGAGCCTTCCCTTCCTTAGGTGAATTTCTGTGATGCTTGGAATCAAGCTTGTGTGGTGTCTCATCTCCTCTGACCTGTATCAAAAGATCTTTTCAGTTCTGCTGCGTGTTATGTAACTTAGATCCTTTCTTAAAATGATTCAATATGAATGATCATGGACATCAACTGAAAAGTGTTCCATAAGTCATTTAAATGTTTTATTGGGAAGGGTAAAATTGATTTATACTTACTGAGATTATGATTCATTTAAACTCTCTTTATACTGCAAGGGAAGTAAGAGTCAGGGCATGAATTTGGTCAGATCCATGGAGTTTGGTGGAATATATAGAAGAAATAAATGCAATTGAAATCCTGCATTTGCATATGCATTTACAACAAAATAGAGAAAACAAGAACAAAAGATGTGGAAAATCTAGGTGAAATTCACTGTCTGGTATTGTCAAGCCTGTTTCAGTAAATGTAAGTGAACTTTTAAAGCTTACAAAAGTTTAGAGTGAACATGTTATCCAATTTATAAGTTCAGGCCTTTCGATTATATCCCATTCAGTAAAAAGCCACTATATTGTCATGAGATTGTATCCTTGAGACAAAATTATAAATGTTTGTATTAACTGTACTGTTACATAGCAGTGAACTATGGTGATAGAAATGATTTAACTTCTCTTCTGTGTCTGGTAGCTAAATAGTGATCTAACAAATGCCTGTGCTTTTAAGTAGATGCAAATATGAGTCATAGCTGAGCTAGAACATTTACTTCAAGGACAGACATATATTGTGTTACTGCAATATCCTGTAAAAACTGACATGTCATTTAAAACACAGAGTCCCTTTGATGTGAAGTTTATCACTGAAACAGTGAGTGAAAAAGCAACTGGATTTTTTTTTTCCTGAGAAAATGCATTATCCTGATTTTACAATCTTTGTTATGAGACTGAATTAAATTGTAGTAACAGACAATTAGTCTAAACTATTTACATATCTGGCCCTTAATAAGCAAGTATCAATAGTATAAGAAGTCGTAGATTAAGAATGTGCATAGAGTACTACTTTAAACATTTAAATTAATTAAAATGCACTCACAGGTCATTACAATTATAGAGAACCTTTGATAATGTGAATTTCATTATGCTCTTGAAAATTTTCCTATTTTTATTCAACCAGGTTCCTTTCAGAGTACATTCTATGTTTGATTGCTTTTATAAGTAATCTTAGCAGGAAAATTGCAGCTTCTTTATGTTCACTAAATTATATTTCTACATATATTACAACCCCATTTAATTTTCTGAAATTTTACTTGTTGTAAAACTTTATCTAAAGGTGTCTTTGACATTTCTGGATTTGAGGAATTATCTGTTTCTGTGGAACAGATTTTGCAATTATGCCCATTGTATATATTAAAAATAGAGAAGTAAAATCCAGTGATCATACAGATCTGGCTTTTGTAATTAATAACACTTTGGGTTGAAATATCACATGAGTACATGTATTACACTGAAGTTTCTCCTCAGTTCTATGAAAAAAGAGCATGAAATTTATGAGAACTGCTGTTCCTGTGCTCTCAAGTAGAAGGGGAGATGAAACCAAGTGATTACTTAATCAGATTATTGAGTTTGAATATAAATTAGCACAGGTGTATTGGGGACAGAATTAGAAAGATGGTCCCAAAGTAGTTAGGAAGGGTTGTAAATGAAACAATCACTTTGTGTTTGTAATAATGTGGCTAAGGAGGAACTGATTTGATATTCAGAAGAGAGTAGGTGACTGACAGATGATACTGGGAATGCTTATTTCTACAGCCCTTCCCTGGGATAATAAAACTGCAGACATGGAGCTAAGAAAATTAATACAAGTTACCCAAATATAAGATGGCAGCCTAGAGAAAGGAAAAGAAAATACAATGTCTGTGTTTCAAATGAGATAAAAAGTAAAAGCTAAGAAATCATAGACTAGACACTGTAACTTCCATTCCTAAGGAAGTTGGCAGTGCATAACTGAAATTTTACTCAATATCTGCAAGAAAGCAGGGAAAGAATTAACTGGGAAAATGGGTTTGCAAGGAAAAATTGTTTAAATCCAGTCTGTATTGCATCCATGAAAAGATAAGAGCTACCATGGATAACATACAAGAATGCTTGGGTTTTAAAAAGGCTTTGGATACTGTCTCACAGATTAATTCCTGTGAACAACTGTGGAAATTTGGCCTGACATTTTTTTTTTTTTAAATTAATGGAAAATAGATTAGGAACATGCAGATATACGGAAGAGGCTTTTTTTGCAGGGATATATTGTCCTTAATGATCTGGAAAATGGAACAGAAAATAAGCTGACAGAATTTGCAGACCAAGTGGCCTGGGGTTGGTGGGGCTGGAACAGCCAGTGCAGCTCAGGACAGGAGTGGAATTCCAAACCTGACCTATTGGAGAACGATCTAAAGAAATAACAGACAATGTAAGAAGAGGTACAAAATTCTGCCTTTAAAAATGATCCAATGTACAAATAGAGATCAAGAAGATTAGAAAGAGTTGATCATTGGCTTTTAATTAGAGTAGGCTCTAGGATGTGTTGTGTAAAACAGGCTTAACATGAGTTGAAAACCACATAATATTGTGGAACAGCTGAACGCTGTGCTTCAGTGTAAGCCAGGAATATTGCCTGGAGCATGTGGAATTGCTAATTTCACATGGCATGTGGCTTTGGCTGTAGTTTTGTGTGCAATCTGATCACAGCTCTTCAGGAGACATCTATACCAGAGCAGTAAAATGATTAGGAGTCTATGAAACTGTCAAAGAAAGGGTGAAATGTGGAATTGGGTAGTCTACAGAAAAGAGCCTTAAGGGGAGACAGGATGCATCCTTAAAATAGAAAAGAATTCTGTTAAAAAAAACCAAACAAACAAACAACCAGAAATAAAACCAAAAGCAAATCGAAAATTACAAACCAACTTGTTAGAACAAGTAGTAATAAAGTAGAAATTCAGTAAAAGTCATTCAGAGTACAGTGGGTGTTAAGCACCAAAGAAAGTGTATATCCTTAGAATATGATGCCTCTTTCCTTCTACTTACAGAATTAATGTTCTGTGACTCAAATGTTAAGAGCATGATCCAAGATTAACTGAGTGTAATCTAAAATATGTCCTTTAGTTGGTTTTGATGGAATTTAATTTAAAAGAATTCTGTGTTTTGTTAGGCAATTCTGTATTTTTTTAAAAATTACTTTTGCTATGGACTTGAAAATGGTAAAAAGAAAGCTGCTTTTTAGGTGAAATTCATGCTTTAAATAATTGTCTATCGTATTCTGTAATGTAATAGATAATGTGATGATGGCTTTAGTTTTAGGATTTGCTCAAATGTCTTTAAAGATGTCATGACTACGTGGAGAAAATGAGAAAATGCTTTAGAATGTTAGCTACAAATAAAGCTGTAGAGGAAATATTCATTCAGTTGCAAGACCAAATTATGAAGACAACTTATTATAGAATTTTCCATCCACCTTTGCAGCTTTGTTAAATTGAGACATCCAATGCCTAGCATTTTTAGTAGTAAAATTGATTCTTTAAGCCATTGGTACTTGATAAAACTACCTCACAGAACATCCAAAAGGTTTTCTTTGAGCTGAAGAACAAGGCTTATTTTGACTCACTGCTTGCTGCTAAGAATAATAAAGTAACAGGCCCCCAAGATGAAGAACCAATACAGAAAGTTCTTGGGACGTAAGATGGATTTGATCCTAATTCTAATTGTACATAGGTTTTGCATATTCATGTATTTCTTTCTGTATTTGAGTGTCAATAATGACAGATTTTAGAAGTGAGACTGTGAATCTCACTCGTGCTATAGTCACTTGCAAAAACTGCTGATAAATAATAAAATTACTGGGTTTTGTATGCAGATCTCCTGAAAGAGGGATGTACTGAAACTGTATTTAAGTGAAGAAAAAACTTTTGAGTTCTCTTTGCAGAAAAGATGTAACAGATATAAAAAAATGACATAAAGATTTGAAAATGTTTGTTTTTCTTCGCTTTTCCAAATAGCTGCTGCTGTCTCCCTCAGGACAGGCAAATGGAGAGAGCAAGGAATTGTGTTGCGCAGGAGGGTTTCCTTTGTCTCTCAGAGTTCCTGCAGTGCTTTCCCACATTCAGATTGGGCTGTAGGATAGGATTTGACTTTGTCTGAGTTCGGAGAACTTTTCAGAGGCTCCCTACAGAACCCCCACAGCAGGAGGTGGGGTGGTGCTTGTGCAGCTGTTGCTCACGTCAGCACTGATGGCCTTTGAGACCATTATTGAGCAATTTCATTAACTCGGCACCAGTGCTTTGTTTTCCCTTTAATTAAAGTGTCAAGACCTTAACATTTCTCTTGGAAACCATGTGGGAGTTGTGGAGGGAAGAGGAGGAGAATGGTTTGGTTGTGTTTGTTTGTTCACTGACAGGTGTTTGGTGCTGACAGCCCCCGAAGGGAATTCTGCCGGTACAACGACGTCTCTAACGGTGCCATTCCAGTGCTCTTTGGAATGTTAAACTTCTGCCAAGATCTCCATTCCTTTCAGAGAAGGAGATGCACTAACTAGCAGCAGAATGCACTACACAAGACATGAGTAGTGTTGGGTATCTCAGTTAAAATGTTATTGGTGCAAACTTAATTTCACTTGAAAAAAGTCGATGGTTTTTACAAAGTGTGTTTTCTTGTGTGAAACGAAAAAAATCTGAATTGCACAAAGGTCTATTTTCAATAATAATTCCTCAATTTTTTTCCAAGGTCTGTTTCATAATGAAAAGTTTATGATGCAGGAATTGGGAAGAGTTGTGTAATAATTTGGAAACTCTTTATACCAAGTTTTACTTTTCAACACAACAAATCAATGATTTGCTTGGTGGTTTTGGGTATTGATAAAACACATAGAAGTCTTTGTTGTAATTGATACACAACTGCAAGTCAAAATGTTCAGAATGGTAATTGTATTTGAATTGGGTAAATAATCACCACTATTTTTAAAGGAGTATTCTTCCAGAAGTATTTGCAGTCTACAGTTTAGCAGTTAACCTTAGCTTGGTGTTCAGGGATGTGGCTAGAAAGGCAATATAAGAACTACTGCTTGATATACTTACACAAAAAAAGTAGATTAAATGAGGCCAAACTCAATACTAATTAGGTTTTTTGTTTTGTTTTGTTTTTCCATTTTAATGTAGTTCACCTGAAGTTATTAATGGCTGAAACTAGATTCCTTTCAAATTAGTGAAATGTGATTGAAATATGAAGTAAGTGCTCAGACCCCCAAAATCTGGAGGGAAAGGCTCAGGTGCTGACTGTGGTATTTATATTTTAAATTAACTATTCTTCAGTAAGTTATGGATTTTGGTGTTTCAATCTTTTTTTCCAATATTTAAACAAAGCCTTTGCATATGTCAACATCACTTTAAGGAAAATGAAATTCAACATTAGCATTTCGTTTTCATGGTAACAAATCTCTAACATACCTTAAGAGCTCTGGCACTGCTCACAGTGTTCAGGGTTGTTTGTCTTGTATATTCAAACAGCACTTCTGGGGGTGGAAAGTAAAATCTTAATTGTTTCTGTTTGAATACAATGAAATGAAATAAAATACTAAGTCTTTACTCCAAACAGTTTATGAATTAATAATCAGAGCATTTCCTCTAGAAAATGTGACACTGTTTCATTGAAGTGTCACATACTACGAGGATGTTAATGGGTCACAGGCCTCTTTGTAATTGGATTTCCAGTTCGAATCCAGGCTTGACAGGTTTGATCATGATTAAAACTAGTTGTTGTATAATCATCGATTAGTTGATCTTACCTGCTCTTACATGCAGTAAGTAAAGGGCAACCTCTGTCAGCAGGGAGGGTGAGGTTGGGCAGATTTCTGCTGGAACCCAGCCTGGAATGATGTCTGTGCAGGTGGGCTTTTACACCAGAGGAGTAGAAATAATTCATGTGATGCTCAGACAATGAAGGCAACTCACATTTGTTTCCACTACATGGGACCACTTTGTAAAGCACAACTGCTAAACAATTTTATGGACACATTAGGAATCTTCTCATGTTGCAAATTGGTTTTTTCAGAAGTGCAATTTAATGTCTCACTGTGGACTTTGGCCATGATCTCTGAGCTTGGGGCTGAAAAGCAGAATAAGTCAAGTGGTTTCACAGCTCATTCAGAAGAATGCTTTTTTCATGTTTCCCTTCCAAAGTCCTCTCTCTTCCCTAGCTGCTCCCCTTCTCTTTCCTACCTCTGCTCTCTTTGTAAATTCTCTAAATCCTTTCAGTTAAGGTGCTGAATTATAAAGTTTGAACACACGAGTTTGAAAGCCTAGTTGCAGAATTCTGTTACTCAGAACAAGGGCCACACCATGCTGATGTGACAGCAGAACACCAGATACTCAGTGGACAGTTTCAGTTGGCATTTCTTTTGTCTGTTTTACGCCATAGTTCTGTATTTACTGCTTCCAAGTTTTTACCTTGTGTATATATAGTTCAGATAATGTGCTATACACTGTGAATTAACCCAAGCAGATCAGCCAATCAGAGATTTGTAAATTACTAGAAATCTGAAGCTGTTTCTATTTTGCAGGAATGCTTCCGTCACTGTACAAAGCAAACCTCCCCCATGTTTATGTAGCCCCTGCAAAGAAATTGTTCTCTTGAAGCAGTACAGAAAAATTGAGATTTGCTATGATGTAAATCTCTCAAGAGTTCATTCCCACAAAAAAGAGATAAACAAGAAAAAAATCACTATGCAAAATCACAGTTCATAGTATTTTAAAAATCCGTAATCATTAAAAATATTAATGGTACGTGTTAATGTGAAAATGTCTACACTATATTTCCACACTTCTGGTGTGTAATGATTATAATTTTTAAAAAATTCTTGTAGATAATTTAGGAACAATGCATATAGTTGTGACGTGTCTCAGTCTGGAAAGGATGTTAACAATAGTAGAGGAATTCATAGGCCTCCTTCACACTTGGTGTAGAAATTGTTCTATGCTGCAGGATGTACATGCCCTGGCTTGAACTCAGCAGACAAACAATCAAAGAGCAGCACACAGTCGTGATAATGTAATACTTAAGAATACCCCAATTGTATGTTTTGACATAGATCATGGGGCTGGTTAATGTGAATATACTGTCCTTGGTTTTTCAATATTGCAAATGAGAAGAATAGTAATGCAGATAGAGATGAAATAGGAGATATCTTTACTTCTAAAAATTATCCTTTGAGAGAGGAATCCTCATTTTGAGTATATTTTACATGGATTTTTTGATATACACTCAGTTGTTGAGTGATTGGTTTATCCAAACAATATTAATTGGAAAGAGGTGTTCTCTTGAGTTCCAGGCTAGAAGGCTTTGGCAGCTGTTTGTTCTGCTGCTCTTGTTCTGTTGTTGGCTAAACTTCCCTTGCTCTGATCCTGCCCCTCCAAACTCATAGTTCATGACCAATTCCCACTTGCCACCAAAGCTGTGAAGAACAGTGTGTGCAGGCTTGCTTTGATCTCAAAAATCCACCCAGGCTAAAATAATTTGGGAAATAACAATGAAGAGAAGCTGACAGGGTTTTGTTGGCATAATTGTTTATTTATAGAGTTTTGTTCCATTTTAATGGAAGACTAATTAAGTGTTTTATTACATGGTTTATAAAAAGAGTGAGAAGGGGAAGGCTGACAATGTTTGGAGCACATTTAAGGATAATTGGAGAGGTCCTGTGTTGTATTTGATAACTCCTGTATTGTTTTTAAAAACACAACCACACAAGCTAATACACTCACGTATTTTGTTAGCCTTGGTGCTAAGTTAACTGATTTTTGGTCTGGGAGTCATAGCAAGGAGCTCTTTACAGTCCTTGTAGTTTATTTCCATTTTTGTCAGGATACACAGTGAGTAAGCTTCTAGCCACCATCTGGTAATGTGTGTGAGTGGAGAGCACAGAGGCTGGCTGTGCCAAGGCTGTGACTGAGAGCTTAGTCAGAACGTGCCAACACCTGTGTAGGGGACTATTCTTATCAGCTGTGTCAGCTACTCTGCAAGGCTCCAGACTGGCTCACATTTTTATACCTTTGGAAGTCGTCCTTTTCTGTTTCTTCGTATTAAAAAGTTTGGGTTTCTAAATAATTTATGAACATCAGGGAAGCTTTTAAATTAGAGATTTGAGAGGTGTCAATGTTGTTCTTGACATTACTGAGTTTATTACTTTTAAAGATCTTTTTACTAATTGAATTAATTAATTGTGGATTTCCTGTCAGAAGTAAGTTGCTGTAAAAAAGGTAATGAGAGGAAACAAGGAAAGGGTAACATTTTTGCCCCTCTCTGCAGCCAAATGTATTTGAGCATCACTTCAGTATGTCATTGGATTATTCCAGTCATGGCACAGCTGAGATTTGACTTTATTAGTGCTCTCTTTTTGGTGAGTCTGTATCAACACTAATTTGGCTATTATTTTTAGCTACACAAGTATGTGCCTGTGAGAGGTTGATGTACTTGTAGTCTACATTGTCTTCTTATAGCTGCACACCCAATCACTGAATGCCATTGAAAACCAAGGAGTTTTAACCTTTCAGTTTTTTTTTTCTCAAAATAGCGTCCATTCATTTAGCAGTTATTAGTGTTTAAAGCTCTGCAAAGGTGTCCAGCTTCCCTGCCATGGAAGTTAGTAGGAATATGCCATGGAATCATTGAGTGGATTGAGTTGGAAGGTACATTAGATGCCTAAATGCTTTTGAGAATTTAAGGTTTTTATGCTAAGGCAGATAGTACTGTCTAATAAATTTTATAATCGTAAATAGCCAGCTTCTGTTTAGAGTCAGCTCTCATTATATAGTGTTGCACTGTAAATTAATTTTCCCTGGTAATTACTATCATAATAATCAGTTAAACAGATCTAATGTTGCCAACTACAAGATTCCAATTTCCTGCCACTATTTTCTTTTCTCCCTTCTTCCATTCTTTGCAGAAAAAAATTCATTTTCCTGGTGGTACTTGTTTTCTCCTGGAATGATGAGGTGGACAAGATGGTTGTGGGTTCAAATCCATGCTCTTCAGTGCCAGGGAGGCTGGATCTGCATTAGCATGTGTGAGGCACAGGATGTGCTGGCTCTTAGATCAGTGAAATCTTTTCCCATTCACTCCAGAGTAGATGACAATTTCTGGGGGGAATTTCAAGTTTGTGATGGTTCTTGCAGAATCCTCACAGCCTTTCTACATCTGGGGCAGAATGCTGCTGAAATTGTAGAGGAATTCAGAAAGTTCAATAAGTGTAGGCTTGTTGAACAATGGTCAGAGTTTGTCTGCCTCTACAGAGGACTTCAGAGAGTGTATTTCTACTACAGTTATCTTCTGAACATTGTGTTGTTTTGTCCAGTCCTGTCCAGGTAGTACAGTAAGGCTGTGCTTGGGGGGTTTGGGTCTGAGAAAGCTGTAATTCTACTGCTGTGATAAAGACCTACTGCTCTATGAATCACTGCAATTTACCTTTCTGCTGAAGTGTGCATGCAAGCTGCAAGTATACATATATATAGTAGGTGTCAGTGCAAAAATAGTTGCTTATATGTCTACACTTTGCATGCTGTGATTTTTCTGTAGAAATTTGAACTGCTGCTCTCAGCTGTTGCTTTGAAGTCTGCTCTTTGTGGTTGCTTTTCCCCCCACCCTCTGAGGAAATACCCAGGTAAATCTGTGCTGTTTCATCCCCATGTGCTTTGTGCATTGTTATGACTGAAATGTTTTAATCCTCTAGTTCAGAAGAAAAAACCCTGAAATTTTCAAGTGATTTTGATTTTCTGTAATTATAGCAATGCATCTTCTGCTTTGCTCTTTACATTTTGTTTAGATTCTGAGTTAGAAAAGGAAATTTTTGGAGAGACTGTACCCATCAGTTTGATAGAAGCCTCCAAAAATGTGACTAAGCAGTATTGAGGTTACAGGCACACACAAATAGTGTGTTTGTATTAGCAGTAATAGATTAGGTGAAAAAATCTAACATAGCTTAATTTAAACATAGAAATATGGAGTTAGGACCCCACTTCTCAAACATGTTTAATTAAGATCTATTAATTATGCTCTTGCAACTTTATCTTTTTTTTTCCTCAATGATTTCTGACTCAAAAGAGGCATCAAACCCCTTCAATTTTACTATAGGGTCCCCTCAATGCAGTAAAATGTCTGACTTTCAGTAGGAAAGGGAAAGAACTAGAAGACTTTTAGTCTTGATAGCATTTTTGGATAGTTTGTTAGTAATTGAATGTAGAATAGATGTTTTTATTAGAGGTTTCTTAATTTTAAAATGGGGCATTTTTAAAAATGTTTTTGTTCTGAATAAATAAAATAGCTTTAAGAAACTACTGATCAGAATGTAATCCTGAGAGAATGATCAGAGATGCCATAATATCTTTTTTGAAATTCATTATCATTATATAGTAGGTGTAAGTTATTTTCCACTCTGGAATAAGGATGCGTGCCTTTAATTGTAGGAATGATAGAAATTGAGAGGAATGATGTCTGATGTGTTTGTGAGCATTACTTTATGTAGTTGAACTGCAGTGCTGAATGGGCCCTCTATTTTCTTCCATAGCACAACAACAACAACAAAAAAGAGGATCTATAATATCTAAGAAATTGCCAGCGGGATTCCAGTCAAATTCTCCATCTGGTCTGGAGGCAGAGTATTACTGAATTTTTCATCAGTTAGGAGCTGGAAGTTGGAGACTTTATTAGGATTTCCTTCAGGGCAAATACAAAGGCGGTCCAGTGGCGCAGTTTATGGCTTAAACATTACAGGCCTTCTATCTGATGTACAGTAATAGCTGTGATCACATAGGAAAGTTGTTTAAAAACAACTTTAATGCTTTTAGTAACTGCAGTTCCCTCGAGTAGAAAATGTGATGGTGGTTTTCCAGTTTTGCTCTTGCCAGATATTGCCTTCAGTACCTGCAGAGGGGAGGCAGAAGCACAAGAACAACAAATGAGGTGTGACAACTGAGGGTAGAAATGCAAGATAAAAGAAGGAACTGACAGGTGAGGCAGAACACTGAAATTCATGCTAGTGGGAGTGGGACTTAAAATGGGAAGGTGGCAGTGCAGGTTCTCTCTTTGTGCATAACTGGAATAATTATGTTCCACAGAATTTTCCACGTAGCAGGTAAGTACCTAGGAATGCATGGAAGCTGGAAAGGAAATAAGAGTGACAGTTCAGTAAGAACATGGCAGATGACTGTGAACTGCAGGTCAAAAAAGAATGAGGCAATGATACAGATTCTAGATCATAAATAAGGGGAGAGAAGGTTATAGTTTAGTGTTTTAGAGAACAGAAAATAGAGGGGGGGAAAAAGGCAAGTTCATTTGTGAGTGGAAAGGAGTAGTGGAATTTGTGTGTTGTGAAATCAACAAAGAATGATAGGATTTCTGATACAGGGAGAACATTGGCAAGGGAAATGTAATTTGCCTACTCCTTTCCACTTGGGTTTGCTCTAGAGAGGAATGTGTTAATGTGGATTGTTATCCTTAAGCTTTTAGTAAAGTCTCAGAGAAAGGTGCCAAGAAGATGAGGTAGGAACTGGACATTTACTAAAGTAGGTTATTTCACACAATACAAGTCAGAGTGAAACTCAGATTTAGAATTAATTACATTTCTCTGTGTTATTGCAGTGGCTAAGGAAGAGTCCTCCCTGCTCAGGTACATTCTAAAGGGCAGTTAGGCATAATATATGTGCAGGGAATCAGGGATCAAGGGAGGGTTTGAAGCCCTGTAAGTTCTCAAGAATTGGGAAAGTTAGAAGAAAAAGCCTTTGCTAGAGGAGTAGATGGAGGAACAAAAGTAATTTAATATATAAAGATAGTTAAAATAAATTGAAAGGTTGCTTTTGTAAAAAGCCAGGAGATATGCCCTATTTTCACCATTTACTTATTTGATTTTTCTTCAAACTGATTTTGTATGGTGTACTCTACTGCAGAATTCATTGGAGTGTTTGCTTCTAAGGCTGCTTTTTCCCCACTAGCATCTTACTCCTCTTACCTCCAGGTTGTCTTTGGTTTGTTTGTATCCAGAGTTATCTCTAGTAATGGCCCATGAGTTAGAATGAAGGGTGCAGCCTGTGATCAGACAAATTGTTAATTTTTCTGGGTGTTGTTGGGCTGTATCCCATTCTGTTGTAGATTTCTGGTGGTGTCTCTTCAAACATCAGGCTGCAAACTGTGGTCAGTGAATTCTGTGGGGTTTTACCCACTTATATCTCAGTCCTGGATGTACCCTCACTCTGAGTCCACATGGAAGTATTGATATATAGCAGTCTTAAAAATTAGTAAAGTACATTCTTCACACTCTGTAGCTACTGGTGAGTGAAATTTGACATCTCCAATAAAAGCTTTACAGCTGTTATGGCAGTGCCCAAGTGCCTAAATTTAGAATGAAATTGCAAGTTGTCTTGAATCTGTCCATGGATGAACAGTTGGGGAGAATTGGTTTCAGCTATTCCCTCTGACTTGGCCAGAGAGGATGGAACAGAGAACTTCTGTATATGAGCAGGTTTGGAGAGAGACCAAAAAACAGACAAAATAGCCCCTAGTTCCATCTCAAACTTGTGTAGGTTTCAGGGGCTAATGGTAATAAAAAGCAATAAAGACTGCTACTTACATTCTTGCTAAGGATATATGATTTTGAATACAGAGAAAGAACAGATCCATTGGGTAAACAATTGCTGTTTGTTGGAGTAAAATTCATTTTAGGTCCTCATGCCATCTGTCCTAACCCACATGAACAAATTGCCTTTCTATTGAGAGTACATGGGCTAGGTTTCAAGAATTGAATAAAATCTTGTAGTTTCTGCTATCCCACTTGAAAGCTCAGTGTTTCAATTTTGTAACTTGGGAGTCAGGTGGTGATAAACTTATTCTGGTTTTTTGTCTCCTTCTGTTGTAAGAAATCGTTGCAGGGAGATTGTGCCAGCAATCTGTGTTACTTTCAAAACTACATTTAAAATATAAAAAAGTGACTCAAGAAATGGAGAAACAAAATAATAGATCTGAAAACTATAAATAATCAGCATTACTATCAATGCAAATTATCCCATGATTGTAGAAGATACAGTTGTGGAATTGTAGAAAATCCATGTAAATAATGTTACTAGTATGTTCAAGCCTGACATGAAGCCTTAAATGAAGAATAATCAAATGTATTCAGAGATTTTATTTTAAATAAACTATTTAGCATTTTTGTATGTGACTTGGGGAAAAAAAAAGAATCTCAAAAATCTGATTTGTGTTTGAGTTAGAGTTACTGATAAATTTATCAAATGACACACTGGTGAGGTCTTTTTCCATAAGGAGACCATGAAAAAGAGGAGGGGAAGTCTGAATAACTTGATAAATGAAAGAGAAATAAAAATATACTTTTTTACTATGCTTTTAAAGTTCACAGAATCATAGAATAGTTTGGCTTTGAAGGAACCTTTAAAAGGCATTTAGTCCAACTCCTCTACAATGAGCAGGGTAATCTTCAACTAGCACAGACTTAATTAGGGCGTTCTTCATCATTGACTGTGACAAAGGGGACAAAATGTCCTCTTAATAGCAGTGTTTACTTAGCAGACAGAAGTAGAATAGAATTTAGTAGATGAAAATTGAATCTAAAGACATTCTGAGTTATAAATAGAGTTGCTTTTTAATAGAGAATGTAGTCAGGCATTTCACAAATGTACTGGCAGTTACAGTCAATCCTTCAGTCTTGAAAAAATTGTCAATTTCTAAATAATGGATTTCTTTTAGGGCTATGTTTAGCTCAAGTAAAGATTTAGTTCAAGGAAGTGCAGAGGGCTGGGTTTTATGTGGTCCAAAATCATTTACAGACTACAGACATTTTGGGTCTGGTTTCATGATCTGCCATGCTGAATCTAGAGCAGACTTCATCACACCTTGAGGCACTTCCAGCAGTTTCAGTTTCAGTACTGGCATGTTTGGGAAGTCAGCCTGGCAGTACCTCTTTCATAGTCTGCTGTATCCACTTCCTGCAGTGCTGAAAATATTTCTGGTGGTTAACAGTGATAGATAACCAGCTTTATCACTGTTTGATAAAGTACTTATTGCTTACAAGTACAGTAATCAATTAATTAGCTCTTTATTATAAAGAACCCATTTCTCTGCAGTATTGACAAGCTGATAGCTTTGTACCTGCATGTCACAGTACTCTTACAGCTTTGTTTTCATTATTTCTCATTATGTGGAGCTTGGGATAATGGTTCCTGGCTGTCCTGAAAGGGAGTCAGGATGATGAAGTGCCAAGGGGGGGAACATGGACGGCATCTGTAACGCATAATTGCAAATAAATCAATAACTAATGGTCCCTGAATGTGTTTACCAGTTCATTGTAGTGATGTATGGACCTCTGCAAACCCTGGGTGCCTTATAACAGTTATTGAGATGATTACAGTGGGTGCTTTGGCCCTGGCAGAAATTAGTGTATCCAGGCTGCTGAGAATATAAACACAGTTTCTGAGCTTCCCGACAGTGCCTGAGAAGCAGAATAGTAATTTGAGGAAAAATAAAATTGTTGGTTGATATTTGGGAAATTAATAAAAGAATGGCAAAATTTAGAACTTGCACTCCTAGCATTTATGTTTGGATATTACTAGTGCTAGGAGAGCCTTTGGGAGCAGGTATTTTTATTTTTATTTTGTTAAAAGTGCAGATGAGATCATGTCAAAAAAATAATTTAAAAAAGAAGATATTTTCCACAGTCTTTCACAATACATGTGAAAGGAATAAGACCAAAATGAATTCAGATGAGCAATCCTCTGGAACATCCGTGGATGAAAGGAAAGTCTTGTGTTGTTTGAACTGATGTTTTCTTGGAGAAAATCAAGAACATCTAGATTTTTTAGCTGATTCTACAGTAGCTACTTCTGTAGCAGAGAAATTTTACATTAAACACTATGAAAATTTAAATATATATATATATATATAAATACTATTGCGACATATTTTGGAGTATGTCACAAAACCAAAGTAACTCGATGTCTATCATTTAATCAGCATTGTCTCTGTAACATGATGAATTGTGTGGCACCTGCAGCATGTGCTGCTGTAGCTTGAAATATTGCTGATGTTTAATTGCACCATAATCAAAATTTATATCTACAAAATAAAATTATAATTGCAAGAGGTCTACATTTTATGGCACTGTTGTTTATTTTAACATTGATCATAAATGTAGTTGATTTTCAGACATCGGCCTTTTAAAGGAAGGGATAGGGAATATCTTTGGGAATAGCATGTGGTTATTTGTGACTTAGAAAACTGCCATGAAAATCGATTGCATGCCTCATATCATGATAATTTAGTGCAGCATTTTTATAGATGTTCTTTTACTTCTCCTTGTGAAATGATCAAGCTGAGTTTTGTAACAGTGTTTGCAGTTGTTTATGCAAGATTAAGTTATATACATAACTGTGTGTACATCTCTGTTGTGTGAACATATTGGTTAATTATCTGTGAGACATGTAATAGTGTGTTGAAAAACAAACAGGAACATGTTCTGTTGTTACAATGTGGTGATGAAATGATGAGAATCAGTGTGACAAACTGGAAATTACTACCAGTAAAATAGACCTGGATTTATTCTTTCACATGTGATAAACTTATATTCATAACTGCTGTTAATGGTAACCAGAAGTAGATATTTAAAATCTGGGCATATCAGTACTGGTATAGACTTTGTATCTTGGAGTTGTAATAATTTTAAATTAAGAAATTAAATTCAATTGCATGTATTAAGCTCAATTCCCACCATGAGGGAGTAGCAAATTAAAAGTTGGATGATCATAATACCACTTTCTTGAGACTGTAACTTAACTTAGCACTCAGAATTATGGTACATTCTTCTTCTGGAATAATTTTCTGTGACTCTTCACTCATCTTGTTGACTCTGGACTGTTGGTCATGCAATTTGCTGTGACAGAGTAGAGTAATCAAAAGAAGGGGTTAAAATACATTTGGTGACATAGCTGGGATGGTAGAGATGTTGGAAGAAGGCTGCGTGGGGTATTTCTGTACAGAACTGATATCCTTTTGAACACAGAACAGGTCCTCAAGGAATGTTGGAGGTTTTTTAAGGATTGTTCCTTCTCTGGAGAAATTATCTGTCCATCTTTATATAGCTTAAGCCTTTGTCTTCCACTCAGTGTGAGTGCAGAGCATCTTAAACCTACTCCTTGTTCTATGGTCAGGCTTGAGCAAGGCTCAAGGAGCTGTTTTGTGTTTCTCTGGTGAGAGTCCCAGAATGATTTGAGTTGGAAGAGACCTTAAAACTCATCTGATTCCGTGCCCTGCCATGGTCAGGGACACCTTCCACTAGACCAGGTTGTTCCAAGTCCCATCCAGCTTGGCCTTGGACACTTCCAGCCTTGTCCTGTGGCTCCCAGCTCTGTCCTCTGGGCAGCTGTGCAGCTCACTGGGCAGCTGCCTCCAGAGCACAGATCATGTTCCAGTTTCTGCACTGGAGTGTCATGTTCATCCTTGACAGCATCAGCCACAGCAGTGTTGCTTTAAACTGAGAAATGTGATTTACTTGGGCATTTGTGAGAAAGTTTAGCAGAAGCTAAAACATTGCACTAGTTTTATTTCTGTAGTGTTGGGCAGTATGCTTGGCATAAAGTAAGTTTTTGCATTTTATACTCTTGCTTTCTGAAGTTGTGGTGATAAAGTTAAATAAGCCCTAGTGCTGAAGACTGGAAGAAAGCTATTGCGTTTCAGTGATGGATCTTTCTATAATTGTTATCTCCCTCTTACTTTTTCAAACCTCTCTGATTATTAATCATATCTGGCTAATCAAATCTGGTTTTAATAGCTGCAGTAAAAGAAACAAAACCAGTGAAATGCAGCAGCTTGAAGTTTATCCTTTTGATAGTAGAAAGTAATTGCAGTATATTTATCAATGAGTGCTAATGAGAGCTCTAGTCCAAAAGTGATTGAGTGTCTGTGACATAGTTAGACATGGAGTAGTAGAGCTTTCTAGTTTTTTATTGCATAGGCAATGGCTTGACTTGATGTGGCAGAGCCTTGAAACTGACATTGTCAGGAACAATTTCAAGAGCAAATTTACTGTTAGCACCAGTTCACAAACTGTCTGAAGGCTAGTGTAGCTCTGAATTTGAAGACAGAACAGTTTTACCATTGCTTTTTTAATTAATCTGGCTTTTACTACCTATTACATATTATCTTCATGTTTATTTTATTAAAAAAGGAAAAAATGTTAGTGTAATAAACTGAATAAGGAGGAGTTATGTGGCCACAAGCTTTGTAGCTGAGTTTTATGGTTTTTATTAGCAAGCCAAGCAAGATGGAGCAGGCAGTAAAAGTTTTACTACGCTCTCCTGCTGTTGCTTTCAACTTCCTTTCCTTACATTTCAGATGTTTATAAAATAATTGTGGTCATGATTAGCATAGTAAAATAATGTGCAAATGTGTTGTATTATGGTTACAATAGACACTGGAGTGTTTTGAAATTGAGTTGTTTCAGTATTAATTGTACAACAGTACCTACTGCCTATTTCACTGCTGCACTAAATACCTTCATTTCTTTATACTCTGCTAGAAAAGGATACCCTGTCCCTTCAATTACAGGAAATATGAAAACAAAGTAAAATCATACTCAGCTACTATAATAGATGTCAATTTTTCTGTCACTCTTGCAGCAAAGCTTTTAATATTAGTTTAATACTTTCCTGCTTAGCATCTGGTTCCTTCTGAATCTGCCTGCCTCTAGTGCCCCAAAACTGAGCTACTCAGAGAACAGAATATCAGAGTTTTCTTCATGGGAAAGAGGGAAACAGGAATTTACTTTGAAACTTTAAACAATTTTAAGTATAGCAAACAAAAAGTAAATTGGGGTTTGAAAATCTCATACTCTAGTTTGCTGTTTAGGTGTTTTCACTTATTTGATGTATTTCATTTTTGATAGTGTGGGAAGCAAGATTCATTCCTTGTCAGCAATTACAGCCAAGAGTATTTTCATTCTTACTTATATATTTGTGTTTTAAGAATCTTTTGTTTATTTTCACATTTTTAATGTATGGATTCTTAGTAATCCTTAAGTTATTTTGAATGTTGGGACACAAATGAGTGTAAAACTGAAGCCCTGTTGTGAAAACAATGTATGTATTAAGTAGCTTCTGAGTACACCTACTATTTTCCATGGGACTGCTTTGATATTTAAAAACTAAAATATGGAAATTTCAATATATGGAAACAGGTTTAAAATGAAAATAGGCAAAAAATGTTCTCCATAATATAAGTGTATCAGATTTTTCAGGAAAAATAAGTGATCAGTTATTAAAACTCTCTGTAACTTGGAATAAAAAGAGAATTTCAATGGTATGTCAGTATAGCTATCAGTGATTAGTTCAGCACTCATTTCTAAGTACAGAAAAACAGAGACAATTCTGATTCTTGGGTGAGAATTGAAAATAGAATATTTCCCTGAAAATATTTAGTGATACAAGTTAGACTGTCTTGCTGAATTTTGGACATAGACAGTAGCTGTGCCCTAAGAAGAACTTAATTTTCATTGCTTCACATATCTGAAAAAATATCTAGTATTTGCTTTTTAAATTAAATGTATGGATACACCAGCAACTGTGACTGTGCTCCTTGTGCCTATCTGAGCTGCAGTCTTAGAATGACCTTGACAGCTTTCAAATTGGAACTTCTGATGATAATGGTCATTAATTTTTGCAGAAAGAAAAGGTTGCTCCTTCTCCTCCCTCACTGAAAGACAGTGATCACTAATTTGCTGTCTGATGGGCTTTGCCTCACTTAAGATTACTCTGTTTTCTTTCAGAATTAAAGTAGCAAGGTTTGAGCTTGTTCCTGGTTACAGAGTGAAGGTGCTTCTTCAATTGAGTTCAATTTTTAACATCTGAGTAAAGAGGAACTTAACACTACCTGTAATAATGATATAGACAAGGCCAAGCTGTGATTTACACAAACTGATTTGAATGTTTTCTATTTAAACTCTACTACATTTTTCTCAGCTCTGAGATGATTTAGATCAGTTCCACTTATCTATTCATTGCCTTCTGTATGTTTTGACAAATGAGTCTCTTGTGTCTTTCTTGAGGAAAAAGAAAGCTGTAGACTTGCTCTGAAGAGCCTTGGAAGAGAAAAGGCAGTCTTACTGGAAAAATTCAAGACAGGGCAGAAAAGAGATTTTTCTAATAGCTTTAAGGGTAAATTTTCTTAATTGCACGACAGTTTGCATCAAGACAAGGGTTTTTTATCTTATAAGGGGGAATTAAGGAATGGTTTGAGACTCAGAAGATACGAGTTCATTTTACAAGCTGTCCTAGAGAATTTCAGCTTGATTTGGGGTAAATCACTGAATCCTCTTATGGTTCAGGCTCTTAAACTAAAAGGAAAAAAAAAAAAAACCAACCAAAAAATCCTGAACAAACAAAAGAAAGGCAAGCTCTTCTCTTCTGGTTTGTTTTTTGTATGTGAACCCGTGAAGTCTTAAGGCATGAAATGCCTTTATGACTTCACACAATTCCGACTTCTGTAGCCTTCTGTCTTCTGATAATTTAGATATCTGTGGAAATACTGTGTGTTAATGGCCCAAGAGTCATGGCAACTTTTTGTGAGTGGCTGATTGTTGCACCTGTGATTTTAGATAACAGAGGGAGTGTACTGTCAAAGGGACAGTTTGGTCAGGCACCAGGTACCATTTAATCTTTTAGTGACTGTGGACAGGCATTGAGGAGGGTTTTGGTTCATAGAGATTCTTCCTAGGACACTCTTTTGAATGTTTTGTTCCTTGCCTTTGGTGGTAGAGTAAAAGGATATTTAATGTCACAGGCAGGAAATGCAGTAATTCCTTTTTATATGGATGTGAGACAGAAGCTTGGTAGATTTTTATTTTTGTCCTCGTACAAATGTCTCATACATAGCAGATAAAGGAGTGAACAAAACCACAGTACATTGCTTTGGCTCCTTAGCACTCAGAATTTTGGATTGCCCATGCTGAAGGAACATCAGACTTTGCAGTCAATGCCTGTAAATGTTCCATAAGCCTTGTTATGCAAGGTCTTAACTTGTGTAATGGCTTCTCTTTTACCCTTAGGATTTAGCAATTGGAAATAACAGAATAAGGATTAAATAATGAAACTTGATTGCCTAAATTTGTCAGGGGAGAGGAGATATCTTCATACAAGCATTATTGAACAGTTGCATTGTAGCAAGATTTTAGGATAAAAATACCCCGTTTATTCCGCAGTGAGAAATATTTGTGTCTGGGGAAAAAAAGTCACACTGTGACTTCCACGTGGTGTGTGCTGGGGAGCTACTGAAATCAGCATTTCATCTGGCCATGATAAGTGATACCACTCTTCATGCCAGTGGGAACCATAGGTATGAATTATCTCAGCTGAGGGCAAGTCTCCTGCTCTAGTAGAAAACAGGATTACCACTGCAAGGAGTGCAAAAACTATAGTTCCAGAAATATTTCAGATCCTTACAATGGAGTTACAAAAACCCTAATATTTTTATATTATTCTCTTTTTACTATATTTTTAATGTTACAGCAATCATTTATAGCACTATCTCCTGAAGTAATATCTGGGGATTTTTTTCTGCTGAAAAATGCAGGACTTTCTGTCACTTCTATTCAGAGAGCCTTGCCTTTCCTAGGCTTGTTTCACTCTGAGATGAGTAACTCTGGTTGCATTTACTAATTGGTTGTATTCCAGAAAGTGAATGAGAGCAATTTGCAAGAAGCATGCTGATTTTATGCCTTTGTTATGCTATAATCAGAGTTGTTCAGATTTGTCAACATTGAAAGGTGGAAGTTTGTAAGACAAGGAGTACAGAAAGCTTCCAAGAGTTGCATAGAGTTAGTGACACATATTGGGGTTGTACTTACCTTTAGGTAAGATCTCGACTCATTTTAGTGTGTTTGTATAATAAATACTGCAGACTTATCATAACTGTTCGTAAATTTGGAAAATCTATGGATTTTTTTTGAACTGGCCTCAGAGATCTTCAAGAATATTATGGCTGAGACACAGTCAGAACTTGATATGCAGTTGTATAAAAATGTGGAACTTTAGCTGCAAACACATTCCTTGCTGGATTAACAATGCCAGATTAATCTTTATTATTTATGTATTTGTACTTGACATATTTATTTCCTAAATCTGAATATTGCAGATTTATTACTTTTGTTTTTTTCCAAAAGTAGGTATCTTGCCAGTATCTGTGTTAAGCAAAGATGACTTTACTCATTTGCTCTCTATGATTTCCAGATTCTGTCTTTCTCCCCAGTCAGAGAAGAAAAGACTGTTGTCTGATATTAGTCAATATTGACAGTCCCTACTGTTCCATGGATTTTTGAGTGGTTTTGTTAGGCTGTGCCTGTGATTGAAGCCACAGTCCACTGAAAAATATCTTCCAGTTCTTTGGTCTGGAATACATGTACTCAAACTGGTCATTAAGTCATCAGCTTCGTGATCTTCATAAATTTGGCTTGTGTTAATAGCACCCTTATAGGACAATGCAGGGTGTAGAGCTTCTGAAACTGAAGAAAAACAGATATTCTTTTGCTACTTTGAAGTTGTGAAATTTGCTTCATGCTCATTCCTGCAAATTATCAGGAAACAGGATGGCTGCTATCAAGTTAAGTGCAAACAGATACTAAAAAGACTTAGTGGTTATCCCTGCTGTGTGTGTGCTTTTTCAGATTAAAATACAGTGATTTTATTCCCTCCTTAATCTTAATGTTTGATGGGCATTTTAAAAGTACAGTGATTTCAGTCTCTTTAAAGCTTTTCACAGCAGGATGTCCTAAAATGTTGCAAAGAGAAGCCATCAGCCAGGTCTTCAGCAAACTCTGGTGTCTTGGGAAGTGGTTTTGTAATGAATGTTGCAGTCCTTAAAATATATTGTGCACAGTTACCCTCGTTACATTCTTTAATGACAATCTATTTTTAATAAAGCTATTTAGCTTAGTTAAAGAGCTAGTAGTAAATCTCCTAGTCTGCTGATTAATCTTAGAAAATATCTGAAACCACACCAATGGAAAATGAGGCTGTAAATTAGCTACATGTATTTTGACTTTTTGTTGGCATTATACTTATGAGAAAGGTCTTTTGAAGAATACAGCAGCTTTGCCTCTGGATGCAACTTGTGGAGCTAACCTCCCATGGAAAACAGGGCTAGAAAACAAATAGGCCATGGAAAAATGGAAAATAACTCATGCTAGTAATCGTACTGAGGGGTTTGATGTAAACCTCTCTTCTCAGTTCTATCCTGTGTTTTATGTCAGGCCAGTTATCTTAAATAGTAGGAATATAATTTGAAAAGAACTAACTCTGCCTGCAGTCAGCTTTAACAGTATGTATCAAAATTAATAATATCAGGACAACAGTGACGTAAAAAATTATGAAAATTGAATAGAAGAGAAAAAAGACCGGAAAAATAAGATAAATTTGGTTTTTCAAAATAGTAATATACATTGTGTGAGGTTATGCAGCATTTCTGAGAATTAATAATTTTGGTTTTCTGCAGGATTCAGAGTTCCCTGTTGATCCTGAAGGGACCCCATCCTTTGAGCATGCTAAAGAACACATCCAACCCCTGAAATCTGGACAGTATCGACTGAGCAGCATTTTGAAGGTCCACGACTTCGCAGTGAGCTGGTAGGAACCATGAACAGTACATTAATTTTATTATGTATGTGTGGAGTTTTATTTTTCAACAGGTCATTGAGAAGCGTTTGCTGTAAGCAAATATCTGAAAAATTACTGGCAGCTGTCAGGGGGACTTCCTCTCTGAAGGATGTCACAGTGGAAAAACTGATCATGAAATGCAGTGGGAGTGTAAGTACAGTAAAACACCTGGGCAGAACTGTTTACACATTGAGATTCATCTTTTCTGTAGGAAGAGTGGGATTTGGTAAGTAGATATAAAAACAGAAACCAGAGATGACTGTAAACTCCAGTTCCAGGAAACTGAATTGTAGTGCTGAATATTTTTGCAGTTTTTATTTGATTGTAGTTTATTCCCCTGGGTCAAAAATCAGAAGAGCTTAAATTTGGATTGGCTTGTAAGCAATGACATTTCAGGGCTTGCTAGCTGCAGCTGAGGAAGAATGAACCTAAAAATAATTTAAAAAAAAGTAAAAGTTCATAGCAAAGTTCTGACAATTCTGACACATTGACTAGGTTTGAATATAATTTTAAATTAAATTTTTAAAAAAAGTGGATTTAATACTTATAATGCAAAGGTCACATACAAAAGATTGCTTTTGGTAACTGCCCACGTTTTGCAGTAAATAACCACCACAGTGCTGTGAGCTTTGGCATCCATCAACAGGAATCTGCTTAGTCTCCCAGATGCTCAATTTTGGGTTTCTGTCTGGTTTGCAGAACTGGTTTGCATATTGGTCTAAGTATGAAACAGAGCTTGCAGCTGGTCTCTCTGTGCTACTACTCAGAGGAGGCTGTAGCAAATTCACTCAAGTATTTGTGAGTCCCTTGGCTTATCTGAAGGACACCAGGTTCAAGAACAGTGTGTGTTTAAAACAATACAAACCAGAAAGAAAAGCAGTCTGGAGAAGGAAGACGCTTCCACACTGGGCAAGATTTTTGGTGAATGGGGTGAGATAAGCATCCAGCTGTGACCCTTCCAGGCTGCAGCAGCACAAGCTGTTGGTGTATCACAGGCTCAAGTCATCATTTCCTTGTTAAAAATCTGCCTTTACCTGTAGAGAAAGCCAGGTTTCTGTTGCAAAGTACTTCTGAATGTTGTTACAAACTACTTGTGAATCTACAAGTATTTAATATATAATTGAAAGTATTAGAAGCTCTGGTCTAGTGAGGAAAGGACATCTCTAATAAAGTTTTTCCATTATTTTGTAGCTGAACAACAGTAGATAAATATGGTCGTGTAAGACTATACCTTGTTTTCTTTCTCTTTCTTGAATTATATTTTTATATCATTTCTGTAGATCCTTATATCCAGTGCTTCTAGTTATTGCTAGCAGAGATGCTTAATGTGATGAGAAATTGTAAGTATTCTTTGCAATTCCTAACTGGGTATCACACCTTAAGGATACAGTGCCACTTCAGCAAGCAATTTTCTAAAATAAAAATAAATTGGATGTCCTTAAACTTATTTGGAAACACTTCAGAACTTGCTTGGAGAAATGGCAACTATACTGAAAGAAACCTGCCAGAGAGGATGTGTATTTAATTTTATATACTGCAAATATGATGTTGACTTTCATATAAATATGCTCCTTTGAAGAGAGTCTGGGATAATGCTCTGAAATTAACTGAAGTGCTTATTTTAAAAATGTGATAATATGAAATCATGTAAAGAACAAAAGAATTTTAAGGTGTGCTTGAAAAAATGAAAACAAAGCAACTGAACTTTTCCATTTGCTTAAAAAAGTCTCTATGTACATTGAGGGGCAGGGTGTAGTTTCTACACATTTAACTATATCTGAAAAAAAACACTTAAAACATATTTCAATTAACAAATTTTTTTTCCTCTATGAATACTGCTACTTAAGATCAGCCTTTTCAAGTGATGGAAAAGAGAGACTGCCTTGTTTTTCTTGGTACTGCTAAGGCTCTGTGGTAGCCTGCTTTGCCTTTTTTTGACAGTGTTTCCTACAGTAATTTTTTGAACACCCTCCTCAATTTCAAGTAAATTCGACAGAGGAATAACAGACTCAGAAGTCCTGAGGTTCCCAGGACTGTTTCAAGAGAACAGATCTCTGTTGAAGAAAGGGTCACTTTTAGCATCCTGTTGGCTGCAGGTGACTGAGAGCTCAGAGAAAAGAGAAGTTGCAAAATTTTGGGGAGAAGAGCTGCAAATGGAGCTCTTAGCTTATTAGATGCTATAGGATCCAGTCCCAAGGCACACAGGTAATGCACACAGAGCTTGGTTTTTTAGTTTGACATAGCAGCTATTCAGTTCTGAATCTGGTTTTCCAAGAGGTTATTAAATGCATAAATCAAGATTTTTCAGAGAAGAATGACTTAGATTAAATTATTTGTGTAGGGAATTAAATAAAAATAGCCCATCTAAAGAAATTCTGAACATTCACTAAATATGTTTCTAGTAATTATAATTGTCTATCTGATTTTACAGACACAAGGGGAAATCCCTAACCACGAGATGAAAATTAATTTTTTCTTGTAGCTCATAGGATAGATAGAAAGCATTCTGTTGGCTTATAAAACCAGATTTTTCTCACCAGAACCAGTATATCAAAAACTGAACAAAATCTGGTTTGTGTATGGGTATTACTGGGTTCTTTTACATTTCCATAGAAACTGGAGCACCTGCAAATCCAAATTCAGTTTGCACAACCTCACATACATTAGTTCTTCAGACCTTCATCAGTATTCATTGAAATGCATGTTAGTGAAGGGGGAGGAAAAATCCCTTGGGAAGCCATGTTTATTTGCTGCTAAGCTGAATGATTCCCACTTCTCAAATCATCACGTAGGCATTCCTTTTCTGCATGAAATTCACACTGCTCCTTTTAAATATCCTGGTGAACCTTACTGTGCCTACAAGAAGCACTGTAATAAGATCTACAGTGGCTAAAGGATCTTCCTTAATCTTACTTGTCCACTTTCTCCTCACCTGCTTTCTGCGTCTTTGCTTTAACCTTTTGTATTGTTTCCCATGAAAAATACCTCGGCAGTCACCACATGTGATGCTACATCTGCCATGGTTTATCTTGTCTTCACTTGGGAAAAGAAAGGTGCCCACACAAACTGTATTCAGTGCATTTTTAATGTTTAGCACAGTGTTGGAAACCAGGAAAATGCCAGGTATTATGGTGGAGAGATGACTACCCAAGAGGAAGCTGAAAAAATAAGCAGCAATCATCTAGGCTGTTCTGTTAATTTTTTAAGGTGTCGTGGTTTCGTCCTCCTTCCTTCTTTCCCGTGCCTCACACAGAGGTTGCAGTCCTCCACTGATGCACTTAAAATCAGAATTGCCATAGAATTTGTAAATATATGGCCTAATATAGGTGCCAGGGGATGTTTGTGTTAGATATTAGGAAAAATTTCTTCACTGACAGGGTGGTCAGACACTGGGACAGGCTGCCCAGGGCAGTGGTGAAGTGTCCCTGGAAGTGTTCAGGAGTGTAGATGTGGCTCTTGGGGGACATGGAGTAGTGATGAACCACAGTGGAGCTGGGTTGGACTTGCTGGTATTTAGAGGTCTTTTCCAACCTAAGAGATTCTGTGATTCTGTGTTTTAAATGGATGTTTCACCTACTAGTGTACCTGCATAAATAGGAAATGTATATTGTTCTTGTTTACATGTAACTGACGTTCTCGAATCCTTTATCCTTGTTTGCTGGTTTGTAAAAGAAAAAGGTAGGAAATTGCTAATGCTCTGCCTAGGCACAGTAAAAAGAGGAAGGTGGAGATAATAGTAAAGAAAAGCAAATATGAAATGTTTAGTGATTATCTCACTTTTCCTGATTGGCCCAGTAAAAGATAACTTTTCAATAGGGTCTAATTCATCATTATATCTTACTATACTAGTTTCCCTTATTTTTATCAGTAGATTGCAGGGAAGATTTTAAAAACTTATCTCCTTGGGAACCATGCAAATTGACTTGTGGCATAGAATTGTGTAACTGAAATTAAAGGTACAATCTTGTAGAGCCCTGTGCCAAGAGATGAAGGTAGGAAAGCACTGCAGAACCCTGGACTCTTTTCCTCCTTTAGTTCACATTGATCACTTTTTCTCCTTAACACCTGAGCACATACATGGACACAGATGCACATCCACATCACACAGAGGAGCCAGCTATGCAGGGCAGAGAATCCTCTGAGTGTTGACATGAGGAAATTCTTTTAAAATAGATGATAGCCTGAAGTTCTGCTGTAAAATGGGTGGTGTTGGTGTGCAATTCAGAATTACATTGGTGAGGTGGTGAGGCACAGGGATTTGGCAGCGTGTGAAGAACAAGGTGTTTTGTTCTGTGGGTCAGATTTGACACTTGCTCTGAACTGTGTTTTGGTGCTTTCTAGACATAACTGCCTCTTTTCTTTTTCATTCCCAGACTTTGGCTTTCTTAGAGTTACCTATTGGAAGAGCAGCACATTTAAATTCTGTTGTGTGTAAAGGAAGTAACAAAAGTAGCACAGATGATTTTTCAGCAAACGTCTTGGTAGTTCTTTTTGTTGCTGCTCCTATTTGCCAAGAGCTCTGCATTAATATCTCAGAGCAGCTTTGTCGTGGTCTGTCTTGTCACTGCCCTTGATATCCTTCTCTGTGATGCCTGTAGAGTTCTGACAACAGTCACCCTGATGGTTTGCTGAGACTGCTGCCTGTCAGGCTGACAAATGTTGGCTCCTTTTTTCCTGTATTCTGCCCATTTGTTTCCATCTCTCTGTTGCCTTAGAGCTGGTGAAGTAATGTCATTTTATTTTGTCTCTGAACAATGCCAAGCAAAATAGGGTCTGTCTACCAAGAGGTGATCAGTCATATGAATCTTTGTGTCCTTGTGTAACACAAGGTAGGAGAGGGGATTCGAAGTCCAAAATTCATGAGGAAATTTCCTGTTGAAGAGTTTACTGAGGTAAAAAATATCCTTACTAATTATTTAAGCACTTTTCTTGCCTCCTAGGGCATTAGAAAAGATTTTTTTTAAATTAAATTACATTTTTCCATTAACAGTAAAACTTTTTAATTGTGCCATCATATGCTGATTTCTTGCATGAGTAGCCAGAGTGAATTGGAGATTTGCATTAGCAACATGAGCTGGTGCTTAATTTTCCTACAGAAATTATACCTGCTTTTAAAGGAATATGACATACAGGCATCTCTTGTATGAGGAGAGTCAGAGAGAGCTGGGGCTGCTCAGCCAGGGGTAGAGGAGGCTCAGAGAGAGATCTCTTCCATCAGTGTGCACAAATATTGAAGGGAGGGTGTGTATAAATTAAATCTAATAATACTCACAAGTATATTTATGCTGTTAATTTTCACACCTGCTGAAGAAGGGTGGAGTTGCAGAATTGGATTTTTATGTGTGCTGAAATGTTCAAATACTCAATTTGGCCTCTTTTGAAATATTCCAATTCTGTGTCTTTTCAAAAACAAACGCAATATAAGTGGAAGCTTGGGTTAATCTTTATCTCCTTCTATATATGACAAGGAATTCCTGATTCTCATGTTTTATTTTCATCTCTTCATTTGATCAGTCTTTGAATATATTTGAAGAAACTAGTGTTAGAGGTGGTTAAATGTAAAATTGACAAGTCACGTAGTGCATTTTCCATGACACAAGGGACAAAACCCAGCAGCTCAGCTTGGATCACTCTGACAGATCAGTCTGTACACTTGCAGTATGGGGTTTTTGTGATGTTTTAAACATTTAACTTTCCCAGATAAACCTGTTAAGTATTTTAGCATCAAATTAATGTTGTTAAAAAAATTTTTATCTCTCTCTTTGCCATATAGAAAATTGAAGTAATTTCCTTTGAAAAATTTTTGCAATTAGTGCCTTTTTTTTCCCCATGACTGGCCTTTATGAGTAGTAGAAATGTGTGTTTAAACTGCACATGAAGTTCTTACCCTTCTGCAAAGAGGAAGTGATAAATAACCCTAAAGCCTGCAAGTGTGGGTGCACTCCACATCATTTACAGAGGTTGGGAAGAATATTTGTGTGTGTGCCCTGCCAGCCTTGTGCATGTCCTTATGTGCCCAGCAGCCCTGTGAGACAGCATTATCCTCTTGTGAAATCATTCCTGCTAGATTGCCCAAGTGGAAGATGCAGAAATTAAATTCATGTCTTCAGAGTCACAGTTCAGTGCTTTAACCCTCGATGTCAGAGTATCACTGTTTTCTATACAAATTAAGTTAATTTCTGTCTGCATTGAGGCCCATGTTGTAATGGAGAGATTGTTCCTTGGACTTCTTGTACAGGCTCTGCAACAGCTTGGACACAGTTTATGTGGAGGGAGCACTCAAGAGGAAAATGTCAGATGCAGTTTAGCTCCCTGTAATACAGTTTAATAGAGAGGAAAAGTGAGCTCTCTGTGAATAATCAGTGAGAGCTGTGTGGATCACATTTGGGTAAGCTCTGGGAGGCCTTTCTGCAGTGGCAGGAGCAATGCAGAACTCCTGGCTCCAACCCTCTCACCCTCCTTTGGAGCTTTTTCCATCTAATACAGCAATAAGAAGGGAAGTGAATGATTCCCTTGGCTCCACCTTTCCCTCTTCCCCTGCAGGGTAAATATTCCTTCCTGTTCATCTCTAGAGCTTTGGGCTCTCAGAGTCTTTAGAAGGCTTTTTGTTTCTCATTAGCTCTGTCTGCAGCTCTGGCCAGGAGCCTTGGCTGTGGCTGTAACAGGCACTTTGAAACCATAGCAGCAATAATCTGAAGGATAATCTCAAGGCATGTTGTGTATTTTTGGTGCATACATGAAAAGAGCTGGGTATCTCTGTAATTTTATTAGTGAACAAGCATCTTTACCAGAAAAAAAAGATCAATTTTTAGGCAGGGTCAACAGAGGGAAAGCATATAATACGTTTTCTTTTTACTAGCTATCTTCATAGTTATTGAGCAGATTTTGCAGAAGAAGTACTTGTTTGCAAAAAAAAAAAGATTGTAAAAAGATACGGTTGTAACTTTATTGAGGCTCTTGTGTATTCTTCATAGAGCCAAAGGTGCAATGCCTGGCAACTTTCACTCTGCTAAATTGCTTGGCTTTTGCTTGTTATTCCCAATAGGTTGTGGACAGAAGAGGGCTGAATAGATTGGGGTGGTAATTTTCTGATAAGTATTTGACTGAAAGCAGTCATCCTGTGGTGATCTGGCTACTCTGGACTCCAAATGCACTAAAATCTCTATATTAATGGACATGAGCAATGCTCTCTGGCACAGGATGGGGTTGTTGGGGTGTGCTGGGCAGGGCCAGGAGCGAGACTGGAGAATCCTGGAGGGTCTCTTCCAACTCAGGATATTCTATAATTCTGTAATTCTATATTGAACAGATGTAATATATCAATAATAAAATAAATGGCTTTGACACTTATCACATGGGCTGATATACTAACCAAAGGCAGTTTGAAGACAAGTTAGCTTATAGATATTTCTCATTAAGTGTGAACAAAATGTTTAGATTTTCTTGAAATGGAGTGTATTTGTGAGCATTAAAAAGATACTTAGCATGAGGGCATTCGTATAATGGGAATATTTTTTTTTTTAGAAAAGAAAAATGCTAAACTTTAGGATTTCCAGAAGGTGAGTAATATGTGTCATGACACTTCTTTCACTTTGATACAATTCTAGATAATTATTCACAAGATCCTCACTGAAGTTGCAATACTGACTTTTTTTGTAAACTTAAAATCCATTTACATTTTTATTATATATTTAACACCCATTCAGAACTACTATTTGTCAAGTAAGAAATACTTTCTTTAGGATCGTTAGAAGTTTAGTATTGATCTCATATACCACTTTTTACATTATCTAGTACTTGGCAATGACTTTTCCCATGTAAAGAAATACATATTTTTGGGAAAAGTAAATTTTTTAAAAAGTAGAGTTTGTAGGCAGTCACAGCAAGACGTGTACAATTAGCCTATAGATGAGTTGTTTGTTTTCTAGGAAACTGAGGAGCATTGTGGAGTGGTTTTCCTGAGAACCAGAGAGTGTTCAGGAATAATATATTGTGGTAGAAAGAAAGGAAGAGAAACATAATAAAAATATAAGATAAGGCCAAATTAAAAATATATTCTAAATAAAGTAACTTACATAAATACAGGACTAATGCATAATGTCCAAAAATCATCTGAAGGAATATGTAGGATTGCTCTTACTGTGTTTTAATGAGGAATTTTACTTGCCAAAGCATTTAATACGTTGCAATTAATACCATTAAGCACTTTTCATTCTTTGATACTATCCTGTAGAAATTGTAAACTGATTTATTTATGCTTGTGGTCTTCCCTTATTCTCAGTCTGTTCTATGAAAAGTTGTGCATGTATTACAAACCTGCTGTACTAATGATTCTTTATTGGCTGGGGTAGTAGAAACTGAAATCACCTGCCACTCATTTGTAGACCAGTTCCATAAGTTAGATGTAAAATCACTGAAGGTTTAGGGTATTTATGGTTGCAGTGATTTAGAGATACAGCACTAACACAGAGGTGCATAAAGGTGGCAGTTTCCATTTATGTAGTTCTATTTTCTGATCCCTGTGGCTTGGGAAATCTCATATCGTGCTTTATCTTACAGGGTGTTAATAGCTGTAATTAAAAAAAAATCTTCTGTTGATTTTTTTTGCTATATAAATATTTTAAAGTGAGATTTTCAATTACTAAAATGAGCCTAGTACTTGCACTATAGTAGCTGCAGTGTGTCTGAAGGGAAGCAGGGCAAATACAAGAAATTTAAAGAAGAAAGTAGGTGTATTTACACTTGTTTGAGTGAGTAACTACACAGCTGGCCAGAAGGAAAAGAATTATTAGATTGTGGGCAGACTTGCTGAGTTGTTGAATAAAAGTTCCTAAATTACAAAAAAGCAATAAGGAGAAATACCTGTGAAAACTGCAAGAATTATTCCAACCCTCCTTATGATGATTTCCTGTTTATTCCATTCTGATTTCAAGATTTTCTTCATGGTAAATTCTGGAAACATCAGTGTTGACACACTCGGAGCTATGCAACCCATAAGATTGACAGAAAAAGTAAAACTTGAACTCAGTCAGAGAGGTGAATTTTTAAAAATGTTGAAAAGCGTGTTCAAGTCTCATGGGAAGACAGTGAATTCCTGTGGGTTTCCCTTGAAATGCTGGAGCTGAATTTTAGAGGTTTGTTGGTCTGCTCACACCACAATTCCCTCCATGTTTCTCTAGTTATGATTTCAGTTCTTAATCTTTCAGAACTATCTCCCTGGAGATTTTCCAGCACAAAAAACCCTCCAAATAGAATTGGTCAAGAAGTCAAGCAATAGAGAATCCTGTATATTGGGAGTGCTTGGCCAATGTCTGCCTTTCTTTAAAAAAACTTCTCAGTAGCTTCACTTCTGTACCTGATGCCCGTTTTTCTAGCATTATTTTAGGCCAGGATACCTATTCCTTGCCATATTCAACAGAACTTGAAATAACATACCAGTACCAGGAATTCAGTGATAGATTTTTAACCCTTGGTTTTGGTGGAGATGCCATAAAATCCAGGGGCTGTTCATTGTCTGCAGTGGTGCTTTTGTTATGTTCCCCCTGGATGCCAGGAGGAAGGTGTGTCCTTGTGCTGGAGCAAGTCCTTAGGAGCTGCTGGAAGATGCATGGCAGTGGTGAGTTATGGTTATGGATTTATTTACTGGATAGGGTAAATTTTTTAATTGCTACTGTTATAATTAGTTAGGACTGGCGAGCACCATAATTAGATCACTCTGGTTTGTGGTTTTTTTGCCTGCACTAAGGTCTGTGCAGATCAGGTAAGGAGTAAGAGATCCCTAACTAGGGATTTGGGAACTATGAAAGGGAACAGATGTATGGCAGTAATAATCTTACTTGAATATTTTCACTAATGCTCAAATTTTCAGGGCTGTGCTCGACTTCAGGGACAAACTTTGTGTCGTGTAAGTGCCTAAATTCTAATTCAGATGCAGCTTTCAGCAGCTACTCAGCAGGTGTGTAAACAAACATCCATATTGCAGAAGAGACTCATTCTCCTATGGAGACTCAGACAAAGTAACCACATTTCCTTGGGGATGCTCAGCATATTCTGAAAGCTTCATTCCAATTGTAAATGTTCCTAAAATTTGAAAATCTGTGGATTTTTAAGTTCAGTCTTAAGCTAAATCATTAAATTCATATTAACATTTTTCTGTCATCAATGTAGGACAGATGAGGTAAGTGAGTGACAAACTGCTTCTGTCAAACCAGACAAAAGAACGTCTTGGTTTCGATTTTACACTAATTGATACTAAATGGTAGTGTAGTACTTGTCAGTTTTTCTTGGATCTCTCTCTTTCCTTGTTTCAAACCAATTAGATTCATAACTATAACTTACAATCAAAACAGAACTGATTTCAGTTTTCAGGCCCTGGGATGTAAATGTTGGTATTTGAAATAAAAATGTCAGCCTTTGTCTAAGGCTGTGATCATCCTTGTTTCCTTGTGAGAGCTCATGATCATGGAAGTTAATGGACTGCAACACTGGAAACTGTTTCTGCATTTATCAGGGCTAATTCCAGACTAAACTTCTGTTGATATTTATTTGTTTGGGTTTGTTTTTTCCCTTAAAATTAAAGCCATCTGTGTGTGAAATGGTATGTTTTAGGCACAGGGTGTCCAAAACGAAACAAGTTTGTTTTATTAAAATTTATGGTTTATAGTTTTCCATATAGCTGCAGACAGTGTTTTTTATCTTGCTTTATTTTTGTACTTTGATTTTAAAATTCTTTCAGAAATAGAGGTTATTTTTAATATTTTCCATTAATTTCTTGCAAGATTGTGCTTTGCTATGAAGGGAACTTCCTTTATTGAAAGGTTGTCATGCACTGGACAGAGAACTGGTGGAGTCACCATCTCACACCATCATTATCTCCCTTTAAAAGATTGTGTAGATGTGGCACTTGGAGACATGGTGTAGTGGTGGCCTTGGCAGTGCTGGCTTGATGTTGGGCTTGATCTTAGAGGACTTTTCCAATCTTAATGATTCCATAATTCCAAATGATTTTTTGGTGTATGAATGCTGATTATTTTTTAATGCTGTTTTTTTAAAATTGTTTTTTATGGTTAGTAGTTGATCTTTTGCTGCCAGTTGAAATTTTGTCCTTCATTCTTGGTGTTTGGGTAACGTGGGTATGGGTCAGTGTGTTGCTCCTCTTGTTTTCCTGCTCATTGTGGCATTGCTGGATTTTGATGTAATGAAATTGCTATTAAATGGTGTGTGCTATCCCTCATGTAACCACAGCAAATGAACCCGTTCAAATTTATTTATTGATCTCTTTTGTAGAGTAGTTACAGTTTCTTTTTGAGCTTCTTTGAATTGAAATGTGTTTGAGTTTTTAAACTTAAAATCAATGAAGTCCCTGTGCTTCTGTTTGGTATTTGTTTGGTTTTTCATATGTTTGAGTTATGGATTGAAAGTGCTGGGAAATCAAGCCTCATAATTCTGCTAACCAACTACAAATCAAATTCTAAGACAACTTTAAGATGTTCAGTAAAACTTTACAGGAATTGATGCTGCCAAATGCTATAGTGCTTCTCCAAGCACTGCTATTTTAACATAGCCTTCTTATACAAATGTCTGTTTTAGTAAAATATGTGCATATTTATATCACTGCTTTCAAAAGCAGAAGTACCACCAGCCAGAAATGAGCAGCCCTACTTGTTCACATGATGGGAAATTTTTCTGGTGCAGTTTCGTGTAGTTTCTCAAGCTAGATTCATATCATAGAATCCCAGAATGGTTTGGGTTGGAAGGGACCTTAAAGCTCATGTTGTTCCAACTCCTGCCACAGGCAGGGAGCTTTCCACTGTCCCAGGTTGTTTCAAGCCCCATCCAACCTGGCCTTGGACACTTCCAGGGATGGGAATTATGTACATCCTTTGGATACTCCACAGTACTAACTGCATTGTTCCTGGTTGGCATTTGTGGCAGGCAGGGAGACCAGAAAATTCTTTCTGTGCTGTGAACAGTGTTTAAATGGATCAGTTACCTCTCAGGAGAGAGACAGTGGCAGGGGAAGGACAAACAAGACAACAGCAAATGAAGGAAGATTGATGGCCACTGAGATCAGACAGAGTTTTCTGTCTAAAGCTGACTTCCCTGCATTTCTGAGCATTCAGGGCAAAAATAGAAACAAAATATGTTGTTTTAATGCTGTAACCTGATCCTGTGGCAAGGAAAGATCCATGAAACTCAGTGTGCCTGAGGAAATGAAGCAGTAATGCGTGGTTTAATAGTTTTTGGGGCCTGAATTTAATTCACTAGCTAATAATGACATATGGGCTAGTGTTGCTTATATGAAAATTGGTGCCTTTGATACTGAAATGTCCTTCCACCCCATTTTGTGTTGCATGTGGTTATATAGCAAAAACCACTCTGGTGGATGGTTCAGGCATTTAAGATACTCATATTGTACAGGCCAATGTGTGTCATTCCTAACATAATGGAGCACCTCAACTCCAGTATCCAGGTGTGATACTCCATGGACTTTAAATTTACTGGACAATGAAGTGCGCTTCAACATGCTTTTCATGTGAGTATGTGTGCCAAGGTCTGCAATACTGCACTTATGGTTCCATTATGCAAGTTGAAGTGTATCTTTGTGGAAACTGCCAACACAAAGAGTTTTTATTCAAATGTAGATAAGGAGGTACTGAAAATACTTCCTAGAAAAGTGAAGTCACAACAGAGTGCAAGGAATAGAAAATGGAATGTAACATTGTGAGAATATTCAAGGATTTTAAGTCTCCAGGTTTGTATTTGTTCAGTTGGCTGTTTTTTTCTTGAAGAGAAGATGTGTTTTATCTTTGACACTTGGGAAATAAAACTGCTTGGTTTTGGGCCTGATTTTTGCCTCCAGTTTAGAATTGTATGACCTTGTATGCAGTTGGGAACTTTGGACACAAATGGAACTGGGCTGTGCACAGTCATGCTTGGAGGGGTGTGGGGAGAAGGACAAAGGAGGAGGAGACAGGATAAAATATGTCAGTTGGTACAGTTTGAGTAGAACAAGGATGGGACTATGGCATAACTTGGATAGTCATTGAAACTTTCTGAAGGCATTTTTGATGAGTTAAACAGTAGGTGCCAAGTCTTTACAAATAATTTCTAATCCATGAGCATCCTCAACCTGCTTTTATGTTTAAACGATGCACTACTTGGCCTTGTTTGCTTCCTCATCTCTTTAGGTTGGATATTATCATCCTTTAGTATCACTTACTGAGCTCTCATCCTCTTTAGATCAGTCGTGGTGTAAGATTGAGTCTGTTTCTGTAGTAGTTTAGACAGATTGAACAAAATGCTCTCTAAAAAGCAGGAGTGAAGGAATGGGAGCACAAAGTCCATATGGAAAGGACATATTGATGGAGCACTTTATCACACAGTAACAGTTATAACTTACATTACAGCTATAGCTCTGAAAGGTTTATTATGTGTAATTGTGATAATAAATCATTGTAAATTTCCCTAGCATTTAAAATGATTTTTAAATACCATACTTGTGTAAGCTTTTTTGTAAGTCCTGTGGGAATTATTTAATGTTAAACTGAGGATTTTGGCAATTTTAATGAGCTGGGAGTACGTGCAGACTGTTTTGGCAGTATTTCAGTTTTTGTAGATTACTTGGATCTGTTAATTAATACAGCCCTTTGAGACCTTTTTGTGAAAATTAATGGGTTCCCTGAAGAATAACTTTCCAAATGCTGGAGATCTACAAGACTTTGGAGATGAGTGCTGTTTTAAATTATGCCAAAGTTTACTAGATTAAACATTATCTGTTGATGTGAGAAGGACAGAAATTCACAAGAGGCATGCTAAATATAAACCACCTTTTTTTTCTTCCTTATCTATGCAAAATATATAAATTAAAGAATTTGTAGATAATACAAAAATTTAGAAATAAGTAAGTGGGAGGGTAACATTTCAAAATTAATCCAAAGAGGAGCAATTTTCCCAATAAGAGAAGCACTCCATTAATCACCTGAAAGGTTGTTCTCCCCCTCCTTATATATCTGGCAGTCTTTATGCCTTAGACACAGGAATTGGATCTACACTGGTTTTGAGCAGGATGACACTGGAGGTGTTTTGACCAAGAAACTGAGCCTCTATTAGCTTGGGAGAACTGGGGGTTTTCCCCCTCACATTTAGGAAATTTAATGGTCTGGGCTTCTTTGACCTCTGTGTGGAATCAGTATCTTTGCAGGAAGGTGCCTGTTTTGAACCATAGCATGAATTTGTTTTCTTTACCAGCCACCAACTTAGCAGTCCTGTGGTGTGTGAGGAAGAGGAGTGCCAGCAGGTCAGGGAGTGATCCTGCCCCTCTGCTCAGCCCTGGGAGGCACATCTGGAGAGCAGTGTCCAGCTCTGGGCTCATCGGGACAGGGAAGACCTGGAGCTCCTGGAGCGGGGCCAGAGGAGGCTGCAGAGATGATGAAGGGCTTGGAGCATCTCCCTGATGAGGAAAGGCTGAGGGAGCTGGGGCTGTTCAGCCTGGAGAGGAGCCCCAGGTGAGAGGGGCCCTCATCCCTGTGTGTCCCTGTGTGTCCCTGCCTGTCCCTGTCTGCAGGGAGGGCTCAGAGCAGGGACCAGGCTCTGCTCTGTGGGGCCCAGCAATGGCACACGAGGAATGGGCAGGGACTGATCCCAGGAAGTTCCACCTGGACAGGAGGAAGAACTTTTCCAACAGAGACAGAGAGGGTGTGGTACTTCCTCACTGGAAGACCTATCTGGACACAATCCTGTGCCATGTGCTCTGGGGTAACCCTGCTGGAGCAGGGAGGTGGGACCAGATGAGCCACTGTGGTCCCTTCCAGCCAGAACTATTCTGGGTTCAGAATGAAATAGATGGTGAATTGTTGATGTGATCTTTAAAATGATTATGTAATTATGCCTTAATCTGTGCTCTCATCACTTCCAGTTGCTCCTTACTGCTGTCTTTGGAGGAAACTGCTGTGTAGTGTAACTAGATTTTTTGACACACAGATAATATCTGAGCAATGCAGTGAGGCACATCTTACAACCTGTTTCCAAGCTTGTATTCATTACTTCTACTGTCTGTTGTCAATTGGATATATCAGTTCTCCTGGTCTTCTACTTTGTCTATAATTTGGAAGTTTTTAGCTGAGTCTTGCTGTTTGTAATCCGCAGAGGTGGTCTGGTTTTCATTCCTGACCACTCCAGTTTTTGTATGGGATGTGTGTCACACACTCCAGTCCATTCTATTCTAACTCAGAATGAAGTTTGATGATACTCACCCCTCTTCTTTTTGCCTTTCTACCTGCTGATAACTTTTCTGTTGGGTAAAACCTCTTTCTATGGTGTTTTCTGTTTGCTTAGGTGTTTTGTGGGGTTGGTTGGTTGGTTTGTTTTCGTTGGGTCTGTCTTTTTCGGGGGAAGCTACAGTTGAACGGAAACTTGAACAGTTTCATTTACACGTCGATCCTTTGTGATCTAGTGCTTCTCTTTCTGATGCTGAGGTCAGGCCAGCTCTGAGACAGATTCCTCAGAGAAGGACAAGGAGCAAAGCTGTAGGTGCCTGTAACAAGTATAAGCACCTTATTAAAAACAGAGGGAGGTCTGAGGGGATTTTGAGCACCTCAGCATTAATTTTACACTGAGAGCTGCTCTTTGCTGTGCCCTTTCTGCCTTTGAAATTAATTTTTTTGCTATGTTTTAGAGCACACATTGATGGATGCTTTTCAGTTTGAAAGTTATTCTTTCTAGATAAAAGATAGCCCAGCTCAGCAAAGGCTTCGTTTGTGGGAATGAAGTCACATGAGGCTCCTCTGAGTGCTGTCAGTAACACTCATTACTCCTTTAATTTAGAACTGTAGTCTAGCTTTTATCACCAAATTTAGAATATAATTTGTGTGTTAACTTTGATTTTGTGACCCACTCATACCATCAGCAGAACCTTTCAGTCGAGTGAAGGATTTCAAAGTAATGACCCCAGTCTTAAGCTTGATTTAAGATGTTAATTTGCTGTGAAATTCACATGTTTCAAACCCTTTTGCAAGTCTTAAATACCTACTGCTTCCTGAGTGATGTGTTCTCTTGCTGAGTGGCTGACTGACAGTTCTTACCCCGAGTGAAAGGGACAATCAAGAGGTGCTTTTTTCTGGGTCAAAAGGCAGCAGCTTTAATACAGTTCTCATTCTATGCTGTTACAAGCCCCACGGAGTGTCTTATACTTCTTATTGCATTTGAAAGTAATAGAATAGTGTTAGTGGATGTGATTGGATGGTAAATGAAAGCTCTTTCATTGTAAAAATTGGATGTTCAAGGCATTTAGGAGCTTCTGTGAATTAAATGGCACGAAAGGTACATGAGAAATCTCAGCTTCTTGTCCTGAGAAAATGGAAAAGCTTACAAAATTCAGGTGATAAAATACCTGTTAATAAGAAGGCTTAGGCTGTATAGACATTAGTTTTGGCTTTCTGAAGATTTATACAGACTTTCTGCAAGGAATATCTTGCTTGTATAATGGAAGTATTTGTTTGGAGGGGAAAAATAATGATAAAGGGATTATAATACTTACTGATATGTAAGTACATTAAAAGGTAAGTAACCCCAAGTTTTGTACCTGGAGACCTCTGGCAGGTGCCTGTTGCTTTTGAGATGGTGACAGCAGCTTTAGGAAGCAGAAGAGTTTGTTCTGTCAGTCATCAGGAGTAGAGAATATGCAATCCTCTAAGAATTGCTCTCCCACTTATGACCTATAAACTCTTTAAATATCAGAGATTATTTGCAGTGAGCCAGTTCCAGTGTTGGTGATTCTTATAATGCTGTGACAAGCTTCAGGGAATTAGCTTGGGTTTTTTCCCTTTTTGTTGGTTTAGGTCTTACTTTGTGTGACTGAATATGTGACCAAACACAGGAGAATCCTTTTCTTTGGTAAAAAATCAAGAACAAATGCAACTAATAAAAGAAAGCTGCTGTGGAGAGCCATTCAACACCAGGAGAATGTTTGGGATTTTTTATTTCCCCTGTCTGCTTTTAAAATCCATTATTTTAATACTGACTTTATGTTTGTAGAACCAGACAGCACTTCTGCCAGCAATTCACTTCAGCTAAGGACTCTTCACTGTGTTTGATATTCAGACCTGCATTTTTCACTTTAGCAGTCTTTTATGTTGAGATGACATCTCCTCTGGCTTTTGCTTTTTTGTTCTATTGATTCCTTTAAACATTTTATGTATTTTTTTTTCCTTCTTTTCCCTCCATGTGTGTAAACATTCTTTACCTTCTATGCACTCATGTTGTGTTTTAATCTGTGAAGGTGTTGGGGTATTTTTTTACCTTTTCTGGGTTAGAGGCTTTTGAGTTTCATAAGGCTGTGTTGGTGTATTGATGTGTTTCATAAAGGCTACTGAACATAAAGCCCAGCAGTGTTCCCTAGCACTCAGAAATCAGTTAATTGCAGTTTGGAGCAGATTGCCAGAACATTGGTGTGTTGTAAACCCCGTGACTTCTCAGAGAGTGACCCAGTCCCATGGCTCTATTGCAGCACTGTTACCTTAGGTCAGGTGATGAATTTCATATGCTAGTAAGTGGATATGTGAAAATCTATTTACCTTTTAACTCCTTTTTTAAATCTGTTTTCGTTCACACTGTTTTATAGAACATGGATAAAGGTCCTGTAGAGCTTGGCAGTGTTACCCTTGCCTTCATTTATTATTCTTCGTAGTACTGATGTTTAAATAATGCAGTCATACAAAAGAATACAATGCAATTTAGGTTTTTTACAGAGAAATCACCTATTTTTCCATTTCTTATGTAAAACTCTATACATTCAAGTTTTTTAGGATGTTTATAATAACCTTTTTCCACAGCTGTTGCTGGATTTAACAGTAAGAACTTGACTGTAAACATTTCATAGTTAAGTAAATTAAATGGAATTTGGAATACTTCACTAATGGAAAAATCATGCAGTTCTTATTGAAAATTTGAAAAAAGATAGATTTCAGTAATGCCAAGTGTTCACTTAACAACTTAATGCCTTTCTGCTCACCCAAAAGCAAAAACTCAATGACAAATGATGGCACTGCAGTCTCCTCTTGCTTTATGTTGTGCCATTATCAGTATTTTATTCAAACCTACTGACATTTCTTGCATGGTGCAATAACCTCAGTCAGCAGGAAATGCACAAAATAAATAATTGCAACTTCTCCATTAGCATGGCCTTGCTCAGTTCACTGCAAGTGGAATGGGATGAGAAGAATTAATGGACTCACAGGCAAAGGCCCCAGAGCAATAATGATTCAGGGATATTAAATTAACAAGTAATTGCATTAAATTAAAGTCAGTCCTGTCTTAATTCACAGTACATTTCTGAAGTGTGGCCTTCTGTGTTTCTCTTCCTCTTGGGGAATGGAGCTTGAATAGATCTTCTCTACTCTGCAGTGTGGCCTTACCTTAGGAAGAGCTTCCTCCCCCCTCAAGCAAGCAGTGAAGGAAGGAAATTGGGAGGGAATGTGAAAGAAACTTGTTCATGATGAGTAATAGGATTCTGTTGGCAGTATTCATACTTACTACTTTTATGTCCTGGAGAAATAGAGACTGAGGAAATTATTTGATGTGTGTGATATTTATGCATTTACTGCACTCACTTGATAAACCAATGGCCACATAAAAATGAGAATAGTGAGAAAAGAGGGATGATGTAAAGTGCACAAATAGGGAGCAGTTGGTCTGTGAATCCCACATTTATTGATGCTGGAGGATCCATGGGATGAAGTGATTTTTATTGCTGTCAGAAACACGGGAAGGAAGTAGAGGCAGTTTTCAGTCAGTGACAAGATGGGTATGTGTAGGGAATGGGGCTCTGTATATTCCTCTGCTCCTGGAAATGCTTTTGTTTCCTCATGTACCATATTCTTATTGAAGTTTATCAGTAATGGCATCTTTATTTTTCAAATACTGGAATTTTTATAAGCTTTCTTTCTAAAGTAGAACCTTAAAGTAAAAGAAAGGAAAACTATTTACTCAAATACAGTGAGTAAAGGTGACCTACCTTCAAGAACTTTAGCACTTTCTGCCCTGTGCCTGTGAATGCTTCTATTGATGCATTTTGATGAAAAGCATGTCATCTTGGCTTTTTAGATTTTTGGCAGAACATGCCAGGTTGATCCACTCTGGGTTATTTGTTTTTAAAAATCAGGTATTTCTGTTTCTTTGGTGTGGTAAAAATTGTGTTGCTATATTAGTGAAGCCAAGTGATACCTTGTGGAAGTTTAATTTTGAGAATAATTTCCTTATGGTTCCCTTTGCTGTGCTGTGTCTAGGATTGAGAACTAATCAGAGTTGCAGGCTCAAAATCTGCAGCGTGTGTGGCTGTATCTTGGATGTCTTCAGAGCTTACATCTGAAATGATGGTTTTTGCAAAAAATGTGCAAACAAGGAATGAGAAACTCTGCATTTCAGTACCAGTGCATCTAATTTCCAGTTACTTCAGGGACTGCAGCTGGAATTTTCTGAAGCTTGCATTTGACATTTCCTAACTGTTGAAATGGGTATTTTGAATTTATGGGCATTCACTTATAGAAGTGGTGTGGTTTCCTTTCCGTACCTTCACACCATGTCACGTTCTTTAAATTTTATGCAGTAAGTAAAAACTGCAGGAACTCTGTAAACAGAAACTTTTAAAGATGTATTTGAAGGTTTTGGTGTTACAACATAAATACAGCATCTGTGGCACTAATATTTTCTTGAAAATTGGATTCAATTACCATGTGGGTTTTATCAGCTGCTAAATGTAATTATTTTCACCTGCCTTGAGGTGGCTTAAACTACTTGATTTTGTTTTAAATTATTAAAAAAAAATTCAAACTGAGTCATGCTTCAAGCTGTTAGCATTTAACAATCTTTTGGCAGCAGTGAGGCAGGGGAGAAAAAATTTGTGCACTAAAACTGAGGGTACAGCAGGCCTGTGGCATGAAATATCATTCAGAACTGCAGGGCTTTCCTGGTAGGAACCTCGACCACCAGAGCAGAGCACAGAAACCCCATCAGGGGAATCTACAACCCTGCTTCTTCCTTCAGTCTTGTTTCTTGTTCAGTGCCATGGACTTTGTCTATAAAAAACATGAAAAAGGCTTTTTGTGGGATTAAAAGAGCAGCCTGTCACTTCAGCTGCTGCAAAGATGAGTGATGAAAATGAGCCTGAGTGTGCTTTACATTCAAGGGCTTAAGGGAATAATCACCAAAGAACATCTGTTAATGTGACATAAAAGATGAAATTTCTGGTTTTGAACAATCCAGATGGTGGAAGGTGCATGGAATGGAATTACTTAACAGTGGATGATAAAGCCATGTACAACCACTCTGAAGGGCCAGAGATTAAATGTTCTGACCAAAAAGACACCAATTAAAGAGGGAAGGGAATATGAACATTCCTCAGAAGTATGCATATTAATCGGTAATAACTCGACAAAAGTCACTGCTCTTACTCCTGCCCCAGTTCTGTATCTGAGGCATTTCATTGTCTCTGAGGAACAGAGGTGGCAAAATCTGATGTGTGCTGTAGAATAATAAAAAAACTGGGTGAAGGCTGGTTAAAAAAAGCACCTTTGAGCTGATTTTGTTCTCAGACTGAAACTTAGTTTTCCAAGGAGTTGGAGGAACAACTTTTTATCCTCCCTCTTACTTTTCACTTTTTGTATGGCTGCTGAGGTTCAGAAGGGTGGGGTGTTCTGCTGTATTAGCTGCTGTATTTAAGTTTGCTTTCTATATATTTTTAAGGCAGCCTTTCTTTCTTGTTTGTAATAATATATCTGGACTACCTAATCTTTCACATATGAAAATCTTAGTGTTGCTCCTTTTGTGTCTGTGAGATCCAGCTGAGTTAGATCCAAATGTTAGTCTGTGCTACAGTTCTGTAGATCAGACACAAGGGCACTTGTGAACCTGGTATTGGATACAAATGCTCCTTCCAGACTAAAGGCCAACTGTTGGAAAAGTGATCCTTCTAAATGTTGCAAAACATGCATGTATGCTTTAATGATGCTTAGTTTGACTTGAAGCAGTTTTCCAGGTACCACTTGGGAAGTTGTTCCACTCATCAGGATTAAGCAAAACAGTGGAAATCTGTAGGCACACAGTTTGTGGTAACTGGGAGCAGGGCTGTGGTCAAGCCTCATCCCCAATGACTGAAAGTCCCTACTGTTCCATGGATTTTGGAGTGGTTTTGTTAGGCTGTACCTGTGATCGAAGCCACGGTCCACTGAAAAATACCTTCCAGTTCTGTGGCTGGAATAGATGTGCTCAAACTGATCATTAAGTCATCAGCTTCATAAGTTTGGCTTGTGTTAATAGCACCCTTATAGGACAATGCAGGGTGTAGAGCTTCTGAAACTTAAGACAAACAGATATTCTTCTGCTGCTTTGTGTAGGCACACAGTGTGTGGTGATTGGGAATGGGGCTGTGGCCCAGCCTCATCCCCAATGGGCACAGCTGTGAGCAGCAGGTGAGCAGCACTGACAGCAATGAGCCATGGAGTGCCCAGGTGTGCTGAGCAACCACCAAAGGGAACAGAGGGCACACAGGTGCAAGGCATGAACATGAGGGGTGTAAAAGGTTGGGCTGAAGAACAAGAGGGGCAGATGCTTGCAGCCTTCTGATGTGGTAAGGTGTTACTGTGTGTGGGTGAATGCTTAAAGCCTTCTGAAATTGTGTGATGATGCTCTGTGCACTGTGGCTGTCTCAACTGCGATGTGTGCTGCAACAGAAACCATTTTGCACAAGGTGTAAGGCTGGGGAGGGAGGCAAGGCAGGCGTAATTTGGTTTGTACAAAATGTGTTTTTTACCATATTTTAAGGGAACTTGTGAATTTGCTGTGGTGTCCCAAGCAGGCATTTTTGTGAAGCTCTAATTGTTCCCCAGTTGTTAGGATCAATTCTCCCAGTTCAGAAGCTTGGTAGTTTTCAATGCATTTGCACTTGGTATCATTAGAGTGGAATAACTGAAATTGTAAAATAAAATGATTTCCTATTAACCTTTGCACATGTGTCTGAGTTGAGAACAGAAAAAGCTACAAAGGCTGGGAAATGCTGTACTTGAATAACAGGTGTTTCCACTGACCACAACTTATGGGTTTAATTTGGCAGGCTATGGATAAATGAGCTGAGGAATGTCAGTTCAGTCAATGCTGCAAAGTTAATCAGTGTTTGCTTTGATGTGGATTTTTTTTTGCTTTAATTTTGTTTAAATCCACATCTGTCATGTTTTCAGCTAAATAGCAATAATTTGGTGTATGCAGAAGCACAGGATTTGTTATATATTGATGTAAGAAGGTATAAATAACTTGACACTCTTGAAATAATTTTAATATTAAAATGAATGCTAGGCTTCTGTATTTGACTCTTGTTAGTCACACTTGTTAAGATTTTTTACTGAGGGAGAATATATTTGGTTTCAATTATAGGAACTATTTGTAGAGTTTCAAATGTAAAAAGAAAATAATGAAAATGAGATACATTTACCTGTATGTAACTAATGTTTAGCTATCAGTAACCTGCAGTTATTAGCACCAAGTCAGCACTGGTTATTTGGTAATCATTTAATGATAATATTATCATCATTTCAGTAGTGAAGGTAGACAAAGGCAGCAAACATTCTTCTACAATGGTTTGGCCTTTGGCCCACAAGTTGGCGTTGGAATTCTGCTTTCAACACTGGAGCTGGTTTGCTACTAGTCTTGAATCTGTTGGAGACTCAATTTAATTTACACTCCAGGATTCAGTATTTTCTCCCGTTCTGCAGTGGCCAACTTCAATATTTCTTTAAAACCCCACAGATTTTCTATAGAAAGTACTATAAATTAAGATGTACAGTAAATTTTGAGAGCATAAAGGTATATGTCGTAAAATACATTTGTTCTTTTTTCAAGTGGTTTTTATATTTGTCTGAAAAAACAGTTAAGGAGAACCTAATGGAAACAGAGGAATGGCAATAATAATTCATACTGCTTATATGAATTTGAGGGTAATAAAAAACCAGAAAATACTGTTGAGGAGAGGAATAATCAGAATTCTTTGCTGGGTCAAAGGCTGAGGTTTTCCCCTACTGTACCTCCTGGAGCTTGTTTTTTCATCTGTTTCTCCCCATAGATGCTTATGGATGTTCTAAATTTTTTTAGTTTATTTTATTTAAATCTTTTTTTGGTGGGGGTTTTCTGATGAATGGCATATGAAAGTTGACTGATGCAATACCAGTGTGGAGCTGTGTTATATTCTAAATACCAGCACATTTCAAGGTGTGTGACTAAAGAGGGGGAAGTAAGGCTGCTTCTCTAGGTTCCCCTTGGAATTACCTCTGAATAGGCTGTTAGGTTTAGCACGTTTTCAGTCTGTGTTAGTAACTACTATAGTAACTGAATCAAATAAAAAAGAATCTGCCCTTTCATTAAAAGTATATTTCCGAGTTTTATGGAGGGTTAATGCAGAAGTTTATTGTTAGAGAGCACTGTGGCCACCTTTGAGAAATATGGTGTTCTGATTGTAATTTTATGAAATCACAGCCTGAGATAGGTAAAACTCTTTTACAGCTCAATAAATTAGTTTTTTAAGTATTCTTGAATAAGTTTGATTTCCACTAATCGTCAGTTGAAGTGCTATACTGGCAGGAAAGAGATGCCTATTCCTGTCTTTTCTGAAAATGAAACTCCACAAAGCAAGATGGAAAGAGGGTTTTTTGGCAAACTGATACCTACATATGTGTGCAATTCTAAGTGGATTAACAACTTGCCTATAGAATATATAGTATTTCTTAATAAGTCTTTTCTGAGTAGATTGGTGTTCAGTAATGTTGTAGACCTTAGGGATCACTTGGAATTTTTATTAAGTGCCAATTTTTAAAATCCATTTATTCAGTCCTGCAATAACTACAACTGTTAAGCAAAATATATTTGTGATTGTGAATAGAAATTTCACTAATGAATTAATTTAATGTAAAGGATATGCAAAGGTACCAAGTTTCAGATAACACATCCTTTTATGATCCTACAGCTTTGCTGCTTTTAATCATGAAATGGGTCAGAGGAAAAGGAGCAAAGCACTCTCATAGGAAATTTGTTTTAAATCATGAACTTCATGTACTTTATGGAATAAAGAATTTAAAGTAAGTACTGTATTGAATGCATCAAAATGGCACACAAGTGATTTAAAAGACCTTCAGTTATTCATTTCCTCTTTTTATCCTTTAATAGACAGTTGATGCGTCTTCCACTACGTATCAAGAGGGTGGCTTGCTCACAGTAATACAATGCTTGTCTAGCAAGAAATTGAATGTAGCCTACCAAAATGTAGACCTCTGCTAACATTAATTAACACTGCATTTCAGACAGTTTCAAATCTTTTAGTGATATTTCTTCAGTGGTGTGCTGTCCTCATCCAGCAGTCATGAAGACTTTATCTAACCAAATGCAGAAGTTCACAAAGATGACTTTATGGCAATGCTTTCTGTTCTCCCTGTGTTCCATTGGGACAGCTCAGCCTACAGAATCACTCATCTCAAAGCTGATTATCAAAGCTACTGTTACTATACAAGGCGTGCTGGTGGTGATAGAAATGTATGTGTAATATGTAAAATTCACACTTTCTGAAGCTAATGAAATTGGAAGACCAAACGTGATGTCCTATTTAAGTGTTCTGTGTATTGCAGCTTTGTTAAGAAGAGGGTAAAGTTCATAATTTAATGTGTGTCTGAATTTTAAGGTGTAGTAACTGCAAATTGTGGCTTGGAAAGATTCTGTTTTTTTCAATTAGTAGAATGAAATATTTTATTTCAGGTGCTTCTAATGTTGTTTTTAGTCCATTAAGTAGATAGCCTGTTTTAAGAAAGCACAGAGAAATAATAAAGAGCAGCTGTGCATGCAGTAAAATTAATAAAGCTTACCTGTGGAAGAAAATACACATGTTTATAATGTTCTGTTTCATCCAGTTTATGTAACAGATGTGGTCATGGCTATCCAAAGGCCCTCTGTTGTGGCCATGATGGTGTTATTGAATGGCAGAACAATTGAGACTGGAAAGGACCAAAGAGGTTGTTCAGTCCCACCTGTTCTAGAAGATCCAGTTTTGAAGTTTAGTCATGTTGCTCAGGCTCCTTCTTGAAAAAATGTGTAAAAATAAAAATGCTCTTAAAAATTGGCTCTGAAATATCAAAGTCGCCTCCAGTGGGGAGGCTGCAAACTGTCCTGTCTACAGATTATTGGAAGTTTTATATTCCATTGCTTATGGAATCCATATTGATGGATTCTGATGCCTGCTCTGGTGATGCACCTTGTTGGGTGTTCTGCAGTATGAACTGGAAATAGATTTGTGATGGGAAGTGTAAATATGGGAGTATTTAATGTGAGTCAGTATTAAAAGCCAGTCAAATCAATTGCTTGTTCCATTTCCAGTACTGGCTTTTTCGATTTTAAGATGCCCAGGATGAAGTGTGTTAGCTCACACTGTCCAAAATTGGATATGTCGTTCTCTGTGAATCCCCAAGATTGCAAAATTAAATCAGGAAACCTTAATGGAACCTGAAGTTCAAAATACTAGTTAAAAACATGAAAACCAGTGGTTTTCATCTTGGCATTTTTGCTAAACGTTACCTGCTTGCCATGACAATACTGCAATTTACTAGCGATTTTTAAATGAAAAATATAAACAAAAGTGGTAATTCTGATGCTGGGAGCTGTTGGGGGAGTGTGTGCAAAAGCTCCTTCTGAAACATGTCAATAACTTTGCTATTTCCAGCTAGGTTTGGAGTGAATAATAGAATCAATAAGAGAGGAGAGCTGTCCTTGTTAGGTGCCTTGGGTTTTGTGTTTTCTGTCTGACTGGAGCAGCGTTTCTGGCATAAATGGGAGAGTCAAGAGGAAATTAGGAAAACACTGTTTTTTGTTTTTTTTTTTAAAAGAGCTGCTTATGTCACCCTGTGCTGTGAGTGCTCCTGTGGGTCTGTGAAAGTAGAGAGATAAATGAAAGTTTGAAAGCTGTTGGCTGTCAAACGTGAAGAGACCTTTATTTTTGTACCCTTATCCACAGTTTAAATATTTCAATGCATTTCTAGGGCATTTTTTAAACTATTTTCTTATGAACTCTTGAAGGCTTCAGTCTGAAATACCTTGACTTCAGTGCAGAATCAACCTGGTGCCGACTTCCAGTTTGAGGATTATCCACTGAAATGTTTAGTTGATGTTTTGGGGGTTTTTTTTGCAATAACTAAAGCTAATTAGAGATGTGTAGCCCAGGCACAGAAACTAACACAGTTGCATAAATGTATATGATGGCAAAAGACTTGTACGGAACTCAACTGCTGCTTCTTGCCCGTTCCCAAAAATAGGGAAATGAATTAAAATGAAGGATGCAGAGGAGAGCGCATAAACAAGTTAAGCAGGAAGTCCAAAAGACAGCAGAATTTTGCATTTGAAGATGGTTGTAACACCTTTTCATACTCCTTTCAGCAGGACCATCATGAAAATATTGTGAGGGAGAAAAGACCTTCTCCAAGTGATTAAATATGAATGAATATTAAAAGGGATATGAAAAGAAAGCCAGAGTTAATTACTTGCTTTGGAACAGAACTTGTGTTTCTATCAATAAATTGCTCAGGGCCTGAAACAATCAAGTATAATACCAATTTAAAAATCATCTAATAGTACAACAGAGAAGATGGTGTGAGGTCATGACAGGATCATGAGAGATGAGAACATAGAGGCAGAAAAAGCAAAATTCACCTGAAGTTTTCTGAATTAGCAAAACTTATGCATGAAGTGAAGGAAGAAATTGTGCTTTTGGAAGTGACTGAAGCTTCTCTGTTTTACTGTAATTAAGAAACAACTGGAGTTAATGTTATCAGGAATAGGGTAGAATAACTGAAGCACTTTTTAGCCAAAAAAACAACTTGAGTTTCTTCAGCCTTTACTTAAATTTGTGCTGATTGGAGAGCAAGCTTGTGTGTGTCAGGAACTGAACTGCTGATAAAGGCATGTCGCACAGCTGAGGCTTGTCCTGGGAGTCTGGTGCTGGGACAGAAGGGCAGCTGGCTTTGGGTGTGGCAGTAATGAAGAGTCTCTGATGAAGTGTAGCCATTAATTACATTTACATGCCTGTATGTAGGAGAGCTCAGTGTTTGGAAAGCATTCCTAGGGAGGTATCCCTGCTGCCTCCCTGGGTGAGACTGAGGACTTAAGAGTGTGAATCATTAATAGTTCATGAACAGCTCAGTCAAGCACAGCTCTCGTTTGCATCTCTACTGCTATCGAGGTATTTGCAGTTTCACATCAAGTGGTCAGAAAGCAGGGAGGGAGTGGAATCCTTGGGAGTCCTTGGAGACATTTCCCTCAGCTGCACAGGTTGTATGTGGGTGGAGGAGGGAGAGGATCAAGGGTGCCATGCTGGGGCTGTGATGGCATTGCTATTTCTATATTCTGTTCAGCTGAAATGAAATCTCTTAGCCAAACACCACATTGGTAGAGACACCATGTAAAGCTGTGCTGTATCAGAAGCTGTCTACAAAGGCAAATACAGATGTGGAGTTTAATGTAGGTTGCGCTTAGAGGAAAAAAAACATATGGCTAATCTAAGGAGGGCTTTTCTGAAGCAATATTTTATTTAGAATTGAGGAGGAAAATGATGGATTGAGCACCTCAGAGCGAGAAGTTAAAAATACCTCCTTTCTCCCTCTCCCCAAGCCTCCTTTCCCTCAGCAGCCTTTTTAGGCATAGCAGCCATGCAATTAATTGAAGTTCACTAGGAGCCTGTAATGAAAAGTCTAACATGGTGTAGCTGCTTTCATTAATAATATCATTGTCTTTTGTCAACTTTAATAGCAATTGGGTTTATCCAGCTGGAAAAACTTCGACAAAGACAGATAGACAGGCAAGTCTGTGTACTGTCAATTGACTTAAAAAGAAATGCAGGTTTGCTTTTTAAAATATATCAAACCTGACATTTTATTCACTTTTTGGGTTCACTTTTCAAACTCTGTATGTGCATGCTGTCAGAAGTTTGGCTAATGGAATGGAAAGGTAGTTCTGGAGGACCATGGATGTCACTTAATGGGAGCTACTGGTTTGGGCTTTTATCTTGCTATAAAGATAAATATCTTGGCAACCTAAAAGAGTTGGAATTGAAAGGGAAAATTGAGATTGCATTTAATATTTGGCAGAAAGTGTAAGCAAGCATTGTATTATTTTCTTGGATTAATGGTTCTGTAAAATTTATATCTACAACAGGACTTTGAACGCCATCCTGTTAATTAGGGTGTTAGTATAATTTAATCTCCTAACTGTGAAGTGATAAATAATGTCAGCATGCGTGTCAGCGCATGCCTTGGCAATCAGAACTTCCCAGGGAAGTGTGGTTGAGAGTTACTGGGGGATGAGGAGTGCTGCTTAAATGCTGATCACTGGAGCAAAGCCAATCCATCATTATTATGCCCCAAGCAGGCATTGTGTTATTGAAAGTCTTGGTTACCTTTGTTTCCCCAGGCTGAAATTGTTCTGTAAGGCATCTTAGCGTTAATTATTCAGTAATGATATTGAGAATGTACTTTGCAATCACCCGGGTGTGTTCCATCATTGTGGCTTTGTGCTTCATTAAACAGTAATTGCCTGGAAGCAGATGATCATCAGGTGTCAGTCTCCACAAAGATGCATCAGTTTGCTTTTCACTGCCAGATTAGGAAGGGATTGGAAATTATTTTCATTGTTTCCTCATTTTTTGGGGGCCTATAGTGTTCTGATTAAGTTAAATGACAGCTGTTTATAGCAGTGTTTAGTTATAGTCTGGAAGGGAGCAAGAGAGTGATTGCTTTGCTGATGGCTCCAGTGTGGTGTCTATAGTCCTTGTCCCTGATGTTCAGCATTTTGTGTGTTCTCTGTGCGTGGGATGGGTTACATGTCTTGCATGATGGTGGTGAGCAATTTTAGCTCTTCAAAGGGACAGAAGGTTCTTGAAAGAAGCCTTTTTAAAGAGGGTTTAATCTACTAAGTGAGAGCTGGTTTGGTGCAGTTTCTCAGCAGCAGTCATGGGTACAAAGCAGAGGCAGATCTCAGTGATCTGAGAAATCATAATGGTGTGTTTGGTGAAAATTAAAGTTTTCAGCATCCACACACTGATGGACCCAAATTATTTTGAGGTAAAGCAGTGGAATGAGCATTAAGGGAACCATGAACTAAAATCACAAAACTATAGAATGGTTCAGGTGGAAGGGACCTTAAAGCCCATCCAGTGCCACCCCCTGCCATGAGCAGGGACACTTTGCACTATCCCAGGGTGCTCCAAGCCCTGTCCAGCCTGGGATCATCTCAAGTTGTTCCTGAGTGTAGAGGATACAGAGCAGCCAGGAATTGTGGAGCTTGGTTGTTGCTTGCCTCATGGGCAGATGTTCTGTGCATTAAGGAAGTGGTCAAGTTTCCCTTTTTTTTTCCATTTGATAGTTCTGCAGGGCCTGGGCAGAATTCCTGCCTGCCTTGTTGTGTTCATTCTTAGGCAAGGAATCAGCCTGGATTTGTGGCTCCTTCTTCCTGAGTGCCCTTATGCTTCCACTGCTTATAGGTTTTGTCCTCAGGAGCTTTTCTTTGCTCCATTATTTACTTGGTTTGAGTGTATAGAATTGGCAGAGTAAAAGCCCCCACAGATCCTTGTCTGCGTGGGGCTGTGGAAGCTGTCACTCTATCTCCAAGAAGAGGCAATTCTCTGTTCAAAAATATGCAAGTAATCACTGTCAAATAGCACTCTCCAAAAGGGCATGGTAAAGCTGACAACGTTTTTTTTTCTTGCTCACTGAATAGTATTCAGATGCTTTGTAGTAACAAAATTAATGTTTATTAATAGCTTGTCAGGGGAAATGGCACTGACTAGGATGGGAAGCAGTAGGGACTGTGAGATGCTGACTTCACTAGAGTATGAACTGCTGCCTGTCTTGGATTAATTTGCACTGGGAGGAACTTCAAACAAGTGGCTGTGTTTGACCCAGCCCAGGTGTGCAGTAGAGAGAAGATATGCAAGAACTGGTGAAGCTGATGTCCCTCTTGATAAGGGTTTTTATTATTTTTTTAACATTGTTTATCTTCAAGGTTGCACTAAGGGAAGGATGTCTCAGCTGCAGAAGAGCACAGGGGTGGATGTGCCTTTGACTTGGCATCAGTTTGGTTTTTTCATATGGTATCTTGCCTAGGGTAAGCACAAATTTGCTTTGAAAAATAACATAACAGTGACCAGGTTCTATAAAACCAAAGACCTATACTTTGTTTTGCTAAAGTTATGGAGTTTATAGTGAGTTCTGATAGTTGTGTACTATCCAGAATATTGGAAAATTCCTCTTTTTAATCGGAATAGGTGAATGAGAAACAAACATTGCACTTGGCAGAATGGACATTTATCCTTGTTAACTAGTACTGTTCCTGAGAAAACAGTGAAAATAATATTTTAAAATAAAGTCATAACGAGAATAATGTTCTTAAAATTATTAAGAAGACCTCAGACAAAGTTTTCCTTTGATACTTGCTTACAGAAGCTTTGCACAAATGCACAGAAGTGAAAACAGTTGTGATTCCTCTGGTAGGAGTATTGGAAACAGGAACAGAGATGGTCCATGTGTGTCACTTCTGCAGGAATTTGCTTGTGGCAGTTGTGATGCAATGCAGACTATTTCCCTTGCTCCAAGACGCACGCTTTGGGTTTAGGAGATGCCCAGTTCTAGGATGAGCCCTGGGTGGGAGTGGGGTCCCTGGAGCTGGGTGTGAATATCTGTGACAGGGAGGGTTTGGGCAGGTTGGGTCCTACAGCTCCTCACTTAGACACTTCTGATTCTTCTTGTCACTGTTTTAAAATCTTCATAGTTTTGCTCATGAGATTTTGGGGCTGAGAGAATTGCTGGTTTTGAAAGACTTAAATGCTGTCAGTAAAGGTGCTGTGAGAATACCCCAAAAACCCTGTAACTGAAGACATTAATTTTGTCTTCACTGGAGTTTATTACTGTAACTAATAAAGAGTAACTTGCATGCCTTTCAGTATGCGTATTAAATACTTATTAATCACTTGATGATTGAGCAAAGTCCACCTGGAAGAACCAAGTGGTTCTGTTCTTGAAAACTGTTATTATATGCATGAAACTTGAAGGGGAGTTGTGGGCACATTTAGCTTTTGGTGCTCAATTTTGCCACTTCAGTAATTTCCATTCAAGGTTGTTTTGAGTTCAGTTTTTCTTTTCTTTGCACTGTGGAATATGAAACTCATTCTACTCTGTTCACCACACAATGGGAAGATGTTAGAAAATGGAAGTTAAAAAGTATTGCTGTAGCCATGCTTTCATTCTGTGGCATGCACTGTGCCTGAGGTATGTATTTCCAAAATTCCCTTGTGAAGTGTAGTATCCAGACAGCAGGATCTTACAGCTGCAGGACAAGCGTGGTGGGTATCAATCTGTACTTGTAGTGATACCAGAACACCCTTTTCAGCAAAAATATCCACATATTACATGTGTGGCCAAACTGATTTAGTTGTAAATGTTCCTGCATGACGCACTTCCAAATTATTTAGAGAGTATAGTGACTGGTCCAGAGGTGCAGTGAGCTGCTTAAAGTAATTGCTGTAATTGTAGCTTTTGATCTATGGCATTTATTGATGTAATTTCAGATTTTTTTATCTTGTATTAGTGGCTCTGGGTGATGGATCAACTATCTGAATTGAGAGCTTTTCACTAAAAGTGATTGGCTTTTCTTTTGTGGGAGAGCTTGGAAAAAAGAATTTCTGCAGAAGTAGAAGGAACTTCTATGCTTCACTTTTGATTAAACACTTTATTTTTGCAATGTACTTTGTAGTTATGTACATTTTAACTACATCTTTATAGAACCCCTGTGATCATAAACAAGTAAAATACTGCTAGAATTTTCCTACACAGATTAAGAAACATTAAGGAAGATGAGCATTGCACTTGTATTGATAATCTATAATCTGAACTCATCATTGTTTCACATTATTGTTTCTGACACCTTAAAGACTGAGAACTTCATTAAAATCAATACAGACTGAAATACCAGATCTGTGTTAAGAATAAAGTAAGTTTATCACGAGTGCAGTTCTTTCTTTCTCCTATAGCTTTTGTTAATATTTTGCTCTTCTCAAATTGAGGGGGGCCATTGGAAAAAAAAAATTATCTCTTTCAGAGAGATTTTGAAATGTTGTTCCTGACCTTCCCTGAAAGGCCTTTGAAATAAAAAGCATCTATAGCTCCTGAAATCAGGTGCTTAATGTGCTTGAAGAACTATCCAGAAAGCTGGGATGGTGAGATCATAACAGCAATAAAGACTAAAATACATGCAAGTTACTTAACAGCAACTTTTTGATGCTTTTAATATTTCTTTTTTTTTTGGTGAAATCATCAGTAATATTTTCTTCACAGTTTAAAGTAAAAAGGCTTGATTGGGGTGTAGGCTTTTTGAAATACCTGGGGAGAGAACACTAAGTGCTACATTAGGCATTTCACTTATGGAAATGCAGCAGATCTTTCTCTTCTGCTGCTGCACAGTATTGTTTTCCACTTAAAGCAGAATCAGACCTTCAGTGTAAATATGCAATCCTAGCAGTTTGCATCTTTTCAAGATCATTAAGAAAAATCACATGTAAGATGACAGATCTGCAGCCTTTGGGAACAAGGCTTAGGGGATGTTGTACCTTATCCTTTCTGTCTGTTCTACTCCTCTTCCCACAACCACTGAATTTGGCAGTTTCCAGCTGGATTTGAAAGGCACACTGAAATTTTGTTTAGAAAAAGTGATTGACTCCAAGAACAATACACCAAGAAGTTCCTCTCCTGAGCCCACACACTGTCAGGTTCCAGAATTCCATGGTCTGCTTCTCAGCAGCCCTGCTGTGTGCCAAAAATCCTGATGGGACTGGACAAGATCAGATACTAGAAAGATTAGCCATTAGTGGAATATTGGATATTGGGAAGGGATTGTTCCCTGTGAGGGTGGTGAGGCCCTGGCACAGGGTGCCCAGAGAAGCTGTGGCTGCCCCTGCATCCCTGGAAGTGTCCAAGTCCAGGTTGGATGGGACTTGGAGCAACCTGGGATAATGGAAGGTGTCCCTGCCCATGGCAGGGGGTGGCATCAGGTGAATTTTAAGGTTCCTTCCAACCCAAGACGTATCATGATTTTTTTGTCAAAGACAAAAGGGATGAATTTACCTGGTTTTCTTTGTGTTGGATTTTCCCATTTTACTGGTTTTTTTCAACACAAAAAGAAATGCTTATAACAACAAAAGAAAAGGAAAACTGGTGGCAGATTTTCATTCTGAAATTATCCAGTCTGTATTTAATTAGGTGGATTTTAAGTCCACTTTGACCTTTTAAAAAGGATTTTCTATGGAACATATTTTCAGACTTAGCTCCGTATTTAGGATTATAGTTTAGAAATCCAGTATTTCAAAGAAGTTCTTCAAAAATGGTAATAAAATGCTAATTGTTATGCAGAGAAGTATGAAAGACAGAAGTAATTGAGGTCTGTTGTGGACCTTGTGCATTCACATTTTGTTTGTATGTAAAAATAGTCAGAATATATTTGTGGATTCAACTTTTCACACGTCTATTAAGTTGTTTAATGGACCATTACTAAAAAAACAAAAGCTTGAACCACTAACAAAACCCCACAACAAGATTTATGTTTAAGATGCATGATAGAGTTTATTTGCACAAAAAAATAAATATTGCTTTTTAACCTTCTGGAATTCTTGGTCTTAAGTAAACTGATGATATTAAGATTCAGCCTTACACAAATAACCTCTTTTTAAAACCAAACTATTTGGCCATCTTGATGTACATCAATTGTGTGCTCCATTAGGTGGCACTTTTTGTAGAGAAGGCTACATAAATCAGGAGTGTCTTCCCCAGAAGAAATTAAGCTATGAAGTTTTATTGCTTTTTTATTACTAAGCTTATCACGGTATGATATTGTTTAATGAAATGTGACAGGCTTTGCTGGAAGAAATATAGTGAATACAACAGCTTTTTTTGCATTTAACAAGCTAAGGTGCCAATTTTCAGGATACAAAATGATTGTTTAGTTTGGACACAGATATAGAAATCCATCATAATGTATACATGTATATTTTTGCAGCCATCTGGTAACCTTGTCATGATTTCTTTCATAGATCTTCAGAAGAAGTTTCTGATTTTTTTTTAAGAGAAAAAAATTCCCAATTAAAAAACATCAATTCTAAAGTTTATAAGTACATTGGGATTATTATTAAAACTGATTTTGTTTTACTGTGTCCACCCACCTGCCCCAGGAAAGTACTTCTGGTGTCCTAGACCCCAAAACATTGCCAGAAGGCCTTTTCTTTTCTCAAACTTTAAATGTCTTTATTAGATGCATTAAAATATATAGAAATATGTAGTGTTTAGTCACTTATTTTTAACAACCTTAATTAATTGGGTGGGTTTTTTACCTTTTTAAAATTTGAATAATATACTCTGTTCATCCAATATTTTTGTCAATCCCTTGTCCAAAACTGATCACTGTAGTTAATTCTTTAGTCACTTTTTACTTGCAGGCACTCATACTGGTGCATGTTTAGAATTGAGCACTTGAACAATATTGTCTAGTATCAAGGAGATGGGGTCCTTTCATTTTTAGAACACACTGAGCTAAGTGGAGTAACCATGGTGCTGTAACTGTTCTGTTCTGCTGCACACATTCCAGTCATTCTACATGGCTGGAATGGGATTTAAAATACAAAATTTCTGTGCTTAGTGTTTCAGAGTTTATATCTCAATCAGTGCTTTTGACTGAAATGAACTTTCTGCTGAGAGTCCTGAGAGTGTTAAGGTGGTTCAAGATAAAATGTCACTTGTTATGCTGTTTATGTCTGCAAAATACAAGTGGTTAGGAATTTCCTGGTGCATTTATTAATTCTCTGTGTGATTGGGGGGTCTGAGATTAACCTAATGGAAACTTCTGCTATTAATACCTGTGTGGAGTGTTTTTAAGAACTTTAAGTGCATACAGCTGCTCACTGTAATGTAAACTTAAAGTAATAAACTTGTATTTTTTTAATTGGCTGGTTCTGAAATGAAGAAGTACTAAATTAGCAGTGGTTATTTCTTTAAATATGAAAGAAAATTCCAGAGTGCTTACAGCAGGAGTAGGATCTCTTTAAAATGGTAGCATAAAGAAAATCTTTCACCCTTTTCTTTTTTTAGCCTTGTTCTCTGTCTACTCGAGATCATAAACTTTAATGCCACTTTCACCTGCTGCAAAATACAGATCTTCCTTTGGGTGTGAAAAGCAAAGGGGCAAACAAACCCAGCCCAAAAGGCTCAGTGATGAGAACAATCTTCTTTCAAGTGCAGTTATATAGCTGTGCCTTCAGAAGTGAGCTGAATTTTTCAGAACCATTGGAGGCTGTTTCATCCTCTGGCTTTTTTTCCAGGCTGTGTTCAGACAGGAGCTGTCATCTTTACTGTGATCCACTTAGGGCATGTCAGGGAAGAGATGTTTTCATTAAGTACCTCTGACCATTGAGGCTCATTTTTATCCATGGTTTATAGTGCTGCTTTGTGGTTCACCTGATTAAATCCTCTCACCCCCTCAAGTCTGGAGGTGATTTAAGTAATTGGGTATTATTTCCTCACCTGTGTATGAGTATCTTGGCTAATTGCAATACAGTTGCTTGTGTATGTCTGATGTTAGTGTTTATGTCGGTGATATAAAAATAGGATCACTTCCTGCTTTTAATTTTCTGTCTGTTTTTTATCCTTCTGTGCAGTAAGAATGAAGAATACACAGTATTTTAGGCTTTGCTGTATTATTTTGTGTGGCTTCAATGGTGGTGCTTCTCAGCAGTCAGAGTTCATCGGTTTGCAAAGTAATCAATGGGTGCAATATAAATATAACTGTTGTTGCTTTATAACTGAGCCTCTCAAACACTGTTCTGTTTCAATGACTCTCTGCAGGGAATAATTGTCACAGAGGGGTCTCATTTCCCAGTACAACTTAGAAAATAAGTGAGGTGTTAGGCTGGAAATCCTCCAGGCAAGGAGAGAGTGTCATTGTTGGCTGTGTTCAGCTATTGTACGTACAAGGTTGCAGGCAGCTGCCCTGATCACTCCTCAGTCATTTTGTTGTGATTTTGTTGTGCTTTTTTAGAGACTGAATGGTCTTAGCGATTTGAGATTTCCTTTACATTTAACACAGAATGCTGAAGGAGTCAATAAAATAACTTTCAGATGGCAGAACCAGAAGAATTTTCTGTGAATTGCCACAGGACTTTGCACTTTTTTATTGCATTACTTGCTTCATTTGCCCTTCTCCTTCATGTAATTCCTAATGTCTGCTGGATAGGAAAGAATGCAGAACAGGAAACTTCTTTCATCCCATCTTGTCTTAATATTTTACCTTTCCTCATTTGTAGTTTTACAGCAGCACTTCTGTTGAGAATTAGGAGGTAAGAGTTAAGAAAGTGCTTGGACTGCTTTGCTTTAATGCAGAGTATTTCCTACAACCCAAATCTCTGAAACATGACTGCTTTTCCTTTTGGAATTTGGAGAAGCTGTTCTGAGAGACATGTAGTTCATTGTGGTCCCTGAAAAAGGGTGTTGGGTTTTTTATCTGTTCTGCATAAAGGTCTAAGGTTTCTGCTTCATTAATTGAGGCATAGTGTTCAAAAATATTATCTTAATCTAAATCTTGCCATCACTGTCTTGAAGTGTGCAGGTTCATGCTTAAGTCTGTGTTTAATTCCAAATTACTACTTTTTAAGAAAGAGCCACTAATTTGCTCTTATGAAAAACATTGGTTTGTCTTTTTCTTGAAGTCCAAGTGCAGTTTGTACATCTGTGGCTGGTGGGATTGAGTTCTACAGGGTTCTGTGTAATTGAACTGTGTATAATGATTCAAATACTGGTCAGTGTCCAGTGCTGAATAATCTGTGCCTCAGAGTAGCTGATGTGTGCTGGTATGTGGCCATATGAAGTTTTGCAAAACAGTTGCATAAAAATAATTTTGATTTTTAAGCTGTTTAATTTACCTGCTTGCAGATAAAACAAATCATCCTGCGTTCTATTGGCTGCCATCTTTTTTTCTGTTGGGGGTGGTAGATGGTGGTTGGGGTTTAGGTGTTTTGGCTTGGGGTTTTTGTGGTACTTAGATTTCTTTTCTTCTCTTTTTTAGTTTGTGAAATAACATTATGATGATGACACTTGCCCAAAGCATTCTTAACTGCAGCTGGAATACAATGCCTTTTGCTTTCCCTAGCACGTGGCTGTGTAATAAAAGCAGTTCTCTCCAGACAGAGTTACAAATTCTGTTTATTATTGAGATATAATGCAGATCTCTTTACAGAACATGTGAGCAAACAGCATGGAGAGGCTGAACTGTTCTCTGCACAAATGGGAGACTTTGCAGCACTCTTGCTTCATTTGCAAATGGAAGTTTGAAGGCATTTGCCTGTCAGGAAAGAAAGACTCATACCAAGGAGTTTTCTGCCGAGCCGAGTTTGTTGTCTTTGTAGTCCAAATACATTTATTTTTAATGCAGACTGCAGGATGTCTAGAGAGAAGTACATGACTCACAGGAGAGGTTTAAAAATAGGATTGTCGACTTTCTAATGTGTCCTTACTTTCGAGCTTTCAACAACTGACCAAAGTATGCTGTGAATCAAAGAAAAATCAAATTATAGCAGCATACCTATTGTCTCATGCCCTGATGTACTGCAAGGAAACAAAGTAAGGGAGAAGTAAAATCTCTTTTTATTGCAGGAAAGTCAGCACTTGAAGGACAGTGCTTCTAGTTGAATGCAAGGAGTGGAGATTGGAGGAATATTTCTGTAGACAAATTCAATATGGTGAGACGTTTAAGTGTAATGAAATTTGAGATAAAGTTCTGTGATTTTTATTGATGAAATACTTAGCTTTCTACAGGAATGCAATATTACCATGGGATGTTTGCACTGCTATATAAAACATTCTGAATGTTTGAAAATATGATTTGTAAGAAAAAGTGTTTTGTTTGACATACTGGCTTTTTTAATATGCAGTGAAAGCATATTACAAATTAGGCTTTCAACTTCTTTATTAGTTACTGCATTGGAACTGTTTTGACAAAGTTATCTAGATTTTTATGAAAATTAGAGCTACTTGTCCAATTCCTTATGCTTCATAGAGACTATCAAAATATTCTATGTGAACTGCAGTACTTGACGTAAGAGCATTTAATAGTGAACCAAGAGATTTCATTGAATGCTTTGCAGTTCAGAAGCTGAAGGAGGACTTCAGTTGGATCCAGATGCTGGTAATAGGTACAGAAAAATCTCCAGATGCTTTATTTTTTAAAGATTATTAGAAAATAGGAGTTCTAAAACTTCTGGCTAGGTTTCCAACCTGCACATCTGGAGGAAGGGCAAAAAATTTTAAATTCCTTTGAAGAGCCACTTTAACTGACTGGGGTTTAGATAGAGATTGCATTAATAGGAATGAATACTGGTTTTATTGGTGTAAGTTCATGTATTATTTGCTTAATTGTTAAATATCCATTTTTCTCCATGCTAAATCATAGCAACAAACTCAAAGATTGCCAAAGATTTGCCTTTTTCATGCTAAACAAGGCAAAAGAATCAGAGATTGAATCCTAATAAAATATTTGGAAGGTGCAAAAGAAAGAGATGTTGATCATTAGGGTTTTTAACATGGAGGAGGGGGAAATGGCAGCTGTGAGGATCAGCAAGCCTTTAAAACCTTTCAGTTTGGTTCATGGCTATATTGAGATATGGGCTCTGACAATGCTCAGGGTTACTGTGTGAAGTCTTTCTGCTAATTAACTGCTGTTCCAAGTTGTGGAAATTTCTAGGCTGTAACTGATGATAAATACCATTGTTCTGAGACTGAATACATGTCTAAGATTTATCAATACAAGCTCAAAATTCTCTAGTTTCACAAGCACTGCAGAAGAAACTTTGATCAGATTTACATTATTGCATTGAAAATCAGCAGTAGGATATGAAATGAGTTCTGGCAGAAACTGCTAAAAAAGGCAGCTGAATTCAATTGCTTGGGAACCTGGCTACAAATGGAAATATAAGGCAATCAGTTGAACCATCAGAAAAAAATCTTTTTCATGCTGAGGTGGTGGCCCAGAGAGGCTCCAGAGCCCCCATGGACTTAGGACATACTCAATATGTGACTGAAAGTGTCCTGAGCCCCCTGTTCGGGGTGACCCTGCTGTGAGCAGAGCCTTGGGCTGCATGTTCTCCAGGGTCCCCTTCCAACCTCAGTTATTACTGTCAGTTATTCAGTCATTCTGGGAACAACAGATCCCCCTGAACCTGACCATAAAAATAAAACATTATTATTCATCAGTCCAGGAAGCCTCCTACAAGATCTTTATTCAAATTTGAAAGTGAGCTTGAGGCTGTATTTGAAAGCTACATGAGTCAGTTCAGGCCTTTGATAGTTTTCCATCAAAAGACATTAATGCATCAGAGTACATTAATATATTAATAAAGATGTTGTTAATTCTCATATCCTGTAATTGAAACTGACTGCAAGTCTTAAACACACTAATTTGACACTGTGTTTTTGCAGTGGAACATGCTCGTGTTTTAAATCCTCAAACCAAGTGGAAAACCTAATTAATACACAGAAAGTGTGAGAGCCTAACGAACTTGATAATCTTCCTGAGTTCTCACAGTTAGGGTGTAAATAAAACCAAGAAATCTTTCCTGTGTCAGGGAACAGGATTCACGAAATACTTCAAGGGGAACCATTCACCCTAAAATACCCAAACTGCAGTTCTCTCTGGAAGAGCTGAAAATGAGGGAGGAAATTTTATTTTTTTGCATTGTAAGTACTGTGCAGATGAAGTCATTAAGCTATCTGCAACAACAGCTTTTTCTGGAGTTAAATAGAAGTCATCCTGCAAGTGGAATTTAGTGAACAAATATTTTATTAGGATTCAATCTCTGATTCTTTTGCCTTGTTTAGCATGAAAAAGGCAAATCTTTGGCAATCTTTGAGTTTGTTGCTATGATTTAGTATGGAGAAAAATGGGTATTTAACTTAGGGTGAGGGGGCATCTGGTTAGCTCTGCATTTTGGATACAAAGTACTGTATGAAATATTCCAGCTCACATTTAATGATGGGTTATTATAATGAAAAAGAAGTTTGTCAGCTAACTGGCTACACAAGTGAAGCTCTCAGGGGATAGTTTTTCTTCAGATACAGAAAAATGAGGTATTCTGCAGTTCAGAGTTGAGTTGAGTTCAGGCTGAGTCCCACAGAATTAGTCCCTCCTGACTAAGGCAGGCTTTGAGAAGGATTGCTGAACTCTGGAGATCTCACTGCTGGGGCAGGAACTCTTCTGTTCATGACACTCTCAGCAAGTTCAGGCATGGATGAGCAGATCATCTTTTACAGCTCTCACCGAGCAAGGAAAACCAATTAGGAGTTTAAATGGATTCAAGGAACTGCTTAATATCTCTGTGAAGGCATGTTTTCTCTGACTGGGAATGAGGTATCCAGCCATTCCTTGGTGAATGGGAAATGCTTGTTTCCTGTCAAGCTACCACAGTTAGAGGAACATTTCACTTGAATTATATTAATTGTTATTTTTTAGCTTTGGGAGGACGAAGTGACTGAGAGCAGAATTTTGTGCTGATTGGATTATCACATAATTCACAAATTCTGTGATAGATCTACTTATACCTTCCAAAAGTATTCCAGTTGTGTTTCAGCAGGCAAATCCACATACTGAGGTATTGAACCTAGCTTCTCTCAGCCAGGCTGGAGTCAGGTTTTCTTGATGTTCTCCTGCATCAGGACTACATATTTCATCTGAAGGATGAGGCAAGGAGGTGAAAGCCAGCTCTCACTACAGCCTCAGCCAGGAGCTGTTTGAGCTGTTGAATGTCTAACTCTGGTAGAGCTAGGATTAAATAAGGCTCTCAAGGTGCATCAATTCTGCTTGACCAGCCCGTGCAGGTCCATTATCTCACCAGTGTGCTTGATGAGAAGAGTTCTTCTGGGTGCCTGCCTTGTGTTGAGAAAGTGTCTGGGGGATTTGTGGGAGTTTGGTACAAATCTCTGACCCCCACAAAATTAATGTGATGCTGGTATCTAAACACTAGGAATTCACTCTCCTTTTACAATTAAAGGAACCACAAAAGGTTTGCAAGTGAGTCCTAAATTTCTTGGTTTGTTGGCTCCTTCTTTTATTTAAAGAAAGGGGGGATTTGCAAGGTAAATAAAATTTGATTAGTTTTTAATGGAAAAATAATCTCATTATCTGTGTGGCATGTAATGCCTAAATATTGTCGAAAGAATTACTTAGGTACATACTTGTAAGAGTAAAGTCTCTAGTATTGCTCAAGAATTGCTGCAGGCTTGGCTTACAAAAGGAATAAATTTCTTTATATGCAGTGAAAATAGGTAAAATTAACTTGGATTTGGTGTCAGTTGTGTATCTTTGCATTTACAAAATGTTTAGGAATGCTGTGGAATTACTTCTGTGTCTACTAGTTGAGCTTCTTTAGGAGATGATGTTGGTGAACCTTCAGGATTCCATGTTCATACTCCCAGCTCCTAAATCTGATGCCTTCAACCAAAACGTGCCAACAATAACCAGGCTTACCTTGCTCATGGAAAAGTTTTATGTTTGTATAGCTCTCTTCCCCGAGGAACTTAACATGCTTTACAGTACATCAGGTCTGCAGTTCTAAGGCAGAATACACTCATTTAGAAAAGATACACTAAGCCTTGAAGTTCACAACCTCAAGGTAATTGCAATTCTCTCCTGTGTGAAAAGAAGCTGCTTCAGAGCCCCAAGTTTTCCCTTGTTGCTTTTCCTACAGCTGCTGTTATCTCAAGAGATTAATATGTTGGAGAGAAGCCTGGGCTCCAGTCCTTGTTCTTTTTGGTAATTGGATGCTGAGTTGTGTGGAAGGAGTATCTGATCTCACCTACCCAGAGAACACATTATTCAGCAAGGACAGAAAGAGCAGTGGATCTCACTGCATGTTTCACTTAGGGGATCCAGGCGTTCTGGACTGCAGCCTTACTGTGGGATGGTAATCACATTCAAAATGCTGGTTTATGGTGAGGAACAGTAGAGGGAGAGAAAGCAGCAAAGCCAAAAGAAAAAGCAGCATGGGGGAAAACCTCCCCAAACTGCTGAGGTCATGAACAGGTCACTCAGATCTTTGTCTATACAGAGCAAACAGTTGCATCAATAGATAGCAGGAAATCTTATAATACATCCTGGAAGTTTAGAGCAGTCCCTGGGAAGTGTCTTCTGCAAAGATGTGGGAGCTAGCTTGTGTTCTATTGGTAATTACATCCAACCTTACACTTGTTTTCTAGCAGAGTGTGCTGCCAGGCTCGGGAGTGCAGGAGAGGTGTTTGTGTTGGGCTCTGTATTGGCACAGGCATCCACAGAGTTTGGTATTTTTCTGTTGCATCTGAGTAATTAATTTCCTCCAAAAAACAGGGGTTTGTCTCTTCAGTTTTAAGTCTTAATTTGTAAAACCTTTCATGCCCATTATTCGTTAGTCTTTCAGATTTCAGGTTTAATCATGAGAGATAGCCATGATTGTTTTTGCAGTGTTGTCTTGCTTTTATAATTTAATCCACATGACACTGTAAACATTCATATCTCCTTCATTTGATTTATCAAGCTAAAGAAGTTAGTCTCCTTTTGTGACCTTAGCTCCCCATTGCATAGTGCATTTTACCATTTTTTGCCTTTCTGCCTGTTCAATTTGGGTTCCTCCTTCTCAGATTTATTTAACTGGTATTTTATATGAATTTAGAGATTTTAGTGTTACATAAGTGATACTTTCCTTTCTCATCTGATTCATTTCCAGGCTTTATTTTCACAGATGGTAAGAGGCAATCCAGTAGCTCTGCTGGTGACAGAGGGAGGTCTCCCTGTGTTTACTTTCCATTGATCCTGTTTTTTGGGGTTGTTCAATGGGCTAACTCAGGACAAGGGACAAACACTTAAGGAACTATTTTTCAATTGTGTACCCAGTGCTTGGTTGCCCACAGAGATTGTGTAGTGGCCATCCTTAGGGATTTTTCAAAAGTCATGTGGAGGTGTTCCTGGGCAGCTGGCCCTGCTTGAGCAGGAGAGGTTGGTGACCTCCAGTAGTTCTGTCCAGCCTTCAGTGGTCTGTGATTCTGTGGCACATTTCCTCACCCTTGTTTCTCTTAATCAGCCTCACTCTACTCTGAATGAGAATTTATGGAATTGGGGCTCTAGGAATGAAGGAACAATCATTCTTATGGTGTTCTTTTCCATTTTTGAGATGAATGATGTGTACAACCCAGTGTCTGTCTTCCCTCATCCAGTTCCTTTCAAATTCCTCTGACTAGCAGGGGCTGGTCTTAAGTTTTTTTATATAATGTGGCATTCAAGCGCATCCTGCAGTTGTTTCATAAAATCTTTCAGTGTGTATTTAATTGTACTCACTTAGATAAGAGTCTGGGAATGGGGCTGAATGCCTCTAATCCCAGTGAAATCAAAATGGGATGGAGACCTCAGGGCTGTGTCTATTCCTAACAGATCTGGTGTCCAAGTGTGTCGCTGCCTGGGTTATAAATCAGCGGCTGGGCAGGTGGAGAGCCCGGCTGAAAGACCCAGCACGCCGCGGGCAGGCAGCAACAACCAGGTGCACGTGGATGAGCTTGCTGTGAATGGCTGTTCCCCACGAGGGATCCAGAGCAAGAGGGGAAGGAGAGGTCACTCTCTCTCGTGTGTCCAAAGAAGGCTTTATTCTCCCAGGATGGGGATGAGGAAAATGGCCCCGAGCGATGCCCGGGAAAACATTCTAAAGCAACAGAAACAGGGGGGCTGGCACGCAGGCCAGCCAATAGGGGTCCTTCAGGGGAGGGATGAGGGACGACAGGGAACAAATGGGGATGACACAGAGGAGGGGAAAGTCACAGGGAGCCAACCCCTGGCAGGAATAGGGATGAATGACAGGGAAGGTTCTGGAAGGATTTGGGATGGACTAGGGAGATGGACAAGGGTTTGGGCAGGGTTAATGATCCCTGCCAAGGATTGGCAGGGGTAATTCTAGAAACTTGGGGGAGGAGAGGGAAGATTGGCAGGGAGAGTGGTGGGAAAAATTGGTAAAAATAACTCGGGAGAAACCAATGTGAGGGAAAAGAATAGGGTTGCATAAGAACAAACCATTATTAATCTGACTAACATAAATTATCTAACTAAAACTGAACAAACTTAAAAACATAACACCACACAAGTGACCCTTGGATTTCCCCAAATCCAGCAACTGTCATTCAGTGCTCAGGAGGTCTTTCCTGTGTGGTTCTGCTGCAAATGTGTGTGGAAGAGCAGTATATAGTGATCATTGTTGTTTTGATAAAATGCCTTTACTTGTGAAGAGCCTAACATTATACAATTTCATAGTGGCTTTGTTTTTTAACTTGGTATTTTTTGCTTGACATGTTTTGTGTTACACGCTTTAAAAGTGTATGTGGCCTGCTGTATTCTAAATTATTAGTATTATAGATGGACACCAGTATAGGAGCATATATAGATTTAAGATATTGATGCCTGGTTTGTACTAATATTGTGCCAGTATGAGTTGCTTTCCATGCAGAAAAAATTAAATTATTATAACTCTTCCCTTTTTAAAAACAGGTTGCTCATATTGAAGATCAAATTACAGCCATTTATATGTATCTCTGTAAAAGTGAAAAGGCAACATACTGTTTTATTCAGTACATTGTCTAGTTTACAAACAAACTCTTAATCATATCTAATGCATGTTTTTTAATAAAGAGAACTGGCCGATAATAAAGCAATAAAGGTGGAAGTTGATTACTGAAGTGCAGTTCACAGATGACAATATTCCTGGTGAATTCTGCATCTCACTGCTTACAGTAGTAAAAAATTGTAAATAATGTATTTAGGTGGAGTTTGAATGCATCTGCATTCCAGGACAAACTTAAGAATCCAAAGGTTTACCTTTTGCAGGACTTTACTGAATTCTCTGCAAGTGCAAAGTCCCAGGTTTGGTGCTGTTAGTTCACTCCTCTAAAAGTGAATTTGAACATGCAGCTCTGTTCTTAGTAGAATGCTGTGAATCTTGTTGCATGAGAAACATCAGTAATAATCTTCAGCTTTCTAGGAGGTAGTTCCAAGATGAGTCAAACTTATGGCTATAAAAGCCATATAGTGTGCATGGATATATGGGGAAATGTGACAGTAGATTTCACAGTATGGTTTTTATGGTTGTTGACCTGGGTGTTTGTGGCCTGGGCAGAACTGAGCTGACTTTTCTGGGTTCATGTGACTAGGTTGGAATCTTGCTTTCAGTTTGTGTTTATAGTTTTCATTATTTGGGTGCTGAACTTCTTTCCTTTTTTTTTGTTTGTTTGTTTGTGGAGTGTTTTTTGTTTTGTTTTTGTTTGGTTTGGGGTTTTTTGTTTTGTTTTGGTTTTTCTTTTTTTTTGTCTTTGGTACAGCAGAGAAAACAAATGATGCACTGCTCTTTTTAAATCTATTCTGCTAAGTAGACAGTGCAGTTAAAAACAAAAAAAAATTGAAGATAAATTCTGTGAGTTCCCCCCTTGGTTCATTTTATCTTTCTGCCGAATACATTTGTCACAAACATGAATAGTCAGAAAGCTTTCCTATCAAGACTTACATGTGGTAGAAGAAAAACCCTCCCACTGGGCAGGATCTGCTGATCCCACGTTGGTGCCTGAGGTGCCCTCGAGCCCCCGCAGCTCACCAGTTCTGCAATCTGACCTTCTTCCCTTTCTGCAGAACTGCAGTTTCAGTTTTCAAATGCAATCCTGTATTGCTGTTACAGGATTGATTTCACTTATTTTTTATTTTGCTAAACTGCTAACCCCTCCCCTCCCTGCAGGTGCCCACTGGGACATCTTAAAAACTGTGTACTCACTTAGGCCCTTGTAGCTGAGGGGTGAGAGCTCTTGGAGCTGTGTATAATTGCAGAAATACTTGTATCACTCAGATTATGTTAATGCTAAAATGATTATGTGCACTTTGGCTGAATAGTTGTCTAATTCTTCCAGCTGTGCCTTGACAAATTACCATAGAAATAACCATCAATTATCTGATCTATAAAGGGAGAAATCATTTGATCTTTTTCCAATTATTACTGAGTAATTAAATGATAAATTACCCGCGTGTAAACTAATCTTCATCTAACAAAACAGTCCCTAAAATTGCAAGGCTCTTGTGATGTGGTACTGGAGAAGTTAAGTGGGGGCTGATGTTAAAATCTAACTCAGTAGCATAGCGAAAAATGTGGGATACAGTCTACTTGGGGAGTGAGGAGCAGGGAGACAGATTTATTTCTGCTCTGCATATTTCTCAATTAGATTTGCTGTTCATATCAAAAGTTATGCTTGACTTACAGGCTTTTTAAAAGAACCTTTGTCTTATTATCTACCTGTTATATAATTACAAGGATATAGAATCCTGGAATGGTTTGGGTTAGAAAGGTCTTTAAAGCTCACAGGGACACCTTCCACTGTCTCAAGCTGCTCCAAGCCCTGTCTAACCTGGCCTTGGACACTTCCAAGGATCCAGGAGCAGCCACAGCTTCTCTGGGCATCCTGTGCCAGGGCCTCACCACTCTAACAAGGAAGAATTCCTTCCCCCTATTCCCCTATTATTTACATTTGTAAGTAGTCTCTCTCCATTTTTCCTGTTGGCTCCTTTTAAGCCCTGGGAGGCCCCAGTTATTTCATCCCAAAGCCTTTTCTTCTCCAGTCTGAACAGTCCCAATTCTCCCAGCCTTTCCTCACAGGAGAGGTACTACATCCCTCTGGTCAGCTTGGTGGCCTCCTGTGGACTGGAGACATGGAATGTGTTACAGAGTTCCTGTGTCCCATGTGAGATGTTGTACAACTGCAATATTAAAATCAATGTTGTTTATTCTTTAAGTCTTTCTATGTTTGAACAATTAAGTTTCTTTAACACAGATTGATTTTGCTTTAATGTGTGAATAAACACATTTAAGAAAGCTGTACTTCGTGACTTCAAAATTGGGATCCAGAGAGTTAAATATCCGAGCTCCTTAAAGAAGTTCTAAAATATGTTAAGAGTATGATGGATAGGTGTTAAATCTGGTTTTGGAGAGAGCTTTTGGAGACCAGCAAGGCACTGGAATACAGAGCTCAGCATGCACTGAGTGAGCTGACACAGCTCAGGGTGGAAGAGGTGGAAGAGCTATGCAGGTGTCACTGGAGCTGGAACCTTTGATGGCTTTGATCTGTGATCCTGTCTGCGTACCTGACACTCCATATTCCCGGCTGCCTTTGAAAAAAACATCCCCTCTCGTATCTGTGTGGAGAGTTCCTTTGGAAACCAGAGAGAACATGGGAAGGAAAGACAGCCTGGTGGCACTTGCTTTGGTTTTTTTGTTCTTGCATCCCCTTTCAGCTCTGGTATGAGGTTGATCATGCCTGCTGCTCCTGTGCCTTTGAAGCCAGCAGAATTCCTCACCTAGGGCGAGGCTGGGAGACTTTTCCTGACCCTGTTTACACCTCTGTGCTTCCATATGTATGTAAATGTATATTCTGTATGCTGCTCAATATACAATTGACTTCCTGCCACATCCTATGTATCTAATGATAGCAGTCTATTGTATATACACTGCTGAGGGGTTACTGCTGGAATTCCTGCTGGCTTTCCTTTAAATAGTAATAACGTGGATAATGGCTCTTTAATCACCTATTCCTCTTGGCAACTGTTTCAACAGAAGACTTAAAGGCATAAAGTGTTCCTGTAAGATCCTGTCAGAGTTGCTCTGCAGGTGTTAAAGAAACCGATGTCATATTTTACCAACTGCCTTGCAGTTGTCTTGGTTTGTAAGTATGTAAAGCTCCTTAGAAACTGAAAAAGTGATGTATTTCCAAGCATCAGGGGTGGCTTAAAAGACTTGAGCCTGTCATATGAGTAGCATTTGCCAAGAGTGGAGTTTAGACCCTTTGGTAACTAAATTAGGAAAGGTCTGTGACAGCAGTATTCCCAAGGGGCTTAGAAAAAAGAATTAGATTTGTGTTAAATTCTGTATTCAGAGTTGCTTTGTTTTGTTGCAATAGCTTCTATCTCTACTTTTCTTTTTCTGCTGATGGGAGGTGGCTTTTTATTAATATGCTATTGCCTGTGGAGAACCAATACATATACTGACATCTATTAAAAATAATTCCAGGGCTCACCCACGCATGCAGTAATTAGGATAGTGAGCATCCAAGGAAAATGAGTGTGTAATATCTTCATTAAAGTGGGGTAATAGAATTTTACTTACCGATTAGATAATTCTAAGAGTTTAGAATGCTAAATTTTCTTTTCATTTTTATGTTATTAATATTGATATGGCTCTTTTGATAGTACATTGCCTTGTTAATCTGAGTTTTGTTGGGGCAGGAAAATGCGGAAAATCTGAAAGTCTAATCAATCAGGAAAATTCTGTTTATTTTGGTAGACTGTGTTTACTTGGAAGTCAGTTACTTGCCCAAGAAAAACATTTGCATGCATGAGAGTGAAGAAAATGGTTTCTGTAATATGCTGTATAACCTTGGTTTTGTCCTTCTCATTAACATCAGAGTTTCACTCCCGGCTGCCTTTGAAATCTCTAGTTCATTTTTTTCTGGTAAATTCAAACTCTTGTCCATGTTAATGTTATCTTGAAGCTGGCTTCTGTTCTGAATCTTAGTATTGCTGAAGGTGTTTTGCAGTGAAATGGCTGAGGTGCACAGGCTGGAGTTTGCCCAGGTTTGTTTACTCCTCTGTGTGTTCACTCTGTAGCAATTCTTGTGTATTTTGGTGTATATAGTGTAAAGCAATATGCTTTCACCAGTGAAATGTATGGCTAGAAGTCAGAGAGAACTAGAAATACGTCTGCCTTGCCTCCAGTGGTTGCTGGATTGGGTACATTGAAGGAAGCCTGTGTGGAAGAGAGGAGGGGGGTTTGAATACCAGCAGTGTAAAGAACTTTAAATCGGGATAAGTGTTTGGTTGGTGCCCATTTTCTTGGATAGCCTACTGTGAATCCTTTAAACTGCAGCTGTTCTGGGCTCTAAACTGCCAAAGCAAAGTCTCTGTACAATCAAGCTTAAAACTGGCCCCAGCCTTGACACTTAGCACTACCATCATAGCTATGTTTTCCCAGTGTCCTGGCTCCTGCTGCTGCCCAGCATTGAAAGGTTCAGTGTCAGGTGGAACTGTCATTTCCAGTCTGCTGGATCATTCTCTGAGTGCTGCTGCATTTTCCTGAATTTCACTGTAGTGGGATTTAATCACAATCCCCAGAAGGAAGTCCTCTCAATTCGAGTCAGGGCTCTGTTGCTGCAGGACAAAGGCTCATCTGTCATGTCTGCAGCCTAAGGCACAGGCAGCTCTGGGTGCTCCCTTACTGCTCTCTGCCAGCTCCCTCTCTTCTCCTGCTGCCTGGAGTTTCCATTTCATCTTTCTTGTGTTCATCTTGCTTCTGGCTCTCCTGCCCCTAACACTTGAATGCTTTTAGCTCTCACCATGCCATCTTCTGACTGGGCTAATCAGCATTTCCTTGGGGAATTCACAGCCGTTGTTTGCTTTCCCAAGCAGCAGTCAGGTTCATCCATAGTGCTGGGAAGGATTTGGCATACAGCTGGCTCTAAAGGGTAGCACTCACTCCATTGGGAAGCTCCAGCTCTCTCTCACCCCAAGATGTTTGTGAGTGCTCGGTTTGTTTGGCAGAACCCATCATTTGTCCTGAGCTGGTGGAGGCAGGTGCCCATTGGGTTGAATTTTAGTGATTTCTGCTAAAATTGGTGCCTCTAAACTAATCTCACTGGACTGCTGGGCAGGTCAGCAGAGATGCAGGGCCCTTTGCACTGGAATGCCCCATCCCAGACAGAAACCTGTGAGGGCATGCTAATACATGCCCCAACATGTGTGTATTTTAGAAATATTGATGCCAAGCCTTTTATTCTGACAGCATTTAGACCATGATTAATCCAGGTGAATCTGGAACCCTAATTTTAATAATATGCACAGCTCAGGCTGTGGTAATTCTCTCTTTAAGAGAGGTTTCTGCCAGTCTCAAAGGCCCTCACATTCTGTATCCACAGATGTACAATCCATCTTTAATTTCTATATATAATTACCAGAGCTCTAGATGTATAAAAGGTATTAATCAGGAAAATGCAGGTATTGGATTTTGTTGAATTAAGGTAATCTGTTAATTGATTGAAGGTGATTCACTGCAAGATGTGGTACTGAACTCCAGATATACTTTACAATACTTCACTGTTACAATGATTAATGGACTTGTCATTTTATCTTGTATGAGGAATTGGGTAAAGTGACCTTGGAAGGATATTTTCATGATTGTTTTTAATACATAGGGGGAAAAACATTACCCAAAGTACTGCTACACTATGGAAATAATTTAGAACTTCAAAAGCATTGTCAAATGTCTATGCTGTAAACAGGATTTAGACAGATATAGTCTACATAAGAAGATTCTGGCTTTTTACTTCTTTGGACATTAATAAAGCCTTTCTGAGTCCATTCCTCAATTTATATAATGAATGAGCTATTTTCTTAGCTCTGTCTCCCATATATACCCTCAAGTAATGTGTCTTATGCACTAAATAAAAGCTGGGAGCATTTTTTGGTTTATTTCTTAATGTCATAGGAGTTACATTTTTATGTGCCTGTATCCACACTCCCAGGAGCATGTATTAATGCTTGGAAAATGTCTAGGAGAGGTAGGCTTCTGGACAGGAAATGGGAATGCCATGTCCTTTGTTATTCCTTTGAATGTGGTACTGATTCCAAGTATAGCAGCACCAGAAATATCCTTTGCTTCCTTTCTCAGAACTGCCTTGAAAAACCAGTTTCTGCATGGAACTGCCTCCCTGGGATAAAGCTGAGGTGCCAGCCTTCATTTTAGATTCCCAGATGCATATGTCCACACCAGCCTTAAGTCCAAATGTTTCTGGGTAGTCTGTATAATCTCTATGCAGGAAATGGTAGGACTAAAGAAATTAAATTAAATTCTTTTTCGACCCAGATGGTTTTGCTTGCTCCTCTCCTCAATCAATTGATATTCCTCTTCTTCTGAACTGAAGATTTATTTGTGTCTAAAAAAAGTGTGTGTTATTATTATTTAAAGTATCTTGTGCTCTACAGATGCAGCAAAGGGTGCTTACTATGTTCAGAAGGGTTTCCAACATTATTTTAGATCTGAAATAATGAGTTGGGAGAAACAAACAATACCAAAAGAACTCTGAGGAAGAACTGAAAGTTATGAAAAGTATGTGCCAATGTATCTGCTTGGTGTAGCTGGGATGTTTTAAACTATTATTGTTTGGGGAAATAAAAGCCTGAGTCTGTGTCTAAGCAGATATATTGCATACTGAATTTTAAGAAGCAGGGTCTGATTTTCTGTCTCTCTCTGGTTTTTATTTTTTGTAACCAAGAGGAAAAACAGCCATTAACTGAGACTGCAGGTTTGAAGTTGATGTAAATCAACACACTCATGCTGAAGGCAGAGTTAACTCTTCCAGCAGAAGGCCTGGTTTCCACACCTGTGTGGGCCTGCCTGAGTCATGTCTTGATGAAATCTCAAGGAAAATGGATCCTTTTGAAGAGGTGTGGTTGTCCAGCTGACATGACTTGGGGTTTTCCTATGGAGCTGGATGTCGATGGGGACATTACAAAGGTCACAAACACCCCAAGGGCTTTGTGATGCCACCTGCGCTTTTTTCCTTCTCGAGCCCCAGACCTCTCCACCCTTCTGTCATTCCCTGCACCATGTTGAGAAGGAGAAGGCATTAGTGATGTTAAAAGCTACAGTGCAGAAAATGTGGAAATGTTTGAAGTATCAGTTACAACTCTACAATGTGCAGTTGGAGAGGAGCGTTACTAAGTGGAAGAGATTGGTACTAAAGTGGGCCAGAGACCTAACGTTGGTTTTCAGTGCTGACTTTGTCTGTGGTGGCTGAAGTTTCCTGTTCAGTTATCAGGCAGGGTATTATGAGATTCAGGAGGACTTTTAAATTGAGGTCTGTCATGGTGGCCTGGATTTAAACCACAAGAAAGAGTTGCAGACGCCTGCCATGCAGTGCTGTGCTAGGATGTAGGGAGCAGAAGGGGTTGGCGTGATAAGGAGGGTGAGAATCCTCTGCTGCTTTGCACCCCAAACTGGAAGGTCAATATGCTGCATGGGATAGAAAACACTGGCTTTCCTCTGCAGTCTGCAATAGAGGGGTGGGCTTAGTACCCTTTTCTGAAGACAAAATTCTTTCATTTTACCCTTTTTGTGGAGTTATGCCCATGGCATCATCTTGGGATCCAGTTTAACCACCCCTGTGGATTAAGAGGGGAAGGATTTCTGTCTCCTGATGGAAGCTGCCAAGCTGCTGAAGTTCCTTATGGCTGGCAAGACATTGCTCTGGTATTATGGAGCTGCAGCCAAGCAGTATGGGAAAGGGAATGGCAGGAGCAGGAAGGAGAACTGCCAACCCACCCTCCTTGCTGTGTCCTCTGGAAGGTCGCTGATCAAGTGACAAACCTGAAGCTAGGCCAATTCACTGGTTTAATTTCTTCCTAAATCTCCCCTGTGGAGAGGAGGCCTCTTTGTCTCCTACAATCCCTTTCCTAGGCTATGAGAAGAGGGGAATTTTTCCTCTTGGCTTCCATGGGAAATTCTGTATGGCTTCCAGGTTTCAGTAATTAAAACAATGCCTGCAAAACCCTCTCTGCAGATCATGTAAGTACACAATGGGATCAACTCCCTGTATCCCAGAGGTCCATTGAATTTGGTATTGCAAGTGGAAGTTTTTTCTCAATGAAATTCCATGTCTGTGCCCAAGCTGGTTTAACTGAGATCAAAGTCAAACTACTTGAAGTAGTATTTTCAATTTAGCTCAGCTTGTGTGATGATTCACACACAACAAAAGAATTGGTATCCCTTGAACTTTTGTATTAAATCTCTTCACAAGTAATTCTAGGGTTGGTTCTTTTGAATAAATCCAGTAGTAATGTTTAAATTAGATTTTTAGTAGAGAATCACCACATTCAAGCTAGAAAATGAAAAGAAGGGAACCATTAATCTGAAAGGAATATTTATTAAACAGTTACCATTTTCTTCACAAGAGTTGCCTGTGCTTAGCTCAAATTACTTTCTGTGTACAAGGGTAGTCCTGCTATTTTCTCAAGTGTTATTTTACTTTGAGAACACATCAGTTGTTTTTGCATAAATGAATCTGTCATAAGAAGGAAAGTGACAATTGCTGTTTTAAGCTAACTGGGTGTTTTAGATGGTGCTGATTTGTTTTCAGTATGTGTTTTGGAAGAGGCAGAGCAGAACAAATTTAAAAGCTCAGTGATTTCATTAAGAAATATTTAATAATAATTTTTTACATATTAGCTTAAGCTATTTCAATCTGTTACATCTCTCCAAATTTTTAACATAGGAGGAAAATGTGCAAATGTGTTTGGAAGAGATGGTGAATTATGATAGCTTTTGGGAAATTTGCCTTTAGAAAAAGCTGGTGTGCCTTAGGACTCTGTGCTCTAGGAGGCTACTGTATCTCCTTTGGAAGTTCCCATTATTTTGCAGTTTCTTCTGATGACTCAGGGGTTTTTTTTTTATTTTCAAGAACTACAGAATCATTGAGTTGTAGCATCATTTGGGTTGGAAAAGACCCTTAAGATCAAGTCCAGCTGTTAACCCAGTGCTGCCAAGCCCAGCACTAAACCAGATCCCTGAGTGCCATGTCTGCACCCCTTTAAATCCCACCAGGGATGGTGACTCAAAATACACACTGCTGCTGTTTACTGTTGTCCTGGTTGACCTCCTGAGTACACATCATCTTTTCTCTGTTTTCTTGCTCTCCCAAGGCCGTGTGCACGCTAGATATTAAAGTGATATGTTGGAATGCATTTGTCCCAGTGATAGGGATAGGTATTAGAGCAGCACAGGCTGCAGTTCATAAATTAATATCCCATTTTGTTGTCACTGGCAAATCTGTCCAGGAAGGGTGTGGGATACTCAGCTATGTGCCATTCAGATGGCTTTATGTCTTCAGGTTAGCTTTCACTTGAAATCACTAAGATTCAAGTATCAGCAGAAGTGCGAAGATGACAAATGGTGATAAATCTGGATTTTGGTTTTTTTTTTGTTAGGACTTAGCTCCTGGAAATTTTGTTTATGCTGAGCTCTGGGAATCTGCTCTGAAATGTTCAGCTGAACAGCTGCAGGGATGTGCCCCAAAGAGATCATTCACTGACTTCCTAGAGTGGGAGAATTCCACCCTGAAGGCCAGCTCTGCATTTCATCTGCCTATAAATGATATTTCTCCTTCAGCCCTGTCCTCCACCTGGGGCTGGAACACTGACTTTTCCAGGAAGGATATCCCATTCTTTTTCCTCTGGTGTTCGAATCCTGGTACAGAGAGGGGGTCTGACACTTCACACTGCTTATGTGAACAGCACAAATCTGTTTAATTTATTAGGTTTAGCAAACAAAACATAAGAGCATGAATTTTAACTGACACATAAATGTCTCACATGATGCCTGCAAGTTTGAGAATTATTTACCTGGTTTTAAATGAATTTCTGAAACTGTGGTGTCTAATTTAGTGAGCATGCAGCAACTGCATTAAAGGTTGCTGAGAGGTGCAGTATTTGTTTCTCATCCAACCCCAGGAGAAGGTCCTGTGATAGTACTAATAAAACACCCTCTATGTTGCATCAGCATTTGTTAGAAAAATAAAATAAAAACCATCACCAAATTTGTAAATAAAACTATCAGAGAGCCTTGGTTATTTTAATGCCTGATTGTTCAGGACCTTGGATAAGGTTTTTCTTCTTTGTTAATTGGATTTGATTTTTTTTATTATTATTTTTTAAATTTAATTTATGCATTTACTCTGTTCACTGAAGGGCTGTATGTCATTATGTATGTATGTGAAATAAAGCACCCAGTGGTGCTGCTTTTCTTGTTTCTACTACAAACTTTCAGGTTTGAGGGTTACATTTTTTTGGTTTAGTGTGGAAATTACTTGATTTTTCCATCAGAAAATCGAGTTTGGTTTTTGATTTCACCTGAATTTGGGGGGCCTGAATTCTGCTGTCAGCACAATATGTGCCTTTGGCAGTTCTTTAACAAGTTCTTCACAGTTCAGATTGTGAAGTCCTTGAGGCAGATATATTTTTCTTCATGCTCAGGGCCAAGTAGGCAATCAGGATTTAAGAAATAAGTGGGGTAATGATTATTGATATTCTTGATTCCTTGTGGATTTTTTTTCATGGAGAAGTTGGGAAGACTAATTAGGTACACATTTGGGCAGTGCTTTCAAGATGTAAAGTAGTATGTAAGTGCCAAATATTATTATAACTTAATCTCCTAGGGAAAAAATATATTCATCAGGAGCTGTAGCTACAGGATGATGAGACATCACACAGCCAGAATTTTTGGAATCTGGCACATTGTCTTTTATACCCATAAAGCAGCTATACAGGAAGGGTGTGAGAGGGCAATTGTTTAACTGAAATATGAAACAGAAATTCATGAGAGCTCCAAAAAAGGGGGTGGGTAAAATCCTTGTGGTGGTGGTGTTGGTTGCTAGGAGGTGTGCTCAGGAGAAATGGGATGGGGCTGCAGGAACAAAGCTCACTGAGTGAGTAGGAATAGGTTTTGTGCAACCCCCACTGCTGCCAGGGCTGGGGTAAAGGGAAGTATCTCCAAACGGATCGATCCAAAGAACCCACTTGGGTGAGAAAGGTGTGGGAAGGAGAGGTGTAATCCAGCCTGTCAGGCCCTTCCTGTGCCTGCACAGGGGTTTTCATCCTCCTTAGTGCCACCACTAACTAAAGTGTCATCTGCTGTGGCTGTTCCAGGAGTTGAATCTCCTTTGGGCTGGCACTGGGTCATTTTCTGTTATTGATGAAGAACAGGAAAGAGTGGGTTTGTTAATTATTATGTAGACAGCAATTACCTGCTATCCTCATGCAGAGAAGGAAAATGTGCTTGAGCAAAAGCTAACTGAGAGCTAAGCCTGTTGCAGTGGGGGGGTGCTTGTTCTTCAGCTCCCTGCTCTTGGCCTTTACACCTGGGGAGAGAGGGCTGGCACACTCCTGAGGTCAGCATGCAGAGGTGTTTCTAGGTAACTTGATATTTTTGCTGTCCACATGTGAGCACTTTGCTGAGTTCAATCTGTATCTGCTAAAAGCATCCTGTGTTAGAAATCATGGGGTTTGTTTTCATTTTTGGTGTAACAGCTTTGCCCTGAGCCATCCAAGTTCAAACCACACCCAAGGTAAGAGTTTGTCAGTCAGCTTTATTGTGTTCCATAATTCCTGGCATCTTGCATGCATAGAATATTTCAGAAAATATCTTTATACTGGAAGGGAGATAGGGGTGTCTTGGTACAGAACTATCCTCTGAAAGAATATAAATTCACTTCAGTTCTGAATTTTGACAGGTTGATTTACTGCAAAGTCGCTTTCCAAGCAGCAGCTTTCTGCAAGATCACACTTGAGAATAGAAAGTATTTTATTTCATTCTCTGTACTGATGAATTTAACTTACATTGTAATACTGTAATGTGGCTTGGTACCCACTTCAACTGGAAGGATTGCTAAGACATTTCTTTGCAGTTGATTTACTTGGCAGCATAGTGCTGACTGTACAGAATCTGCGTTTTAGCAGGACAAAGTCATGTCCACCTCTTAGGTGAAATGAGTGATTTCTGCCCCAGAGATGATTCTTTTGTGGTGGTGGGTGAGCCCAGGACATCTGCAAATCCAGGTGTCCCTTCCAGCTTTCTGTTTCTGAAATGCCCTGCTGCAAAAAACCAAGAAACTTTACAAGACCTAGTTTTCTTGTGACACCAGACCCCTAAAAACTGTGCTGCTGAAAGACAGTACAAAAGCTGTGGATGCAAGCAATTTTCAGAAAACAGATTGAACAGCAATAATCTATTTACTCTTCTGTGTTGTTGTGATGGGACAACATCAGATACAGTGGTTTGATGTTGGATTGAGTCTTCAATGTCTGGCTGGTTTTTGTCCCTCACTCTCAGGTCTCACAGCTATTTTCTCAGTGCTTTTATTCATTTTTATTTCTGGAAGACAACATCTGAAGAGCATCTCTGTTATGTCCCATGAAACATGTACATCAAATTTTCTCTTTGAGGAAATTTTAGAATTATTAGTGTAGCAAGAAAACTTCTGAAAGCCTGTTATCTGTCCAAATTCTCTTCCCTGCAAAAATGAACATCTCAGAGAAAGCAGATGGGGTGAATTAAATGGCCTCAACCTCGTTGTTGTAATGTTGGACTGCAAATGTTACCTTTCTTGAAGAGTATTCACTCTTCTTCTGTGCTCTTCTCTCTTCTTGTATGCCTCTTTCGTTGTTCAAAGGCAGAATGACACAAGGAAAAGCTTTGGGGGTAAAAAAAAAAAGCCAGTGATCTTTCAAAAATTCAAGGTAAAAACTTCAGTTAAAAACTTAAAATACAGCAAGCAAAAACCTTGGGTAAAATAGATGGATCTCAGTGCATAGGGGGACCTTAGGGAGGCATTAACTGCTATTGCTGCCAAAAGGAACAAACCTCTTACTTCTTTCTCAGTCCCTTTTTCCAGCCTGTTCACTGCCCTGGCACTTGTTTCGTATGGCTGTGCTGTAAACTGGGTCTGAAGGCTGATGGAAATTAAAATTAGCCCAATCAAATGCAATTCATTTGTTTTAACACAGGACAGTTCTCTGGCTCTGGTTTCTTATACAGGTCTTATACCAAACAAAGTTTATACAGAAGGAGGAGTTGGGGTGTAAAAGCAGAAATGGGGCTGCAGTCTTCCACAAAGCAGTGGTTGATTCTGGCATAAGGTATCTAGGAACAGTTGGGAGAACATGCTGAAAGCCCTGAATTCTGCTGAAGCCATGGATCCATCAGCTGTGTATCTGTATTACAGCTGAGGGGTTTGCTGTTTTCTTACCTGTTTTAATATGTCCGAGAGAATGCCTGTTTATTCAGTGTTTTCACCAGCTGTTTTTGTGGTGCATTGTGGGGCTTGGAATACTCAGAATAGGTTGCTCCAAGCCCCATCCAGCCTGACCTAATGATCAGCTGAGGAAAAAGGAGCCTCTCAAGGAAGAAGGTGAGCTTGGTGGTTGGGCTTGGGCAGGGAGCAGGATTGGAGAGGAGCTAGGTATGCAAGAACAAGAAGGTGGTCTCATGTGGGTTAAAGTTGTAAAATATCAGGAAGGATCCGTTGCAACGTGCCATAGTCTGTCTCAGATACTGTTACTTCTTTATTTTCATTTTGTTTCCTATTTAACAGCTCTTGAAAGTCTGTCTGTTGGTATCTAGCCTGTGTGGAGCATCTAATACATAATTGCTTTGTTGATGGATTGTGTTTCTCTCATTTGAAAGTATGAACGTGGTGTAACCAGGCCACTAATGCCATGACAGCATTGATTTAGTAAAGTGTCTTGGTTTGAAAAGACAGGTGTCTGCTAAGGAAGGCAGGAGCCTCCCCTGAAATGGAAAAGGTAAAACCCCTCCCTCCCAAGTGTTATAAATTTGAAATTAAGGGACTCTCAGGCAAAGATATGGGAGTAGGAATAACAGTTCTTTGTTAGAGAAAAAATAACATAAAAATGCAGTAATATAAAACAACACTGACAGAGTCAGAATAGAAGCTGACCCCCTGTGGGTCAGGGTGTTGGTGGCAGTGCCACTCAATGGTGGCTGCAGCCCTCCTGCAGTGACAGGGGTGGTTCTGTTGGAGCAGGGATCCTGTACAAGGGTGGAGGTTTCCTCTGAAGCTCCAGTGCTGCTGGAGATGGGCCTGGGCCTCCTCTGGGAATGCAGTGGAGAAGAAAGCTGGGAATGCAGTGGAAAAGGCTGCTGTGGTGTTCCAGGTGTCAGATTCTATCCAGGCAGGAATGCTTGGCTCCTCCCCCTGGGGGAGCATCTCCCAATGGGATGATGGAATTTTATCAGCCATGCAGTGACATTCAGTGGCCATTAACAGCAGAGATCTCCTGGAGGGAGGATTGGTTGTGGAAGAGATAAAGAAAACTGCCCAGTTAACAGAAAATAACTGCCCCACCTCTAACAGATGGCAATAGAACACACACCTCCAGCCACATCTTGCATTTCCAGCCCAAGACATGAGGCAATAATCTTTGTGTTATGAAGCCTGACCAGACCCTGGTGGTACTATTGCCCCATTAAAGCCGGTAGTGAAGCAGGAAGGTGTGATCCCTTTGCAAACCTGACAGTGAGAGCCCTAAGCCAGTGCTGGCTTGGAGCTTGCCTATAAGCCAGGCTTGTTGAGGTCATTAAGCCCGTGCATGCACACGTACACTTAGCTTACAAGAGAATTAATCATCTGAGTATTTCAAGCTAAGTGTGATGCTGACACCCACAAATGTTTGTAGAAGCTCTGTCTGGGAATTTTTTGACTGCCAGCTCAAGGGGTTTAGGTTTTCCTTCAATGGTTTATTTCTGGCTCTGCCTCTTGATTTGTAAGCTCTCCTGGCTCTTCTTAGGATATTGCTGTCTTAGTTCTTCAGCCTCTCTGTGTTTTACTTATTGCTTAAGTCAAAAAGAGCTGGCAAAGTACAGCTAAGGAGAGCAGAGAGTGGCAAGAGGCAGTGCAGGCATGAAGGAAGACTTAAAAGCATAAATTCAAAATGTTTCATTTTTGTAGATTTTTGCTTTTAATTACTCTGCTAATTTAGTGTAAAATTGTTACTTAAAAAGATCTCCTTCAGTGCTGTGAAATGACAGTGTTCCAGGGGCTGATGTCCGCAACAAGGATTCATGGCTCTGATTGCTGTTCCTGACCCGGCTGCCAACATGCTGTCTGTCAGTCCTGTGACCTCTCAGTGCCTTCACTCCGAGGGCATAATTTACTTTGACATGACTGTGCCTCTACCACCATACTTTTTCAGGTCCAGGATGCAGGTTTCAATGTCCAGAACAATGTCTGATACATGTGGGTACATTTCTCACATGGGTGTGGTTCGTTTTTATGATCATTTCTACATAAGAATACACAGAGATAATCTGTAGGCTGAATTAAATATATTAACAATATTGGTCATTGACATAATCTCCTTGCAAGCTAATTGATGTCTGAGGTGTTGCAAAACCAAGTTCTTGCTCATTTTTTAATAATTTAAAATATAGAGACTTCAACTAGACTTTAAAAGATTATTAATGAGTTTCGTGATCATTTGCATGATCTTTGACAGGTGTCTCAGTTCTGTATTGACATTACCTTATCTTCCAGTGGAATACATAAACATCATGTAATGCTTGCCAGGGTTCTAGCAGGCACAGAGAATTCAGTGCCTACAGCTCTGAGCTCTTTGGAGCAGCATCTCCCAGATCTGCTGTGCTTTATTCACTTGGGTCCCATTTCTTCTAAGCAAGTAATGAGATGAGAAAATCTCCTTTAACATTAGGATGTTGGCTTTAAAATGTGTTTGTCATTTCATTTCTTTCAAAACTGTACCTACTTCTAGTGTGTAGTACCACAGACTGGTTTGGGTTGGAAGGGACCTCAAAGAGCACCTTGTTTCAACAAGGGCAAGGACACCTTCCATTAGATCAGGTTGCTCCAAGTCCCATCCATCCATCTTATGTTTCCATTGTTTAAATTCTGCCTCTCAAATACTGGCATTTCAGCTGAATTACTGAGTGCCTGATAAGCCCTCTGAGCATGGGCAGTCTTCGTGTGCTCTTTTGTGTGAAGTGTGCAGTTGAAATGTGGAGGACAAATACAAATGGGATACAGCTGCTGTCAGACTGTGTGTTTTGTGTTGCTGTGTCAGATTTTGGTCAGAGTTGCTCTGTGATAACCAGAAATGGCAGCTAATGGAGTGCATGGCTTCCTCCCAGTGCTCCTGGGTATCTGACATCTCATAAGTCGTGCTTGGGCTGGGGTGAGCACTGGAATTCAACTGGTAGTGATTCCAGCTTCCATTCTTCTTGCACACCCAGGAGAGACTAACCCCAGCCTGTTTGCAGGGGGTTGAGGCATTTTTCAGGAACTTTTCTTTGGTTTGCTGAAGAAGGCATTTAAATCCAGATGATGTGATTGAAGTGATGGTAACTGGCTGTATTGCATTGCAGTTTTTAAACTGCGTGTTAGCCTAGGGTCACTGATACTTTGTCCAGAATCATTTCTACATAGTCCAGGATAAGTCTCCCAGTCAAGAAAATGGTTTCAGCTGGACTTCTGATAACTTCAGGCTGTAATTTTAGACATCAACACCCCAACACTTAATGTGAGAAATAAACCACAGGCTACTCTTTTTACAGCAGTTAACACATTTTTAAATGATCATAACTGACTTGCACTTTTCATATCTATGTAGTTGTTCACAGCACTGCAGAACTGAAAGCAAGTCACCCAAATGTGAGATACATATCAAAGCTCTTCTAATTATTGCAGACAGCTAAAGCACAATGTGAAGACATTATCTTCTGAACAGTTGGCCTCTCGTGTTTTGTTTCCTCCCTTGCGTAAAGCATTTTACAGAGCTGGCAGTTCTGCAGAGCCTGAACTTGATCTAAATGAGAGGAGAAGCACTAACACTTAAAATGAAAGGCTCCTATCAGTCATGATAACAAAATGTGCAGATGTTCTTTATTAAGAGCAGAATAATTTAATTGTTTTTCTTGTATCAAGTACAAGTGAAAAAACCTGCTGTAGTTTAAGCCTTTTTAATACCATGTTATCAACAGCTGAAGGTCAGTTATTTTGTTGTATGAGCTATTTAGCAGGTGGCTTATTGTGATATAAACCTCCCTAAAGATATTTTTGACTTGTTGATGAACCATGCAGGAGACCTTGTGGCTGACCAGTCCTCTATTGCCCCTATATTACTTGTTCAGGAGAAATCCTAGGATTTAAATAAATAATGCTTGATGTCCAAGGCCAGTTTGGATGGGATTTGGAGCAAACTGGACTAGTGGAAGGTGTCCCTGCCCATGGCAGGGGGTGGGATGGGATGGTCTTTAGAGTCCCTTCCCACCCAAAGCATTGCAGTGAGGCAGATGAAGCACAGTGACACCTTGGGAGTGGGTGGCAGCATTTTTTTCAGTATACAACATGAATACAGGGTTCTTGCACTGTAGTTTTGTATTCATTTAGCTCTCTGCCTCCTTTGGAAGTACTGAATTTGCAGTTGGTTTGTCAATTAGCAACAGCACACAAGCATCTTTCTTTCCTCCTTTCTTGGTGCCACCCTACTGGCCATCTCCATGGCCTGGGAGTCCTTCCAGCACTTCCCATCACTGGGGCAGGTCTAGGCATGGCTGGAGGATGGAGGAGGTCCTTTCCTCCATGGATGGAGGGTCCTTTCCTCCTTCCTTGCCAATCCATTTTTGTGAGGGACAAATGGTAATCCAGAAGCAGCACATCTGCCTCAAGAGGGAGACTATGTACAAACATCTACATTCAGAGTCAGCTAAATGTTGTGAATTTGGGCTGGGCACATTGGTAAATGAATTTGGGAAGTGACCATTTGACTTGAGTCAATAAAGATGTTCATATGAACAAGTATTTATTGTACAAACCATTATAAATCTTAGAGTGGCCATTATCTTAGAAAAATTCTCTTTACATTTCATAATCATACCTTTTTCTTTAACACTGGAAAAGAGAGCCTACCACGGTTGGATCTGGAGTTAAACGGTTTGAATGATTTGCAGTACAGGAATTTAAATTCAGCTCTCTTCCCTGTTTCTCAAGTGGAGTTCTGGTAGTTATGATTTGTGTGGTGACACCATTAACATGCAGTTTGGAGTTAAGAAATAAAGTGAAATCATGATCTGTGAAGGATGTCAGTATTTCAGGATTTTAGACAAACGCTTTCTGAGAAGGAATCCAGGGTTCTGGAACTCACTGTGCAGTAAAAGCTAGCTGAGCTGCTGTGGCAGTGCAGACTGACTCCAGAGTGATTCCGCAGGTAGGCAGAGCACTGGGGAACCACGTGGGCAAGGTAGGGAGAAACAATTGGAAATCCATTAAGGGTTTTTGCTGTCGTTCATCAGCACTTTGCTGTAGTGATATTGCTTCCATGGTGTGTTTAGACTTGGAGATGCTGGGATAAAATGAAAAAATAATTTTTTTTCTCAGCAAATGTGAGCATTCCTTTTTGAAGAAGAGGCATTTTCTTTTCGTTCAGCGCTTAGCTCTTGGCACGTGTGGAAGAGCTCATCATAATTCTTCTCAGTAGCTGTGTTGGTAGCACTGGGGGAATTGCTTATTATGCACATGATGTTCATATTGCTGCTGCCTCTTCCTTCTCTCTGCACAAAGTCTTTTGTGTCTTTTCAGAACCTGAAGGTGGGGGCTCTTCCTTATTTGTTTCCAGAGCCCCTTGCAAACTGGGCTACCTGGTATAACTGGGCCATCCACAACCTGACATAGAGAAATAAAAAAGCAGACATGGCAGCTTGAGCTGGTTTTAATTCATCCTTAAGGAGAACCTAATTACAGATATCTTCCTGAGTCTAAGTAGTAGCCTCTTTACTTTTGTGCTTGCTCCATGTGGGAAATATTTAAGTAATATGTAACTTTAAGGTATTAAATAGCTGTTTCACAGTGTCATATCAAGGCAAACTGCAAAGGCTCTGCATGAATCAGAGCTGCTTGGTTAGTCTGACATCCTGTACCCTTGAACTGGCAAACACAGAGAAATCTTTCCAGCCAGAGTATTTAATAAGTAGTGGTTTAGATAAAGTGATTGTATGTATTAGCATCTGGTGCAGCACTAAAATTTATGGGCAGTTTTAGCTTTGGGAGCCAATGGTTCTGAAAACTTTTTATTACCATTCTTCATAATAGCTACCAGGAATGCTGTACACCAAAATCCAGCCCTAGAAGAGGCAGGCCATGGTGGAGGGAACTGTGGCTTTCCTCTCAGGAAAGATTTCAGGGTTTGAGGATTGGTACCAGCTGGGGGAAGCTTCTGGTCCTGTGTTTTACAGAGTCACTGAACTCCAGTCATCCTCTGCTCAAAGTGGTGATTGTAAGAAGACTTCCCTGGAATCTGGAGATCAGCACAGTGAACAGCCCTAGGACATGGCATGCCCTGGGAGCTAAGTTTGGATTTGTAGGAGGGACAGGCTGGATAGTAACCCTGACTTCAGCCAAAGCAAAGCAGTGTATTTGGAGCCAAGCTTGTGGCTTTGCTATCCTCTCCATCAGAAAGGGCATGTGAAATCAGGATTTCTGGGTCTCAACAGCAAGTGTTTGTGTATGTGCAGTGTTCCTATTTCTGCATCAGGAAAGTGTTTTCTGTGTTTTTGTGGTGAAAACCTCATCTCTATTTGACAAGCTCTCCTGCTGATTCCTGATGGTCTTGAAATCAAGTAGCAAGTTGGGTGAGAGGTGAATATTGTTACTTGAAAGGGTTATAAAGGAAGAAGAAAAATCCCCATATTTTATAAAATAAGTTACCTTGCCTTTGGTTATGTGTAGCAGTTGGTCAATTATTGTCTGAAGGAATTCACATAGTAAATTATCCCCTGTGCTGTTTCATCACTAAAATAATCAAAGGGACAGTCAACCTCGAAAGAAGCTTCTTGTTTGCTTCTGTGTTCATGGTTCAGTTGACAGAGGATGTATGAATTTTTGCCTGCAAAATATTCTATTTGTGCACCTTTTCTTACCTGACCAGGAGGTTTTAATTATTCCCTGTTAGAATATGCTAATGAATTTTCTATTAACTTATTATTTTGGATGGAGGGAGGAAAGAATAATGCTGCCTTATTAAAGAAATGTAGCGTGATTGATATCAGTGCTGCTTGAGAAAGCAACCCCTCCAAAGAGAGAATCCAAATCAGACTTTACTTCCACTTGAAATCTCTGAAGTTTTGAGGAAAGGAAGTACACTGAGTGCTAATCTCTAGTGCTGTGGAGAATCTTGGTTTGTCCTGCCTCAGTAATGGCACAGCAGACTTCAGCCTTGTTCACTTCATACATGCTCTTAAATTACCATTCACTACTCTGAAAGGTTGTGTGAGGGTATAAATACAATTTTTGCTTTGTGTTCATGGTCTCAGGTTGAGGATCCAGTTAAATATTGACCAGAACAAAATCAGTAACACTTCCGCTGGAGACAGCTGAGTAATGCAGGTGTTTGTGTGAGTCCTCAATCCCTGCAGTCTGAAAACAGGGCCATGTATAGGGGATGAGGGTTATGCTTGGGTAACTGGTGTGCTCTGCAGCAAAACTACACAACTCACATTTATCTCTCAGCTTGGGGGTGTGTGGCCTTCACCCAGGTGTTCCTACATTTAACACACCAGCCAGCATGTCGTGGAATGTGGCAGGCAGTGACTTCTGTGCATGGGGCTGCCTCAGGGAAAAGCTGAGTGACTTTTTGTTCTCTTCATTTGGGTTATTTTTCCTCTCTTGGGTTTTGGTTTTTTTTAAATAGAAAATAAAAATGTAGAAAAATTTGCCAGAAAGTTATTTCAGGAAAATGATAAATGAAAGAGAATGCTTTGCAGTACAAGCTCTTCATACATGGATATTTGCACTGGTTTCCTGAAGACTGTGTAAGCACTAGTGTTAGACATTCTTTAATGATGTGTGATATTTTGTTTATCTATTTTTCTCACCTTAGTAATAAGAAATCTTTTCCTTAAGTGTGATTATTTTATTTACAGTTTTCCACTGATCCATCGTTCCCTTCTATACTAAAGCTATGGAAGGGCAGAGAATGAATTTTTCACGTTTGCATTATTTATTTTCTAATTCACTAGAAACCTAGACACCCAGACATAAAATCATTCCTTTCAAAGAATTTGATTAATGCATTTGTTTCTGCACATATGCTCCTAATGTCAATAATTTCATCTCCACTTTTGAAGCTGTGAAGATGTGGTGAAGGATACAGCTGTTAGCATTGGGAAAATGACTTCAGAAGTGGGGGTTTTTTTGTATCTGCTCTTGGGGCATCAAATAATCTAGTAATTCCCAGAAACAGCTGTGTGTTTAGCTGTGTGCACTTTAAAATTAACAGTCCTGAGTTCAAGAGACAACTTTTAAAATAGTGATTGACATTTTGTTTAACAATGACCGTATTCCCATGGGTAGGATTAGTACAAGTCTGTGGTTCTGGGCACTTTCTTAAGACATTTTTTTGGGGGCTACACAGTGCCCACTTCATAGTGAGTGAAGATGAGCATAGTGTTGTTCAGGAAAGAAAGAAAAGCTATGGCATGTTTGGGACTGAACTGTACCAGGTCAGGAAATGTATAGACATGGAAACATATAGCCATGGAATGGCCTAGGTTGGAAGGGACCTTAAAACTCATCATATTTCACCCTCTGCCATGGCAGGGACACCTTCCACTATCCCAGGGTGCTCCAAGCCCCATCCACCTTGGCCTTGGACACTTCCAAGGATGGGGCAGCCACAGCTTCCCTGGGCACCCTGTGCCAGGGCCTTACCACCCTCACGGGGAAGAATTTCTTCCCAATATCTGATCTAACCCTGCCCTCTGTCAGTTTGAAGTCATTCCCTGTGTCCTGTGACTCCAGGCCTTTGTCCAAAGTCTCTCCTGACTTTTCTTGCAGGCTCCCCTTGGGTACTGGAAGGCCACAATTAGGTCACTCCAAACCTTCTCTTTTCCAGGCTGAACAAGCCGAATTCTCCCAGCCTTTCTTCTGCCTCAGTTGTATGAAAGTGAAGAGCTGAAAATGAGTTGATGGCTGAACTTGCTCCTGCATGAGTAGTCCCTGCTCCTGCTGGGGTCGTTCCTTGGTGATTACTTCAACTCTTTGACCTCTGGTTGTTGGTCCTCACTTGGACTATCAGGCTTTTCTGCACCCAGTCTAACTGGGTTTGTAGTATCACATCCCATCACAGTATTTACTTGCCCACACTTGTATTTTTTCCCTGCTGGGAAGATAGTGTGGGTGGAATTTGCTAATCTGAACAAGTAGTTACGCATTTCAGTATATTTAAGCTATTCTTTAATGTTTAATGACATGATTTTGTTTTGACAGATGAGCGTTGTTTCAGTAGATCTGTAGTGACATTGCTCCATTTTGACTTTGTGCTGTCAGCTTGGTACATTTATCCTGACACTGTTGTATTTCATCTTGATACCATATTCTTGATTTGACATTGCAGTGCCACCTCCATAAATTTGTATTGATGTTCTTAACTCATTTTCTTCATATTTTTTCAAAGTGAGTGAAAGCCTGACACAGTTAGAATTGGGAGCGATACAAAGGCAGGATTGTGGAGATATATCACAGGGAAATGAGAAGGGCAGAGCTTGTGCTCAGTGGGGAGAATCCAGGTGTGCAAGATGTGTGGGTGGTGCTTACAGGGAGCAATGAGACATTCTGGGAGGGGGCCACTTTAGAGAAATACATGTCAGCACAGCCTTAACTTCTCCAATTCAGACAGGCGGTACCACCCTTTCCTATTTTGGGCTTCTTTCCTAGCTGTTGTCTGCACTATGTGTGTTTAATGTAAAATATTCAAACTTTTCTGTGAAGTATAGGAAATAACATACCCACGAAAGGGTAGCATTATAAACCTCAAAAGTGTTTTCATTTAAAATTCACCTCTTCTTCTTCTTTTTTTTTTTTTTGTAGTCACTTAGTAATTTAATGCCTAGGGGTTTTTTTTAATCAAGTCTGTTGCCAAATTCATTTTTTTCCTCCATGTTCGAGCACGCTTCATCAAAGGCATGTGGAAATGGAGGCAGAGTTAATGACGCACTTGTATCTCCATTTTGCCATCATCATAAAGTCCTGAATCCTACTCCAGATGATTAGTAAATAAGATGAAGTAATTTAGCTGAGAGAATTGACTAGCTACTGTGCATGAACTGTAATTGTGATGTTAATGTCAAATAGAGTTAGCAATTTCCTGTTATATTCTGCTCTTGAGCATGAGTTTTTTCCCTTTGAAACCTGTATGGGAGTAACTGGAACCTGGGTCGTGAGCTCCCAGCCAACAGAGTACATTTTGGCTGGTGAACTGGGGAAAAAAACCATTCATATGTTTTTGTGTTAAAGGATTCTGTAATGCAGGCCATGAAGAACATCTCTGTGTTTGGAGGTCAAAGCCTGGTTATAAGGAGAGACCTTTTACATCCTCTAGGGCAGCAAAGTGCTAGGACAGAATGTCTGGAGAATGTTATTCTCTATCCTTGAAAGTTTTCAACACCCAACTGGATTAGGTTTCAGTGATTAAAGATGTAACACTGTTACAGGTCAGAGGGACTCCAACTCTGTGGACTTTTTTCCCTTTTTTGTTTATTTAAGGCAGTAAAAGCCCTGTCAGTGACTCCGTGCTGATCTTCCCAACACGAGTCACCACGGATGCTCTCCATGTGCACGGTGGTCAGCAATTCCAGGCTGGAGAAAATAGGCAAGAAATGTCAAAAGTGGCAGTAAACTGTGCAAAGTTTCTTTGCTGGAAAATTGCTCGTATGTCGTTGGAAGCAACAGGTTAGAGCTCAGGATACCAGAGAGAATAGACTCATTGTTCCTGTCTTGTATGATGTCTCTCCATTATTCCTCTCTGGAAAGCTGTGGTTTCACCTTGACATCTAGATAATATTTTCTATTGTGTGTATGCCCAAAATTAAACCACTTGACATTTTTAAAAGCAATTAGAAAAGAGAGAATAAAAGATTGGTGCATTTTTCATAAGAACTCACTGAAACAGCAGCAGAGATGTTGGGGGAGGACAGAGAATTATTATTATTGCAATATGTCATGGTCTGAACAATTAATGGGATATATCTGTAGTGTCTGCCAGAACCTGGAGATCTCAATGGACTCAAAGTGAAGGGGGGGCAAAAGGAGTCTTCAGTTAAATATGTCCACATGAATGTTCAGCATAGCTATTAGAGTTTAGACTTTAAACTTTGCTGAAATGCTTTGGCAGGGGTTTATTGCTGGTCTTCAGCAACCTACAGCAGAGTTGGCAAAATGATAAGCTGAGAGTAATGGTGATTTTTTTTATTTAATTCCATTTCACTTGCAGACTTAAAATGGCTCAGCAATTTCTGCTTGCTATTCCAATATACCTACAACAACTATCTATAATGGGTTTTTCTCTTTCCATCTCCCTGTCTTTCCTGTTAGGGAGGTGAATTATTTAATTGTGCAGAATTTTTGACTCATCTCCTCATAATTCTTGCTTAGTTATCAGGAAACATATGTTACGTGGTGTTACATCTAAATGATTATATTTTGAAAGTGAAGTCTTTGCAGCTGACAAGTGATAGTCTAGCCCACAAAAGTCTGATTTATCACCTCCATGTGGAACTTGTTTTTTAAATTGGTAGGTAGTGCTTTACCAGCAGCACCGCCTCAAAGACCCCAGTTTTATTAAAGCTTGCAGATTAGGTTCTCAATTACCTTTAGCTCCAGTTACAATTAAACTAAAGTTGGAAGAAATTACTGGCCTGCTGTAAAGCTCTCTGGAACAAAAGAAGATGAGAAATCACTTCTTTTCCAGCAGGCACCAAAACAAATTACACTTGGTGTTTCAAGTGGTCAGGGCTAAACTGGGCTGCAGCCAGGCTGGGCTCACTCTGCTCCCTCCCCTGCTTAGTGCAAGAGGGGAGTGTGAAATACCCCCCAGACTTGTGGGTGAGCGGGAGTCAAGTTCCCCATGAAGGGGTTTTGTAATGCTTGATTGGTGCAGAGCTGAGGAGAGCTGGGCACAGGAGGTGTCAGTGTGGGAAAAGCTGACACTGCCAGATCCATGGGGAGCCGTAGGGGTGCTCCCACTGCCCCTCTGCCAAGTGTGTCCATAGATGCCTCTAAATATCTGTGGGGGTTAATTTCTGCTACAGAGTTGCTATTGAAAACCTCCCAGAGCAGCACAGCTGTTGCACAGGATTTCTATCTTTGATCCATGGAGTGCACTGCTTGTACAGGTCGCTAACCCAGGAGCTTTAAACTCCCCAGAATTTCCATTTGTATATACCAGTGTGTATTTAAAAATATTTTTTTTCATACTGTTTGCCATAAGATAGCATGTGAAATTGCCTAGCTTTATGCTGTAGTTAAACCAAGAAGATATCTCTAGTAACTATTTGGTAATAATTACAAAACTTTGACTGCAGAGCTGCTTAGAATATGTGAAGAATAAAGCCATGAATTTTAAAAAAATAGAGGTAGAGGGAGAAAAGGAGAGGAAAAATACACAATGGAAGATTAATTAGCATACAACTTTATCACAACATAAATATAGAATGCCATTATACATCATGCAGCCTTAAGAATGGTGTACAATTTCACTGAAAGCAACCAGTAGTGTTGTAGGCCCTGATTCTGTAATCACATTTATGAGAATACTCTTTCCTTTTGAAGCCATTAGGATGCAGTGTTTGTCTTCACACAGCAGTTTGCCAGTAGCTGAGTCTCAGGACTCTATTATTGTAAACAGAACTTTCCATTAATCAATAATAAAACCTGCTTTGAAAAAATCTCTAGCTGCTTCCCAAATAAGTTAGTAATTTATTGTTAAATGGAGCATTGGTATTTCAATGAAACAATTTCCAAATCTTTGAAATTAATACCAGAATTTTTTTTTTTTTTTAACGAGGTGTGTGATAACTTTCAACAAGGTTAATTGTGGTATGTAGTTTTGTTTGTCATTTGGTTTGTTTAATTTTGCAGCTTCCCTCTGATTTCACTGTATTTCCTTACAGAGCTGTAGTGTGCATTTGGGCAGGAGAGGGAAAGGATCAGTTGTCTATACAATTTTTTGTAAGAGATGGAAGTAATTTGATCTGAATGTGCTTGATCACTTAATACCCAAAGCATTATGGAAGGATTCCTTTTTCATACTGATACATTTCCATTTTTCATCTCTAAGAGTCTAAATGTGATGGGAATTTCTTTGCCACCTATACAAGGGCAGCTGAGTCTGTAAGAAAACAATATCCAGGTAAGTCTTATGACTTTTGCTCTTAAAGGAATAAGAAAAAAGCCTTGGCATAGTTAGGTGTAACATTCGTGTCCTTCCTTGCTCTGGTACTGCAATGAGAAGGTCTTTGCAGAGCAGTTGATACTGAGCAGAAAACAGTGGTAAAACCATGGAAGGGACCTTAGAGGGACCCGCCCTGGGCAGGAACACCTTGCACTACCCCAGGGTGCTCCAAGCCCATCCAGCCTGGCCTTGGACACTTCCAAGGATCCAGGGGCAGCCACAGCTTCTCTGGGCAACCTGTGCCAGGGCTCAGCATCCTCACAGGGGATAATTTCTTCCCAGTATCCCATCTAACCCTGCTGTCTGGCACTGAGAAGCCATTCCCTTTGTCGTGGCCCTCCATCCCTTGTCCTATGTCCCTCTCCAGCTCTCCTGGAGCCCCTTTAGGGACTCTAAGGTCTCCCCAGACCCTTCTCTCCTCCAGGTGACACCCCCAGCTGTCCCATTCTGGCTCCAGGGCAGAGCAGACATGAGTAAGTAATGTTGATTGCTCTCTTCAAAGAGAGAGGGACAGAGCTGTAGTGCTCAGTGCCCTGTTCCCATGTGTTCTTGGAGCCAACTGCTTTACTGAGTGAATTTAATAGCAGTCTCAGAGGAAAAGCCCTGCTGGTGAGCAGAAGGCAGGCAGAACTTAACTGATTTTAAATATTCAGTACCACTGCTGTAATAAAAAGGAAGAAAACCAGAATGTCTGATAGATTCCCAGCAGTTTTTATTCTAAGTGAGCAGACCACAAGACCACAAGTAGTGAGAAAACCAAGATGCTGGAGGGAAAGCAGCTGGACTTGAAGGAAGTGAAACCTTTAGAAGTTGGAAGAAACCCCCAGGAGCTGCTGGTGTTTGAGTGCCTGGCCCTCACTCATCCTTGCATGTTGTAATGACAGGTGAAACTCCACAGAGGAAATGTGTCCTCTCCTCCCACTGCTCCCCAGCAGGATGCTGCAACAGGGGCTCAGATTCCAGATGTCTTCATTGACTCCGTGGAGCATTCTATATCACATTCACTATAGAATTATGTTAAAGCACAAATGTTGTGGAACAAATTACAGTGGTCACAATACAGAAGGAATGAATGAGGCAGATTAGCTGGCATGCACCAGTTGTTTTGTACTACTCTAGTCATGCAGAACAGCTGTAAATACAGTTTAAACAGCCACCAAGACCTCAATTATTCTCCTACTTGTTCATGTAGATTAGTGTGGTCTTGCTCTATAGCTAAGTGATTTAAACAACAATTCTGGGAGCGACTGATGAGGTTCATTTACACCAGTGTAAATCTACAGCCTCTGCTTTTTGATTAAATTTTTATGTATCAAGCTATTCATCACTCCTTTTAAATGCTGCTGTTTGTGGAACTCAGGGATGATCTTTATCCATTTAGTGAAATGGGAGTAAAATCCAAGACTTTTTTTAGATTTTATGCTTGGAGCAAATAAAAACAGTTTATCAGCTTACAGCAAATCTTCCAAGAGGCTAATTAAACAAAAATTTAAAATATTATGGTAAGAGTAAGCAAAGTGGGATAGAGAAGCTATCTTTCAATACCTATGTGAATTTGGATTAATTTTAGAACCAGTAATAGAAAGTTTCCTGGAATTGCTCCACAAGAACTGTCACTAACCTGTTGGGTTTCAGGTTGGAATTACAAACAGTCAGGTATTTAAAACCAAGTTTGTTCTTAAACTTTATTTGGTATCCCATTGGAGTGAGGGGATTGCAGTAGGACACTAATTCAGGTATTGCAGTGTTATTTGGCTCCTTTTGGGCTGAGTAGGATCTTACTTCTTAGGGATTATTGATTTTTATGGGGTATTCCTCAAGAAAATTTGTGGGTAACTCAGTAACCTGATGTGGTTTGGGTATTTGGCCTAGTAAGTCACAAAAGACATTCAAGGGCATGGCTGAAGGATCTTGAGCTTAGGGCTTTCTGATCTGCAATGCTGCATTTCTTTTCTAAGACCTGAAGTGCTATTGTACTAAATCTTGCTTTGGTAATGAGGAAATACATTCACTGCAGGGACTGAGTGTTAGAACAAGGGGTAACAGCTTCCAGTTGGCAGAGGGCAGGGTTAGATGGGGTATTGGGAAGGAATTCCTGACTGTGAAGGTGGGCAGGCCCTAGCACAGGGTGCCCAGAGAAGCTGTGGCTGCCCCTGGATCCCTGGAAGTGTCCAAGGCCAGGCTGGACAGGGCTTGGAGCAGCCTGGGATGGTGGAAGGCATCCCTGTCCATGGCAGGGGGTGGAATGGGTTGGGCTTTAAGATCTCTTGCAACCCAAACCATTCTGGGATTGGAAAATATCTGTTAAGTTCCAGGTTCATTATTCCTAGCAGAATGAGTTTGAGACAAACAGTCCATTTCACTCTGAAGAAGGAAGAAAGCTCATTTTGTGGTCCAGGACAGGACACATGGTTTGAGCAGGAAGATGAGCAATGGGATGCTGAGTTTGGAAATAGAGCACTGGACATTGCCTCATGTGAACTGCACAGCTTCCCTAATTTCACCAGCCGTGCCATGACTAACACACAAGTTCTTGCATATTCCTAAAGACAAACCAGACTCTTCCTCTTGTGACACTGGTGACCTTGCCTCTTGTAGGCTGATGAAGTGGGAGTCACTCTGACTTGGGGCTGTTCTTGGGCTCCCTCCATTATCTGAAGTACAGATCTTGATGTACATCTCCAGAGGACACCTGGGACATCATCTGAGGACCCACCAAGTTTTTGGCTTCAATATGAGTCCTTAGTCCCTCACCTTGGTTCCTTGACTACTTAGCCCCTTGCTCCAACCTTCCTTGTTTCACATTATAATTTGGATTTTTTACATGCAGCAGATTCTTTCATGATTTCACCTGCTTGCACTGAGAGACTTTTATTTCTCTTCATGATACACATTTTTTCAGAATTATTCCTCTATGTAATTTATAATGTATAGAGTATCTTTTAGTGACTCACTAATCTTTTTTAATTTCAGGGTGTCTTCTGGCTCACCTTGCTCAGTACCTTTAATGATTCTTTATTTAATACTGTTAACTCTGCTTTCTCCTCCTTTCCTCTGCTGTGGAACCCTTTTCCCCCAGACTCCTGACTGGCACTGTTGTTCCAGCACTGCTGTTTTCCTTACACAGGTGAGTTTGTATTCCTGACATACAGACTCCCTAATGCCTTCATTTCAATTTTTGTTATTCTTCCTTCACAGTCAAGTACTTCATTTATGCTTTATGTGTTTCCATCAGCTGCCAAACCCAGCTGAGTGCCAGGGTCTCCCTCCGCATCTATTTTCTTTTACAGCTCACTGGAGGAGATTTCTTTCTCCTGTCTCTTCTCAGAAACAGCTACTGCTGCTAGTTTTCTTTAAGGTTTAGCCACTCACTGCACAGATCCATCTCTCATCCTGTCCAGCTACTTTCTTTTCTCACTGTGACTTTTAGTCTACATATCTCCTTTTTTTTTTTTTACTTCCCCTCCATCTTAATATGGTCTAAAAATATATTTTGTTCCTCAAATTTACTCCGAAGTGCACATAGTCTGGTTTCCTTCTGTTTTAACAAGAGAAAACTGCTTCAGCAAGCCTAAAATAGGATTTTTTGATCAAAGATTGCAGCTTTTGCCACATGCCTTCTCGTAGGTAATGCTGATCAGTCCTTCACCCTTCTGTCACAGTTTGTGTTCCCTTGTTATTGCATAGTCCCCTGTCTGCAGTTACCATCCCAGCTCCTTGCATCATCCTTTTTGTGGATATTTTCCATGCTCCTTCCTGTGCTTTGTAGGAATGCTGTGTTGCTTTTGACTGTCTCCTCTCAGTGAGTCAGATCACTGGGTGACCTCCTCTACTCAGACACGGTCAGGTGCTATTTTTATGCAGATGAGTTGCAAATCTGTTTGTCAGCCCAGGGTTTGTTTGCCTCTGTTCAGGCGTGTATTTCATCTCGCATCTCCAGCGCTTCTGCCCTGACAGCTTGTGATAACAAAGGCAAAGCAGAGCTCTGTATCTCCCCTGGAAAACTCCCTGGTGTCCCTCACTTCTTATCCCACCTTCAGCATATACCCATCCACAGTCAGTGATGGTTGTTATCTGGACATGTTCAGTTATGAATTCTGCTCCAACTGTAGCATCACCATTATCTCTCCCATCATCTCCAATGGTTGTCCCCGGTGTCACTTTCCCCCTGCCTTCCATTTAGATTCTTTCTGGCTCTCTCTGCCTTCAGCTGTGCATAGAAAGTCATCCTGCATTTTCCAAGTTACACTTTGATTATTGAATTGCCTTCCTTGCTGTCACCAGTAAGGGGCTGTTCCACTCCTGATGGAATCATTTTTATCTGACTCCGTTGGGCTTACTAGAGTAGAATTTTTGTTTGCTTCAAGTTAGCATTGAGTGGTTTCATGCTCTTTTCATCTACAAAGCTGTTGAGACTCCTCTTACATAGCTGGGAGCCTACCTTAATTTCCTCTGGTTCTCTAGAAAGTTTTCCTAACTCTTCTGTTTCCAATATTTCTTTCTTTATGCTTTCTCAAACACCCCTACTCTCTCCCTTCAAATTTAATTTCTTAATCTTGTGGCTGTGAGACTTTTTCACATATCCTTGCATAAATATCTCTTTAGTTTTCCATCTGTGCAGTGTTTGTCTAATCTTTTTAATAAGATAAGGCGAAGAACTTACTTTTTACTGTCCTCTTTTATTGAGATTTTTAATGCTATTAAGGCACTGTAGATATTTAAACCATTATCAGTAATACCTCATAGGTTTTCTTTTCTCTTTTCAAATACACTTTAATGGGTTTGAGGTGTAATTGTTAAAATAAAGATGATAATATGCTAGAAATAAAATACACCTGCTGCAATTAAATTGCACAGAGATCTGTGAATGGGAAGCAATTGCAAACCTTGCTTTTGTAGGCAGACTCTGCCCATGGCTTTGGGAAGCTGCCAAGGTCACTGAAGAACAAGAAAGCCAATATTGGATACAATATGCAGGTAATCAGACAAGGAACATGGCCCTAAAACCCATCCAGTCCCACCCTCTTGGGCAGGGACACCTTCCACTGTCCCAGGTTGCTCCAAGCCCCATCCTTGGACACTTCCAGGGATGGGGCACCCATAGATTCTCTGAGCTTCAACCTGAGCCAGGGCTTCACCACCCTTCCTAATACAGGCATAGTTTTATTGTGATGAAGTAATTACTTTTACCTGTGTCCATGTAGTTCACACATAGGAGTCCTTCCTTGTGCGGGATTTAGCAGATCTGTCTCAAATCTAAATATCTCCTCAGAGATTATGTGGTTTGGGAGTCTGGAATAAATGGATGAAAGGAATACTACTGAGTCACCAAGATCAGCTCAGATTGACTCAAAAACTGGAGCCAAAGCAGCTAAATTACTAATTGTGATGCATAATATCTTCCTTAATATTTCCTCACTACTTCAGGACTTGAAGTAGCAACTTGGAGCTTTGAGCTGGCTATTACTGCTCAGAATAATGTTTAATAAAAGTCTGTGTGACAGTATCAGCTCAACACTTCATGGTGGTAAAGAAATGTAAATCAAACATGAAGAATTCTTAACAAGGGAATAGAGGCTAAAGCAGTGCCATCACTGGATACTCTTGGCCAACAGCTGGAATTAATTTGTGCAGTTCTGGTCCTCACACCTCGAGGACAATCCACTGGAGCCATAAGCTGTCCAGAGAGGAGCAACAGGGCTGGTCAAATGCTGCTCTTTATATGGAACATCCAAGTAAGGCAGGGGTTTTCAGCCTGGAATACAGATGGCTACAGGATTCATTAGGAGGAGTGAAGAAGGGCTGGGGGCTTTTTCAGTGGTGTTTTTGTTTTGATTAAACTTTTTGTTGTTGTTTTTGTTTGGTCAGTTTAGTTTTGTTGGTGATTTTTTGGAGGAAGGATTGGTTTGATTCTTTTTTGCTGTCTCTTCTAACAGAATTAGGAGGGATGAAATTAAACCAACAAGAGCCGTGTTGAGAGCAAACATCACAGACTGGTCATTCTTGTATTGTGGCTCTTTGCAGAGGCTCAACAGGAGATGAGACAGAGCTCATGGAACAGAGGTTTCTGGAGCTCCAAGAACATGAATCCAGCTCAGGAGTCTCTGAGCTGCCAGTGCCTGACAGCTAGGGGGTAACAGTCCCATTCCCCCCTCCTGGCAGCAGTCACACACAGGGTAGTGGTTGTGTGGCTCTCTGAGCAGAGCTGGGGCACTGGTTTGCCAGTACATTCAGGCATTATGGGCAGTAGTATTTTATTAAAACTAAATTGAAAGAATACACTTGGTTATGATCAGTAATGAGTTTTAGTTTTTAAAAATCTCTTTTTTATTCTTTGGATGCTGCATGGGTGGTGCATTTTCATTTCTTCACTGTAGTGAAGAGGGGGAAGATGTATTTTATTTTCCTCTTTGAGAGCAGAGTGGTGGGATCATTTTTCACTCTAGCAGGTTTTCTTTAAAGCAGTAACACTCAGCTTGTTATATTTTTCATCAATCTGTTACAGGCTGTGTGGCTGCTTCACATTTCTTCTAAATAACAAGGTCTTAATATTCAAATTAATGTTGGTCATCTTACTTTCTTTGTCTGACATAATCTGCCTTAGTAAGTAATCTGAGGCTTTCTTAATGATGAATTTGAAGATTGGAGGTTCACCATTTTTCTTAATTATGTCCATAACCCACTGATTGAAAGCTGTAAATTCCCTGTGTTGTAACAGACATCAGGGTTTTCCAGAGGAGTATTTAATTCAGGTGGTGCCTCTTCTATTTGTCAGAAGAAAGGAGAGCTCAGGAATTTGCAGTGTTGCATTATAGTTACATTTTTTTAAAAGCAAACTAGCCCCAAACAGGTTGGCATTGTGGTATAGAAGCTTACACTCATTTTTCACAGATCAAATGAGAATAAGTAAATTTACATTAACTTTAATGCCTGAAATAGCAGCACAGCTACTTTAAATTCAGTAGAAGGGAGACAAAGCAGATATTCATATCTAAGCATCAGGGTAAGAGCCATCCCAGGTGGAAAGTGAAAATTAATGGAGCTATGACAATTCACAACAGCTCTTATATTTGTGTTTATAGTTTGTTTTCCTGCACCTCTCAGTTAAAGGAATTAAAGTTGTATTTTGTCTCTTGTCTTTAGCTTTTGTGAGTGTGATTTCAGAGCATCTATTACTATTAGCCTGAAAATAGCTTTTTGTTTTCATTCCTGGGATTATCATATTTTAGACAGTTTTGCTCCTCTTGTATGTATAAGTAATATGGTCTGTTTCTTTGGAAGGAAAATAAAAATAAATATTATAATTCCTGAATGAACTGAGACCATTAAAATGTATCTGGTGATGAACAACTATGGAGATCCTCATCATTCCAGAGGAGGGCTGGGAATTTCATCTGGCCTTGGCTGGTCTGTGCTATCCCAGTGTATGAGAAAGTATCCCTGAAAGTTGTAATGAATCCCAAAGACTTGGCAGGTGGATTGAACTGACAGACAAAACTAGAGAAACAATCTGCTGAGAATGTTGAAAATTGTTATTTTTTTGTAATTTTCCATATTAAAAACTCCTTGCTTTAGCAGTTCTGGGGGAACTGTTGCTATTTAAAGACTATTGGCTGGAGGGGGTAAATCAACTAACCTTTTTTCCAACTAATCCCAGGACTGTGAGTTCATACAGGTTTTCACTTTTAGGCTTGCACTTTACAGTGACCTCATGGTGAGGTTCTTTTCCTTGACCATCAAAATGGCTTTTTTTAGTTATTTAGCTACCAGCAGAAAACAACCCATAGCATTAAATCTGAGTTTGCCTATAAAAGTCAATGAAGCAGCTATTGTCTGTTTTATACAAATCAACAAAGAAATTTCATTCAAAGAATGATCAGAAAGTTCCCTTGTCCATTTTCTTTTGTCAGGTTTGTACTTGTTTTGTTGCTATCAGAAGATAGCAAAATGAGCAGAACCTGTTAACCTTGTTATTCTATTTTTTTTAAAAAACCAGAGCATTTGATTAAGAACTTGACTAATTTAAACATGGCTTTTGAATGGACACAATTAATGACTGATAAGCTATAAAGAGTTAACTGTTTTTTTTACAAGTCCTGAGGCCCTTTCAACACAAAGATGAAATTTAAAAAGACAAGGGAGAGATACAGAAAGCTTGAATACATCATATTAGCTACCTCCTCTTAGTTTCCCTTTTCCTCAGAGGCCAATAATGCTGTCAGATTGATATAAAACTTGTTGCTAGTTAAATTACAGCATGTAGACTTACATTAGTACCAAGTGCTGAAAATGAAAAATAGCCCATTGCAGAGCAAGTGAAATTTGTTGTATTTTTACAGCTGGTTTTCTTACAAACTTGGTTACAAGTTTTCCTCACTTTTTGGAATAAAAGAAATACGTGCTGTGTGAAAAATGGGAGGTTTTAAAAAAAGACACAGAGAATGTTCTTACCTTTCCCATTTAGTATCTAAGAATATAAAAATTGCTTCCAGGAAAAATATGTTGTTGTAAAGATCAGGCTTAGTCTCTTGGGTTTTGTTTTTAAGGAAATCTGGAATGTAAAAGAATCCTGAAAAGATTCTAACAAATCCCCTTTTGTTTTAGAAGAAGAAATTATCTCCTGTTCTTGCATTTACTTACTTGTGTGAGTAAAGGCCAAAGCAATAATTAATAATATAGCCTTTTCCCATCAAAATTCAGTCATTTTATTTTAAGATTTGCCTAAATCTTTTTTATTCTGTTACCTTTGTAAATAATTATTATATGAGCTGTAAGCTGATTTAGATTGAATATTAGGGGAAAAAAATTTTCATGGGAAGGTTTGTAAAGAGTTGGAAGGGGCTGCCAGGGTTATGGTGGAGTCACCATACTTGGAAGTGGTCAAAACCAAATGGATGTGGCACCTGGGGACATGGTTTAGTGATGCACCTGGTGATGCTGGCTTAGTGCTTAGGCTTGCTGATATTAAAAGGCTTTTCCAACCTTAATGATTCTGTGATTCTAACTGAAATACTCTTAGTGTTTCCTCAAAAAAAATTCCATCTGCAAACCTACATTTCACTCTGAATGAATAATGTCAGAACTTCCACTTGGGTGATAAAATAGGGTTTTTTAGGTGAGTAGCCAGAGTGTTGACTTGTGAGATATGTGAATTATGGGTGTGGTGTGTAACACAATTCACCACGGCAAACCCCACATTTGGGCTGGTTTTTTTTTTTTTTTTTTAAAAAAAGACCTTTAAGAGTCTGCTTTTAACATTTAGTGTTCTTTACAAATTAAAAAATGAGATTTATGTCACTTCTTAGTGTTTATGCTGCAGGGTGCAGTTCTATAACTTTGCTTTCCTTTTGCCAAAACTGTAATTTTCAGACTTTTCTTGTGATTCCTTAGAACTGGGGTGTTGGTTCCCTTGGCTTTCCTGACCACAGGAGGAAAAAAAAAAAGGTGTAAAACATGAAGCACATTGTTTCTATGCTCTACTCAGTCTGTAGGGGTAAAATTGACTGTATCTTATGAGTTTTAAATAGAATCATCTAATCTTTTAGGTTCTAAAAGCCATTGAGGATCATCACTCCAACCCTTACTACAGCACTGCCAAGGCCCCTGCTGAACCTTTTCTCCAAGTGCCACATCCACCACTTTTAAATAACCATGAAATAAACTGCAACAGCAGTAGTAGAAGAAGTAGGCTGTTCTCTACAGAAGCCTACAGATCCAGAAGAGTGCATTAAATAGAGGAGGAAGAACATTTATTACAGAATTTATTCCATGGGCAACATGTTTTCTGTAGTTTTCTTTTTTCCCCACACAAAGGGCTCTGTGGTTTTTCTGAGCATGGATGGCTTTCAAGTTGTACCATCCAATAACTTGAGAATGCTGGGATGAGGAATCCTTGTCCAGTGGAGAGGATAATTGAAGGTCCTTCAGTGAAATAAAGCATCTTTGAAGTGACTGTCTTGTTAACTTCTCACTTAACACATCAAAGTAAGGGAAAGTCTCTTGTAAATGCAAATTGTGGCTCTCAGCTGTGTGATGTCCTGCTTCAAAACCTTGCAGATGTTCCAGGTGATTCCCATGGTGGAGGTTTGGTCTTTGGTTAAGCAGCAATAGCTTTTGGTTTTTAATGGAAGTGTTGGACTTGGGTGATCTCACTGCAGCAAACTGCATATGGAAATTGAATTCTCACTGGATCTTCCTTTTGTGGTGGTTGTGTTCTCGCCCTCAAAAGTGCTAAACAAAAACTGAACTATTTTCCTTCTTAATTGTAATGTCAGGATCATAGAGTGAATGTTGCAGACAGTTTAATGTTCAGAATGTCTGGGTTTCTGTTAGTTTACTGTAAAATGTTATTAAATTTTCCCAGTGATGCTTAACATAGCTGTACAATAAATTGAGGTATTTTAGTTAAATGATATTTCTAGACTCTCTGGGCATTTTGGTTAGTTGTTCTTTCTCCAGACTTCTACTCTATGCTCTGAAGCAGCATAATTTATCCCAGTGAATCTTCACATGCAGGAGCTATTATAGGAATCTTTGATGCTTTTCCTTCAGAACCTTTTCCTCTTGGGAGGGAAGCAGTTTTCTCAGCCCTGCTGTTGTCAGTGCCTGTGTTGAAAATGCCACATGAGAACTGATGCCCATCAGTTCCAGCTGAACAAGAGACACAAATTCTTTCTGTGCACTGACTGAGCAGTGAACAGAGTGTCCAGAGAGGCTGTGGAGTCTCCCTCACTGGGCATATTCCAGACCTGTCTGGACACCATCCTGTGCTCTAGGATGGCCCTGCCTGACTGAGCAGGGAAGTGGGGCCAGAGGAGCCCGAGTGGACCCTCCCAGCCTGATCCATTCCGTGATTCTGTGAGGAGTGTTGTCTCTGTAGTTAGAGGGAGAAGAGAGGATACATTTCCTAAAACTGCAGGCAGCAGAAGGACTAAAGTGATGCCTCTGGTTTTAGCTTTTATATGTTTTCAGATTCTGTGCTGCTTTAGTGTGTGGGTCTGGGCTTCATATGAGGGGATGGTGAGCTCTCTTCACAGAGTAGGGAGACAAAAAAATTCCATCCCTAGCTGGGGACCAAGGACAAATGATCCAAATCTCAGGCCCAAGAGCACAAACAACGTGGGCTAAAGAGAGAAAAACAAGGAGGATGGGACTTCCTCCTAAAGCTGTAGTTGCACAATTAACTCCAATATGCAAATGGACCAGAACTCATAAAAGTGAGAGACCCCATGACCAGTTGTCCATTTTGTGACCATTTTGCTTCATCTTGGGTGTAGCCCTGGCTAGGCTCTTGTGCTGCCCAAGGTGGATCCATTGAGGCCTTTTAGTAAATCCCTACTTTATTCTTTAACTCTGTCTAGCCTCTGTTCTAGGTCAGCCTCTCAATGCATCAAAAGAAACTGGGGAAGTCAAATCAACAAAACTTCCAACAGAATGCTGGTGAGGAATAATTAGTCTTGCTAAAGCTCATCAATGGATGCCACTCCAGGTACAGCATCAGTGTCTCTTGTACCCCTCACCCTGCAGTGTTTTCCATATAAATGATGCTGGTCTTGCAGGTGCTTCTGTGGGCACCAACAGCTCTTTGAAATCCTAAAACTCTGCAAGATCAGCAGGAGTCACGCAGGTCCCTTGGAAAGCGTGGGATCATGGAATGCACCAGGGTGGGGCACAGCCTGTGTGCTGCTGCTGGGCTCCACTACTCCAGACAGCTCCAGGGATGGACAGCCATAAAGGCCATCAGTAAATGTCCTTGGATGCTGGAACCTGCTCAGCATCCAAAAGCTCCAGTGCCTTATCTCAGTGATGAGTGAATGCTGGAGGTGAAGTGCACAAGATCTGCTTCTACCCCCCCATATTTCTGACCTATCTGCTTTGCTTAGTGTAGGTGATCACTGGCCTGGTGTCTTACAAATAATCATTACCTTTCTCTTGAGCTCAGATTAAACAGTACTTCATCCAGGTACTGTGATGGAAATTAAGCTAGCTTGATGAATTTATTTCTTCCCTGATAAGAATATGAATTTCTTAGCAAGTTGTAAAGTGTCTATGAAATTACAAAATAAAAATCTATGCTTGGGCCATAGAATGATGACTTCAGTCTCATAGGTTTTGTGGTGTTTATTGGACTATTGGTTTTGGATCCTGAAATGGAAAGTCCAAAAACCAGTGGAGTAAGAAATATGGAACTCTTTTTTTTTTTTTTTTTAATATTTTATCTTTAGATTCCTATCTTGTTATCCTAAATATCCTTCTAGCTATCTGTTTTAGATTTTTAGTTTGGTTTTTTTAGTTTTCATGAAGACATGCTTTTAATCAATTGAAATAGTGACAAAATAGACTATTTTATATTCCATAGAGTTACTGTAGAGCTCGGGGTCAGGAGAGGAATATACAATAGTAGTAGTCAATAAAAAGCATTCAGTGACCCATCAGTCAGTGTTTCAGTGCTGGCTTGGGCAGGTAGAACAAGCTCCTGAAGTGATCAGTGACAGTTTCCAGGTAACTTGTATGATGAATATACACCAACTCTCACTTTTATGGAGTCAGGAATTCCAGTGCTCAGAGACACTTGAAGCTACAAACTAATTCCTCGCCTGGCTCGATGCATTTCCATCATCTCTCTGGATGTACCAAGTTGCTCAGCTGTGAATTTGCAGTCGAGGCTGTTGAAAATAACTTGTGATGGAATAGCATGGGACAGGGGAGCTGCACATCTGCTCATCTTTTAAAGACTTCCAGGGATGGCAATTCCACCCCCTGCCAGGCACCTTTCCGTGAAGAAATTTTCCCTTCCGTAGGAAAGAGGCACTTTGCTCTTACCCTGTTGCTTGTTATTTGGGAGCAGATCCCAACTGACCCCCAGCTGGGCTGCACCCTCCTGGCAGGGAGTTGTAGAGAGTGAGAAGGTCCCCTCTGATCCTCCTTTTCTGAGCCCCCTCAGCTGCTCCTGGTGCTCCAGCCCCTTCCACAGACCTTTCCCTGGACACACTCCAGCCCCTCAATGTCCTTCCTGAATACCAGGGCCCTGAACTTGACACATGATGGGAGCATGGGCACCGCCCTGCTCCTGCTGGCCACAGTGCTGCTGTTACAAGGTGTATTTCTGAAACCTTTCCGTGCTGCTAAGAAGAAAAAAAAAAGTTGGAATTTATTTTATTACTTAGCAACTGATCAAATTGAACAATGTGTATATAAGGACAAATCTCATTAAGAGCATCAGCAGAAAAACAAGGCAAAGAACATCTTTACATATACAGCTCACAGCTGAAGCTTTGCAAATTGCTGGTAACTGTATCAGCATATGATTCCTTCATTTGCATTTGTACTTCAATTAATTGTGTAATTTAATTTGTGCAGTTCTGAATTTCAGTGAAGGGAGACTCTTTTTCAAGGAGCACAGCTGTTTGGCTTCAGTAAGTTTCTCTAAGTGCAAGTGCTATCAGTGTTTCTGCTTCCAGAATTATTTCTCTGTAGGTAGGTTTGAAGTAGCACCATCATCATTCAGATCTTTCAGTGTCTGCACCATCAGATTTGGGATGCTGTCATGCAAGCCAAGTGTCCCACTGGCAAGCCCATAGTACTTTCTGGTGTAATTTCTTCACCTGTGTACATTACTACTTCTTCTTTTGCATCTCTGTGCTGTTTTTTACTTCACATCTTGCTTTATTTTATTGTTTAATTAAATTCTGTAGAGTTCATACGATGTACTCAACAGCTTCTTGAGTAATCCTGAGGAAGGAAAAGGAGCATTGAAGATATTTTAGTTTTTACTATCACTTTCACTCCAAGGTTGGAAGAAAAGTAATTGCTAGCTAAGCATCATGTTAAATAGTTTTTCACACATGTTCATATAGTTGTGTGTTGTTTGTAAACCATCCCAGAGTTCGTGCTGGCTTGTCCTAAGCCATAATACAGCTGGCTGCCTGACTGACTTGGAAGTTGCACATCTTCAGGAGGTTTGGTCTTTGTTTGACAGCTTGATTCTTGAGAGGCAGTAGAGAAGTAGAGACAAACTTCTCTCATTATTGAGGATTCATCAGTTTGCAGGGAAGTTGCTGCTGTGCTGGAACAGTGTAATCAGTGGTGTGCTTCACCTAGTTATGAGTTTATTAGGAAAACATCAAGACAAAACCACACAAGCTCATTGTTTCAGTATAAAAATCCTTAAGGTGCAGATTCTCAGACCCAAACATGCCACAAATACAAACTCAAGCACACGGTGCATGGACTCGTGCTGTACCTGCCTGCACGTTATTCCTGTTTGTCTCACGTGTTATTCCTGATTTTCTCACATTATTCCTGTTTTTTGTACGTGTTACTCCTGTTTGTTCACGTGTTATTCCTGTTTGTCTCACGTGTTATTCCTGATTTTCTCACGTGTTATTCCTGTTTTTCTCATGTGTTATTCCTGGTTTTCTCACGTGTTATTCCTGGTTTTCTCATGTTATTCCTGGGTTTCTCACATGCTATTCCTGTTTTTCTCACGTTATTCCTGTTTTTCTCACGTGTTATTCCTGTTTTCTCACACTTGGCTGCCTGGGTTTGCCCTCTCAGAGGATAGCAGGATCCAGAGCCTCCTCGTGCTGTGCTGGGTCCTTTGCCAGCCCTGGCCACCCACGGTGGCCCTTGGTGCTCTGGGGGTCTGACTGCATCAGCTGATCCCTAATTAGTGAATTCCCATCTATGCCATTCTCTCCCATTGCCTGGGTTATGCACTGAGTCCTTTACTCAGCTCAGCCTCCTGAATCACAGACTTCTGGGGGAAAAATGTGTCTTTGCTCGGTGTTTAACTCCTCTGCTGCCTGATAAATGCCTGCCCCTCTGTGGTTTGAGCACTGTCAGGAGCACTGAGTGTCACAAATGCAAAGGGTTTCTGTGCTGCTCTGTCGATTCTGCTTTCTTTTTACCAGTGTGGAGCTTGCTCATTCCTTGTGACTGATGTGGCCTGATGAGATGTGCCATTTTCTATTTTAAAAAGATAAGCTCTAGTGCAGATGAGGATACTCATAATTGCAAGCAAGCAAAGCCAGTGGATTCAACTCAGTTTTGGTGCCTGTGTCTGTATTAGCAAGTTTTGTAGGTCAGTGGGAATGAATCTCAAAGTGTTGATATTGCTAAATTAAGTAGTGGGTGTTGTGCCAGGACACTTTTTCTTTTTTCCTTCTTTGCAGTAAGATGAATACCAGGAAAACTGCTGCTGTTTTGAGTTTGCCTGTGTAATGTGCTCCTGTTTAATTTTGTCCACCCACAGCTGTGTGCTCCCTTCAGAAACTCACTTCTAATTGGGGATTCTCTTTGGGCTAGCACCCCTGTTAATACATACTTGAAAATTCATTTCAAGTTTTTAAATTCTTTTTAATATAATCATGGCTTCCAGTGTTGTCAGATTTAAACTAAGTTTCAAAAGTCACCAGTGAAAAGCTGTGTTTTCTCTCAAGCTGAGGATGCTAAAATGTGACTTTGAAACTAATGATTACATGTGGCTTTCCAATTGCCAACTGTGTACCTTGCTGCCCTGTGAGATTCTTGCAAGGACAGATGGGTATGGCTAACAAGGAGATTAAAGGAGTTTAAGGGATCTTCTGTTCTAAGTTGTGAAAAGGGATGTAGCAAATAACAGCCTTTGAAAGACAGAAACTCGAATGTTCATTTAAATTAACAACTCGTGGAGAAATCCTGCCTTCCAACAGTAATGAGAAGGGTTCTTTTAACATTTAATCAGCCAAGGTTGTTGACTCATAAAAGAAACCATGGCAGCTGCAACCATTTGGAGAATTTAAAAGAATATCAGTGAAGGTCAGCACATAACAGGCTTCCTCTAGTCCTGGCTAGAAAGACTTTTCACTGAGGGTTTTAGATTACTTTTGGTGTCATTAAGAATATGTGTTGTTTACATTCATATTGTTCCCCTAAAAATGTCAGAATAGAAATGATGTAATTTCTGAAACTTAATGAAAAAGGCACAATGCTATACAGAGTTAGAAAAGAAGAAGAAATAAATATGTGTAAAAGGTATCTGTGCTCAAGAGTGTTTCTTGTGTGATGGGATCCAACAGAGTTGGGAGGAACTGAGAGCCATTACAGTAAGCAAGAAGGAGCTGGACTTCTAAGCAATAAAGTTTTCCTTTTCAAATAAAACAGGACAAAACAGAAGGCTGCTGGCTCTTCTCAGTGTGAGAATAAGTCAAATATTTCTATTTACACTCTTAGTACTGTTGTAGGCTGTACACTGGCGAGAGATCCACACTAGGTAATGTCTGTGATCCTCTCTGGAGAGAGAGAATAATAATACCCCTAAAATTAATGAACGAATCATACCCCTCCAATAGAAGGAAAAACATAATTGAGAAGCAGTTTGTGTGCTCTTTAAAAAAGAGGGAGGATTAGGAAATTAAGACTGAAATGGCAAGGGGAGAAGTGTCAAATACCCAGGGGTCACAGGTGTGTGCAGGGTGTGCACAAATACATCGCAGGATGAGCACCAGGAAAGCTCTGCTCACCTAAGTGAGCACATTAAAGATGATGTCTGTTAAAGGCTTTGATCAATGCTAAATTTTTCCATTCTGCTCTGGAGCGATTCTTTCAGTGGCAGGTTTTGAACAAGGTCCATTTGCTGCAGCGTGTAGCAATTTGTATGCCTCAGAGCATCTGATGGAGTGTTCCCTCAGCAGCAGGAACAACACCTCTCAGAGCTGCAAAGTGCTACTGGTGTTTTTATAACTCAATCAAGGAGATCCAACTTTGGTCTGTACACAACCCAAGGACTTACTCCAAGGATGGAGTTGCTCCTCCTGGAATAATTTTGTTACTACTTGTAACTAGCAATTCAGAGGCAATCTTAGTATAATAATAGTATTGCTACCATGTACTATTAATAATTCTAATTATCACTTATAGAATGTAAGCAAATTGTTAGTTGATTTGATTGAGGACTGACTTTGGCTGTCCCATAAATAGTGTTTATATCAGAGAAGGACTTTGGGGTGTGCAGGGTGAGAGGCTGAACATGAGCTGGACATGGGCACTCACAGCCCAGAAACCAAACGTGTCCCGGGCTGATCCCACAGCGTGGGCAGCAGGGGAGGGGGGATTCTGTCCCTCTGTCCTCCTCAGGTGAGACCTCACCTGCAGAGCTGCCTCCAACCCTGGGGCTCCCAACATTAGGATGTAGAATTTGTCAGTGAGCTGGAGCTCCTCTGCTCTGGAGCCAGGCTGGGACAGCTGGGGGTGTTCACCAGGAGGAGAGAAGGCTCCAGGGACACCTCAGAGCCCTGCCAGGGCATAAAGGGGCTCCAGGAGAGCTGGAGAGGGACTGGGAAAAAGGGCCTGGGGTGACAGGACAAGGGAATGGCTTCCAGTGCCAGAGGGCAGGGTTAGATGGGATATTGGGTAGGAATTGTTCCCTGTGAGGGTGCTGAGGCCCTGGCACAGGGTGCCCAGAGAAGCTGTGGCTGCCCCATCCCTGGAAGTGTCCAAGGCCAGGTTGGACAGGGCTTGGAGCACCCTGGGCTAGTGGAAGGTGTCCCTGCCCATGGCAGGGGGTGGAATGAGATGAGTTTTCAGTTCCCTTCCAGCCCAAACCATTCCATGATTCCCTTCATTTGTATCAGAAAGGATGAAACTGTCTCTCAACACAAAAGCTTACTCTGATTTTTGTAGGCTGTTTTTTGCTCATTTGCAAACCAGACTATTGAGCTGATGGATTGTTGGCTGCTAAGTGACAGTCAATTGTTTCCATCTCCTTCAGTTTCTATATTCCTTTGTGGCGAAAGTTACACAGTGGAATTTGGTCTTGATTTGAAATTATATTTTAAATTGCACACAGAAACAGGCTGGAAGATGAGAAATTGCAGTCTGGGGGTGTTAATTTGTGATCTGCACAAAATCAGTTACTGGGGCCAAAATAGGATTCTTGATATAATAATTAACATGTCATTATTAGGATGGATTCCCAACAGTATCTTGCCTTTTAAATGAGAAGGGCAGCAGAAGGGAAAGGTGAAGGTAGGTTTCATATTAATTTAAGTATATGTTGCAGCACAAGAGGTACAAAGGTTTCATATTCAGCAATAAATCATTATAATTATTGTTGTTTAAAACCTAAAGGAACAAAATTTAGGTTGTTGTTTTGGAGGTTTTTTTTGCTGTGCAAATTGCAGTTCTTGCTGAAAGTTTACTGCATTTTGTCTAACTAAAATTTGTCAGCCATTATCCCTGAGAAATCCAGAATGTTCTCTAAACAACAAAAAGCCTGAATTTCTCCCAGTTTATTGAAATAGGAGTGGAATGATTTTTACCTGTGACTTTTTATTTGGCATCCTTTAAAACCTGGCATCTCAACTCTCCTAAGTAAGAGTGAAAGCTGAGTGGAACATTAATTCAGAATATTTCCACATTGTCTCACTGTTTATGTATCTCTCTCCTGCAGGAGTGCATGCTTTGAGTCTGGCAAAATAGTGAGGGTTTTATGCTAAAGAACAGTAAATTTATTTCACTGTTTTGTCTTTAGCCCTTTACTGGATCCCACTCATTTAAATTTTCATTTCTGTGAGTGCTTGCTTCCTGCAGTCTGATACTGTTGTAAATGTGGGCTGGAATGAGCTGTCAAGATGAATAGACCACGTTCAGCTTCCACCAAAAAAATATATTTTTCTTTACACCTATGTAAAAGCCCAAGAAACTTTCCTCCACCGTGTTCCCAGGTTTTTCCTTAAAACCAGAAGATTTTTCTTCCTGTTCTGTCAGCATTCCTGCTTGACACGGGACTTCCTTGTGCTGTTCCTCTCTCTGGAAGCAGACAAAAAGCAGCTTTTCCAGACAAAAAGGGCTTTGCTGTGGCTCAGCCCAAAGCCAGCAGCAGTAGCACCATCTTTACAGTAGTGGTTTTTGTATAAAAAAGGCAGAATGGCATCCAGGTGTATGACTGAGGCTTCTGGCTTCGGTTCTCTTATGTCAGCAAAACACAAAACCCCAAAAAACCTCATTTTTAATATTCAAAAATTAATGGTTATTCAGGAGAAGAACTTGTCTACAAAACAGAGATGTGCTTGACCTGCTTTGGCCATAAACCTAGAGAAACTCGAGGAGTGTTTGGTGTGAATATGTAATTGTGGTTGTCATAAGTGGCAAAAGAACTTGAAGCCCGTCTTATATAGAATTGACCTTACAGACTTGGAGTGATGAGTACATTGAAATTCTAATGTGTAGCCAGCAATATTTGGGTGCTACAGCAGGTGTGCTCCCTTTCCTTTTAATTACACAGCTTCCAGCCTTGTTAATATTCTGTTATTGACAGATGAATGGTGTCAGCTGTGGGAAAGTTAATCAGGCCCTGTTCAAAATTATCAGTAAATGATGCTGGGTTTAAAGGGTTCCTTTACATTAACCATTTATACAAAAAATACTTGGAGGAAGGGGAGATTGGACCTGGATTTTTTGAGTAGGCACAGTAATCAAAAGAAATATGTTACAGAGTTATTATATTAGAGTGTTATATGTTATATAACACTATATACTACATACATGCTGTTATATAACACTTTATACTATTCTTATATGTAATATATATTAACATTTAATAACTCCAGTAACATTTGAAATATGTTATTAGAGTTATTATATGTTTTATATCCTTATTTGGATAAGGAGTCAGATTTATCAAGAGGAGATTATGACCTTGTTGCAGATTTAGGCAGAGCCATGTTTACAGTGGCAGATTCTGAGGCTTAGTGCAAATATTAACCTAAGTATTATTAAGCTAATAGCATGGCATTGCTACTTAGGCTTTGCTTGAAAGGTGGATGGGTTTGAAGGAAAATAAATCAGGAAGTTCTCTGCTGCTGTTGGCACTCTGCTATTAGTTTCCTTATTAATTATTTACAAAATGCTGCTTTATTTAGATGAATGACATGTTTTCTTTTTAAAGCTGGTGATTAATATTAGGTTTGAGGTAGTGACAGCTGGGAGAGGATTTCAGAGCCATGATTTTGCAAATTAAACCCTTGAAGGTATTTGTGGATGGGCCCCTCAGAAATGTCACCCCTCAACCCCAGTCACCTTTAGAATGTGCATTTCAGAAATTAAGTATTGCTGAAAGCACTGAGGAGATAACTGAGATGGTAATTATCTTATAAGAAGTTGTTTGTAATTATTTTATAAAGAAATTATGATCATTTCTTTGAAAAGCACAAATCTCTTCCAGCTCTTCAGGGAAGAATAAAAAGTTGGGAACAAACTCAGGCCTGTGACATTCTGTGTCTGAGTGAGCAGTAACTGATTGCTGCTTCTCAATGAAAATTGTCTCTTCCATGCTGATTAAATCACACGTGTACCTCCTGCACCAGGAGTAGTTAGAAAGAGTAAATAGCGGGATTTTTCCAGGCCCTGTAGTATCAATATGTGTTTGCTAATGATATTGCTATTAGGAGCAACGTCGAGATACTGCAAGGCTCTAATTACACCCAGACAGCTCAGGTGTAAAATGTGAGATTGATTCAGCAGCGTCCCGGTGAGGGGGTGATGCTCTTTTGTTATGCTGTGGTCTGGAACTAGCCGTAATTCTGTGTGTTAGGATGAGCTATTTTATGACAGTTTGGCTCTAAGCAAAGCTGTAACTCTGCCTATGTTGTGGGAAGGAGATTGCATTCAGAAGCCCTTCCTCAATCCACACGCAGCCCTATAAACACTTGAGCCTCCAAGCCATGTTCATCTCAGTGTGTGGCTGTTGTTGCATCGTGATGAATGTGATGTTGTTCCTTTAGGCATTTTTATCACTAATTTCTGCTACAGAAAAAATATTTTTCAATATTTCTTTTTTCTCATTAGCTCATTAGGAGTTGCAATAAGTACAGTCTTGTTCTGTACTTATTCAAAGGTTTTGAATAAGTTTCAAAGGTTTTGCTTTGAGATTATGTCTTGTGCCCTGTGGATATACGAGGACGAACTGTCAAATTTTGTACTTGCAAAGTCAATTTGAAATAACAAGATTTCAGCAATAACTTTGCACTCTGAAGGAGGAGGTACGGCCACTGTAAGATTTAATATACATGTATATATTTTTCAAAATAACTTGCTTGAGACCCAGACCTCACTGAACTCTCTTAGCCCCCAGCATGGAGCTCATGGAACTTTAAAAATCTAGAGATAGTTCTGATGACTGTTTTCCGGGTGGAGAAACTGAGATTGGCTCAGTTGGTTGGGTCCTGGTGCTAATAACACCAGGGTGGTGGCTGCAGTCCCAGGATGGGCCATGGGTTCATCCCTGGGTGGCACTTGATGATCCTTTTGGGTCCCTTCCAACTCAGACTATGCTGTGAAATCAAAGTCTGGGCAATCAAGCTGGAGCTCACAGTTGAGCAGTTACACTGCAGAAGCTGCATGTCCCAGTACTAACTCTGTGCCCCTGTTTTAACTAACCTTGGGTGTCACAGGGAACATGGGCAGCTCATACTTTGTGCTTTTTAAGCAACCAGTTTCCATTTCTGCTCCCCATCCCACTGTTCCTCATTATCCCCCTTTTCCACTTAGGAGCTCCCTGCCCACCTCAGCAAGGTGCCCTCCACAATGGCTGTAATGTGACTGCACCTCTCTTTGCCTTGGCACTTCTAGAAGACAGGTTTGACCAGAAATGTTTAAATTTCTGTCATACTCAAAATAAAAACAGATTTAGGTGGTTTATACACGTTCATATGGCACTCACTGGGAGTTGCTGGACTGGGAGTAGCAGGAGTGGTGTGGAACAGGGCAGGACTCAGTTGCATGGGGCTGAACACAGCACAGTGACCAACCTGTTTTGTTACAGAGTAATGGGTTCAGTGGCTGCTCATCTCATGTACCCCCAGGCACTGATTTGTCCCCGGTGTGTTATGCTGCTGGCAGGGCAGGGATCATTATCTGATGTAATAATTATCATTAGTAGCTGATCCAGCCACCCAGAGGTGGATCAGGATCTGAACATCCTGGTCATCCGGAGAGCTCTTACTTGGCTGTGACACTGCTTGTACATTTTATAATGAAATAGCTGTCATTTTTCATTCTACCAAGAATTAATTCTGTCGTCCATTTAAGCTGCTGCTAATAACTAGCTGGTAATGGCATCTAACAAGATGCTTAGGAGTCACAGGGGAGAAAAACAAGACTCCAGTTTTAACCTGATTGACTGAAACACTTAAACATTGACTGGAAAGTCTTAATTTTCTTGTTGTCGTCAATCTATATTAGACAAGGATTTAAATGTAGATAGCCTATACTGTAGCAGTTGGTTGCCTTTTGGTCATTTTCATGTTTTCCTTGAAGTGTGTTGAACTGTGACACGTAACCTTGAATTTCTCTTCAAATACTCCAAGTCTTACTGAGCCTATCCCTTTTTATTTGTTTATTATGTTTTTTTGTTACTGAGATTTCTGCTGAAATACCATCCATAGGACATAATTAACTTACAACATCTATTTTCTTCCATGTATGTCTGTTTGATACCTGCCTGGTGGAAATGCAGAACCTCAGAACAGGATTTGTGTTCTCTTTTGTGCTTTGTCATACACGTGGCCAGAACCTAAGCAGTGTTTCAGAGGTATAATAACTATGTTGGAAAACAGAGAAATTAGAGGTGGAAATGACAGTGTATGGCTTTGCTCATCCCAATTTAAGACTGCTTCTTGTGGTACTGGCATTCTGATGTGAATTGTTTTAGCTTTCACAGATTCAGATAAAGGGCCTGTAGAAAATATCAGAAAATTAACAGGTTTTTTTCATTATATCAAATATAAGCTTAGCTTTGTCTTTTTTTAGTTAATCTTACATTACTGTTTTACTTCTAGCCTTGATATATTATGTTTCATGTCCTGTTCATTTTACTCTGTCCTCTTTCCTCTTTATTGACAGAGAGTTGCTGATGGTTTTCAATGTTTAGAGATCTGCAGTACTCAGACTTGCCCAGATTTAAACCACAGCCTTCCTGATTTCCCTTCATGTCATTCACAGCCTCACAGTTTGTTGTGTCAGGAAATCACAGATTTTTGCAGGAAATCACTGCTGTCAGAGGTGCCCTTCTGTCCCACTCCTGGGTGTGTGTCACCTGCTCTTCAGGGATTCCAGGCCTTCATTTCCTCCCTCCAGCACTTCAGTGTTCTGCTCTTTTGTTTTCTCCAGGCTCTGCTCTGCTCCCATTGCCTCTGTCAGTGTTTGTGACTGTCTTCTGTTCCTCCTTTTTGCAGACTTTCCCCCTCTTTTTCCCTTAGTACAGCATATTTGTTTCTGGTTTTGAACCTGAGGGGATTATCTGTGTGAGCAGGAAGATTTGTGCTAATAAATATTTGTAAGAACAAAATCATCACCTGTATGGATCTGGTTCTTAAAGGATTAGGCTTTAATTCAAAGTTTTAAAAAATCAGAACTACCCGGTCCCTAACCAGATGCAGCTGGAGGGAAATTCTGATTGCAGTGTAGTCACTGGGAGCTGGGGCACAATTTCACACCCTGTGTTTCTTTATAGTCATTTGAGAAGACTCACAAAATTATGTCCAAAGATTTTTTATTTAGATTTAGCCAAGGCTCAGCCACACTATTCTAAGGGTGGTTGAAAGCAGCACAAAGTCTTCCTAATCCTAATCACTGAGTGGCATCCCTGCCCATGGCATGGCATGTTTCTATTTGCCATCCATTTGTCCTGTATAAATATATCTTGCAAGTTTTTTCCATTATGATGGAAAACAATTTTTGTTTACCATTTTGGGATATCTCAGAAAGTCTGATGAATTTAGCTGAGCTTTAATATTAATGAAACAGACCACAGCATTTGTAATCCATAATTTTATTTGGAGAAGTTGGCATAAGAAATGTTAACATTTGCAGGTGTGAAATTTCTGAATACATGTTTTTCTTTTCTGCCACGCAAAAGTGCAGTGCTCTACTTCAGTTACATTATTTTAGATCAGAAAAAACCTCATGTCATTTATGTGTCAGTACTATGAAAGACAGAAAATACCCCAGTATAAAGAGAAAGGAATTTAATCATAAATAAGCCAGTAGTTTTCTCTTAATGAGTCAATACACTTTCTTTAAAATGTGGCATACTGAGTGTTTTTTCAATAGTTTAATTGGCTTTTGTAAACTATGCTAATTCATTCTCTCTTAAAATACCTTTCTCTTCCATGGATTCTCTTTAGAGAGCATACAAAAAGGAAATACAAATTAAAGTACTTTTGTTTTCTACTGCAGTAAAAATGAATTTGGGTGACAATCAATTGACTTGTGCCTTTTTTCTTTGAAATGGAAACAGGTTCCAGACCCACCTCTTTGAAGTGCAAAATGTGTTCTGCCTGCATGACATTCACTACTGAAATGTGGGTGCTTGTAGGGGGTACCAGAATATCAGAACTGAAGATAAAGCTCCAGGGAGAATTCTGTTTTCTGAGTCTGGTTTGGTTTTGTTGTTGTACATGATCAGTCCTGGTTTTGAAAGCAATGAGTGTGGCTGTGTGTGCACACATCAGTGAACAGATCCACCAACAACCCTGAGCAGTTTTGCACCTTGTGCATCACTGTGCAGGGAGAGACCCTCCCTCAGTGAAGTCTAGGGGACCAAGAACGTTCTACTCTGAGTAAAACTGGGAGCAGGAGGGACATAGTTGGTTTTTTTTTGTTTTTTTTTTAAGACAAACCACCTGTCAAGCAACCATTAGCCAAGATGAAACCTATGTTTTAGAGCAATGGGGTGGTTTCTAAGTGAGCTAGAAATGCCATTTTTACACAGGGAATGGCTGCAGTTCCTTTGCCTGAGTCATTAACAGCACACCAACATGGGAGGATATGGGGTGGCAGGGAAAGTGAAGAGCTGTGATAACCATGTCCTGTCCTAAATGTTGCTCTAAGTGAGATTGAGGAAATGGTCTCAAGTGTTTCCCAAGGGAGACTGCAGTTTGGTCATCAAGAAAGCACTGGAGGCATCATCATACTGTATACCCTGAGAAAGTTGTTAGAAGCTTTGTGTTTCTGGAAGGTAACCGTTCTTGAATTGATGGAGCTTTTCTTTTATGAGTACTGACATCAGAATACTTCTAAAATCAGTGAAGTGGCTTCTGCTTTGCAATGAACTGAGAATTGGATTCTCTGAATTCTCGTTTTAGTTAGCAGAGAACTTACAGAAATGTTCTCGTTTAGTCTTAGTACTGTTTTTCCAGATAAGATGCTAACCATATAATTATATTTTCTAAAAGGTGGTAAACAGCCTCAGCCCCAGCACTAAGCCTGGGAGTGCCCTTCTAACTCGATGCCAGCTGGACTTGATGCTGCTGACCCCACCCCTGGAACTCGGGAGAACCCTTGGACCATGTAATTTCCCATCCTGCTTTATTGACCATATCTCCCACTTCTGGCTGTACAAATACAGGAGGTTTGCCCTGACCTACAGAGGCTCAGATGGAAAAAACGATTGTCACTTACTATAAAAGCCTAGGCTGACACTGAATTTACAAACTCCTTCCTCTCTTGAGTGTGGAAACGTGGAGGTTCTCAAACCTTACTTTGTCTATGGGAACCATAGCAGCAGCTTTCTAGGAATTGCCTGGCACGTGAAAGTTCAGAATAAAAGGTGTGTGATCCCTGTAAAACATGGGTTGCACTTTTGTGGAGCTGTGCTGCCCCTTAGGGATCCTTGCAGGAAATTCTGCCTCTACCAGAGAAAGTAGGTGCCATTCACAAAAGAGTTCAGTATGTTCCTCTGAGACCTACCCCTTTAGCAGGAGGCTCCACATCCTGGCCATGTGGAGTGCTGCTGGATCCTCTGCCATTGATGCACGCAGGGCAGAATCCTCCTGGAAGCCTGACAGCAGTGTGAATTTGATCTGCAGCTTTGCACTTGGGAGGTGGATTGGGGAATGGCTGAGGCAGCTGTGCTGCTGGCAGTCCTGTGGGAATCACCAGTGGAAATGGGGAGCTTTTACCTTTTGGGAGAAGTGTCATAAAGGAAAACAGTGTGCATTTGGAAATACTTGTGTTACTATTTCATTTAAACTGTCTATTAGAAATGGTCCTTGTGGGTGGATATGTCAAAACAGAAACATTTAAAAATGCATCACAGCATGCTCACAACACACAGAGCTCATTTGGAAGGGTGGTGCCTTGACTCAGTGGCGTTTATCCTAATGTTTGGGAGAACAGCAGCAGATCCTGTGGAAGTGTAATGTGAAATCCTTTGCTGTTACCCCTCTGTGGCAGTGAATGTCAGCTGGGCTTCGTGATTTGCTGTCACTGACATTCTCTGCCTACCCTGCTATAGGTGAATCACTCCAAACTTCATTTCTCTTGTCTTCCTGACCTGATTTCTCTACCTGATACCACTTGTTCCTCTCTACTGAACCTTGCATCCCCACCCATTTGTTCCCTAGCGCTGCAGGACACCATCTACTGCTTTCATTACTCTCAGGATTCTTCTAAGGACAGAACAAACTGTTGCAGCCAGACCTTTCAGATGGAATTTTTTTCCCCTCTCATGTTTTCAATCCATCCAATGCAGTACTGTTCTTACAACAGAATAAATTGTCCATTATCTCGCCCTACTTCTATATTTTTATAATATTTAAACATTTGCAGGTGTAAGTACATAAGAGAGAAACTCTAGGGAAATTCCATTAACATTTTCAGATATGTAATTTACTTCCTATTAACCTAGGGGAAGAAATTAATGAAAATTTACTGTGTTAAGCTGAGAAATAAGTTTTCTGGAAATTAAGCATTTGAGGTATTTTTATATATTTATTGAATATTTAGGACACCAGCCCATAGCTGTAGGCACTGGGGAATAGTTTGAAAACACAAATTTCTCTATGTTAAATGTTTCCTGTCCTACTTGCAATTGAATTTTTTAAAAGTTTACAGATGAACAAGAAATTGGGAGTGCTGTTGGGAGTGTCTGTTCTCTTCTGCCACAGCCAGTTGCAGGAAGCCTGGCACTGGGAATCTCCAAGCACTGGCAAGAAGGAACTGGGTCTAACTGGTGTGAGGTATGAGGCTGTTCTCTAGTCAGCCCTCTCCAGGGTAGCAGATTTAGTGGCACAGCAGGTTTCTTGCCCTGCAGAGCTCTGTGCTACTGTGCTGGGTAGTTACAAAACCTTCTGCATCCTCTTTCTCGTCTCCAGCCTGCAGGGAATACTCTCCCAGCATGTCATGTGCAGTCAAACTGTTTCCTCTAAGTAGTATTGAGGGAGTTTGTGTGTCAGGATCTCTGTGACACCTTTGTCAAGCACTGGCTTAAGTGTGTCAGTGATCAGGTATCAGGAATCGATAAATGATGGGGGAAAAAATGCCCAAGAGGCTTTTAGGGGCTGGAAATGACCCATATGTGTGTATGTACCTAGCTAAAAAAAAAAAAAGCCTTGCAGAATCCAAAACTTCACATTTCTATCTCTTTTTCTCTGGCAGAAACATGTCAGTTCTAAGAGTATTCATGTGTTTAGAATGATGAGATTCTAACAACCTGCACTATGTGCACAACTAACATTTTCTACTTCTTTCCCCTGAAGGACATGTCAGAACAAGTGCAGAGCTGAGACGAGAGGAGGGCAGCTCTTTGGGATTGCTGAGGTGTTGATGGGCTGGACTGAGCAGTGGTGTTGTGTTTTTCCTGAATTCAGGCAAGGCTTGCTAGAAAATATTGTTCCTTGTGTGTGTATGGTGTGTATATATGCATATACATAGCAGATCATTTAATCAGAGTTATGAGCTGTTACAGTGGTGCCAGAGCACAGCAGACAGAGCCCTGTTGCATCTCTCATTCTGAGGTCTTTCCCTCCTGGGCTCATTTATCACCCATGCCAATGGCTGTGAAACACGATTCCATCTTTCCAATGTGTTTCTGTTGGGCCTACCTTTTACTCAATTCTTTCTTGTAAAAAAAAAAAAAAAGCTGTCACAGTTTTGTTTATTTGAAAAAATGCCCTTTTCACATTCCTTATCTTACAGAGACTCTCTGCTTGGGTATCTGTCAGTGTGTTCTCTCTGCATTGATTGCACACAAGATTTCGTTCTGGGTTTGAAGTGTACTTTGTCTTCTCTGCCCCGATGTCTGTGTTATAGCTGCCACTTCTGCATCATGGAGTCATTGCAAAAGAATGTTTTACCACTCTTACTCTCACCCTTTGGGCTATGGTGCAGAAAACTCTTGCTCTCCAACGTTTCTTCCAGGCTTAACCGTTAGGACATGGGAAAATGTGAAAAACGTGTGATCCACACAGTAAAATGACAAAGGGAAACAGAAGCATTTGTTATTCATAGGATTCTTTATGCTGAGCTTTTTCACTTCAAAGGGAATTGTAAACCAACCAACCAATCCCTTCATCATTTGATCATTTATCATTTGATAATTTGAAGGCAAACAGCAGAAAAGACCTGGCTTGCAAAACTGCATTAGGATGCTTTTTAGAATCTCCAACAACCAATCTGAGGTAAAAATATAAAATATTTCACTACTGATTTCTTTGCACATCTGAAAAGGATAAAACCATTAATATTTTGGAAATTGATTTGTGTTATATATGTTATGTATTTCTGCTTCACTCTTTCCATGGAAGCATGATCTAGAAGCCCTCAGGGAGGAGAAAAATTAAGATCAATAGACAGAAGTTTCTGAGCTAGAGGTGTGTTAACAGCAATGGTAGCTCAGGCTGCATCTCTGGTTCATGCCTTTCTGGCCTCTTTTCTGTCCTTGCCTATTAACTGTGGTAGGTAGGTGAGCAGGCTGGGTGTTTTCCACTCCCCTGCTGCTTTTGGGAGGTGTGGGACTAGTTCTGAGTTGAGTAGGCAAATCCTGCCACCTGGTGATTGCTTGTGCATCTGTGGGGCTGTTGCCTGGGTGGAATTTGGCCCTTTGAAAGGGAATTTCCTGCTGCTGCTTTACCTGTGCTCCTTTTCCCTGTGGTAGGACTTTCTTTGTACATTATCCTGCACTTAACTGATTTGCTTTTGGACACTTCCTTGAGGAGGCTGGTGAAGGCACCTCATGCCTCAACACCTGCAAAGACAAGGAGGAGCCTTGGGATGAGCCCTGCCAGGTCCTTACAGCCCATCCTTTGCTCCCAGTGAGTATTTGTGGTGCCTGTGAACTGCAGCTCCCAGGCTCACAGCCTTGCAGTCTCATTACAGTGAAAACTTACTGCCCCCACCTATCCTTTCCATCCCTGGTTCCTTTTTCTCTCTCCTGTGCCCTCACAAATACCACTGCTGGTGTCCCTCCTGCTGTGGCCACCTCTCCCTGCCCTCAGGCAGCTTCCTTGGCCTGCCCTGGGATGGGAAGTGCCCTGCAGGTGCTCCTGACTGGCAGGAATGTTTGATCCAGGGTAGGATTCCTGATACATACAAATCAATGCTACTTTTTCCTGTACAATGGTAGATAAGGAGCCCTTAAGCCAACCCTTTTCCCACTGCTTCTGCACCAGTATTCCTGCTGCTCCTTGTGTCTCCCTGCCCTCGTGTGTGCCACACAGGGCTGTGGAAGTCTGAGTTAAGCCCAGACAGGCAGCAGGGATGGCTTGTGTCTCCAGTGCCCTTGGAAGTGCTCAGTGTGCTCAGCTGCACTCATTTGTTTTGTTTGGTTTTGGGAAAACACACAAGGAGCAGGAAGCTCAGGCAAGCTGGAATCACTTTTCTTGAACCCCAGGATGACTTTAACATCTCTCAGTCAGAGAAGCAACTGCTTAATTAAACATCAAGGGCAGTGGAACAAAATGGCAAAAATGATCCTGACTTTCCCCTGTGGAGTGAACCAAACCAGGTGCCTGCACTTGGAAAAGGCTTGGAGTCCCAAATTCACCTGCACATGCCAGGGGCCCAGCCAGCCCCAGGGCTCTGCCATGGCACATGGAAGGGGAAGGAAGGGATTCAGTACCTGTGGACTCAGAGCCAACGAGTTTTAATGGCCACTGCAGATGAATGCTTCAAAGGAAGAGTTTTACCACTTGTCATCTTCCTAGTATAAATAAGTTTTGGAAGAATATTTGGCTAAATCATGCTGGCTAAATCAATAGAAATTATTTTACCTTCCTCCCCTCAAAGAGGTGTTTATGCCATTGCTTTTCCTAGAAAACAGAACTTTTCCATTCTTTTTCTCTATAGCTGACTGCATGGCTCTGGGTTTTTGGTCTGGCTTACAATATATTTTGAGAAGAAGAAAAATCTGTTTGCATTGCTTAGTGACCAGGGGATGGTAACAGGTATAAAAAGAAAAGAGAGACAAGTCCAGTGTGTCCTTTGAGTCAGATGTAGACGTAAAATTTTCAAAGAACTAAAAATCGTGGGAAATTTTAGAAAGTGTTTTACTTAGAGTTAAAAATTGAATGGAAAGCTGTTCCAAAAATATAGAGGGGAATGGGTCAATAAACTCTTTTGAATGCTGTAGGATGAGCTATGTCACCACCTTGTGACAGGGACATTTGGTGAGTTGATCATACTCTGATCCAGGGGGAAAAGTTCCACGGTTTCTCATGAGCTGGCTCCTCAATTTCCTTGAAATTCAAATTTTGATTTGCTGTAATGGATACAGAAAGAGGAAGATGGTTCTTTTCAGAAACAAAAGTAAGAAAATGACATTTAAAATTTTAATGTCCTTTAGGTCCCTAAGAGGTATCTGTGCTGTATTGTTCAGAGGGATGTGTCTCAGCATGGTATCCAGTTTTCAGTTCTGCAATAATCTCTTGAGGTTCTTATGGCCTCTAAACAAGGTCACTACATAATGTGGGGAAAAAATGGAAGGATGGTCTCCTCTTACTGTCTCTGGCTGTAAGTATTATGAAAAATACATTTATGCAGCTTGTGTGCAGTGTGAATATGAACAAAGAGTTTGAAATTTTTAAGTAGCATGTCTCTGAGAAATGCTAGGCAAATTCCCTGCCACACCTGGGCTGGTGGGGCACTCCTGTGGGTGCTCCCTGAGCTGTAACTGCTGGAATTTCTGTACCTCCAGTGGTTTCCTTCCTCTTTGTTTTTTTTTTTTTTTTTTTTTTTTTTTTTTTTTTTTTTTTTTGTTTTTTTTTTGTGGTTAGCTAATTAATAATTTGTGTTAGTTATGGTGAGGGGCTCTATGGAAATGTGAATGAATACTTGGGTTATATTAAAGAGTGACATGATCGATGTGCTAATTATGCAGATACTTGTTCTCAATATTCTACTTTATTATATAGAAATATGAAGGCCAGCTGCAACAGCAAGCTCTGCTAATATATAAACACACACAATAACAAGGGCAAGATGAATGATTTTCCAGGTTCGTAGAACGTCTCTTTTTTTTCTTCACCATGGACAGCTCAGACAACACCTGGAATATCTTCTCACTGGATCTGAGGGAGCTGGGAGTGGGGGCTCTTGAGTGGTGGTGTTGATCTCCGCTGCTCTCTGCGTAAGTGGCAGAAGTACACAAGGCGGTAGTGAAGCTGAAGGATGTAATTAATCCTACTGACACCAAAATAAATTGGTGTAGTTTGATGTCCAGCTCTGCTTTCTGAAGCTAATTGTGTGTATGAAGTTATGCATGTAACTTAAGCTTTTGAGTTCTTTACAGCCAGAACTTAAAGCACAATTCAGGATCATATTTGAAAGCAGCATAGTGATGCTCCATTTATGTATCCCCCTCAATTATCCATGTTCTTTCATATTTGCTCTTATTTGGAACACTAGCATTAGTAGAAAGAGCCCAAATACCTCTACTCTGCTTGTTATATGTGCAGGATTAAGTATTAAATAGAGCATTATAAAGCTGTGCTGTTTTATACACATGTACAAATGTAATATCTGCTTTGTTTATGATTGTTAAGAGAGATTTTAGGTGTGGTTTACCAGACTGACATATTTTGGTACAGCTGCCTTCTGCATTTTCTTACCCGTAAAGCCTTAATGGCCAGAGTGCATTTATTTGTACAGGTTTGCAGGGGTAAAATAAACCAGACCAGATACATTTCAGAAGCTTTAAAAACAGTTTAAAGTAGATGTTTCTGTAAATCCCTATTTTATTACTGGAAGTGCAGCTATTTCATGGAATAGGACATGGGGTATTGTTTCCTTTTTCCCTGCTGGAAGACACACATAGCTGATCAGTGGCATTTACAGAGGGAGAATCAAGCACATTAAGCAACTGTTTGCACAGAGCTATATGCTGAAATACTAAGTCAGTCCAAATTCCCATGAACTTTAATGGTATTTTTTTTTCTTCTAAGCAATTCTCTGTACAAGCCTCATTAAATGAAGAAAGGATTTCTATTGATTACGTTAACTTTAACACCTGGCTGGGGGGATTCAAGTGTGAGTGCTGCAAAACTCTATCTGTGTTACATGCAAAGGAAAATAAAACGTTGGGATGTGGAGAAATCCCTTGAGGGTAGAGAAATCCCAAACTGCCCTTTGAAAGCTTGCCTCTTGCTGGCCACTTTGGAGTAGGAATCAGAGAGCAGAGAAAGGTTAGGGTTGGAGGGAACCTTAAAGATCCTTTGTAGATGATTGTGGTGGATAAAAATGAGTGTGTTGGAGTAGACCTGGATCCAGTTCCAGGGCAGGTGCTGCACGTTAAAGGTGTGGCTGTGTGACAGCACAGCGCCACGGGAATTGGTTCTTTTTCCAAGCCGTGTAATTTTGCAGAGCTGAACCCTGGAGTTGCTCTGGATGTTCCTTTGTATGTTTTTAGCGTGGCCTGTGGAAGAAAGGAGCTCAATGTGTCCTTTCTGGTGTTATGAATTCTGGGGAGAGCTCAGGTGCCTCTCCCTGCGCTTCGGGAGCCGAGCAGGAGAACCCTGGTACCCCATGGAGTGCCCCAGACTCTGCTTCAGCTCTCTGGGGGCTTTCTTCTGTACTGTTGCCACTTCAGGATACAGAGCTTAAGCTGTTCATGCTGAGATTGCTGCCTTTTTAGCTCCACATGGCAGGGGAGCAGACAAGGCTCCTTTTAGATGACTACAGCTTTATAGAGTGGCTCCCTAGAACTCTGTGTTTCTGTCAAGTGGACATTATTATTTGTGATTTTGTTTTTAAACAAAAGCCATAGATTTTTTTCTTTAGTTAGAAAATGGATCATATTAAAATTGGAGTTAATGTGATGTGAAGTATTCTGCCAAATTTGAGTAATTGATGGTAATAAAAATAGTCCATTTAATAGTGATTTAAATTCCTCTGTTTCTGCATCTGTAACATTGGAGTGGAATCTTGTCTGCTTTTTCACTTTAAGCAATCTACTTTAAAGTACTTACGTAGTAAGCATTATTTACTCCTTTTAGGATTACTCTAAACTAATTTAAGATGTGCCTCATTAGTTTTCCGACTCCATGGAATAAAAAATTACCAGCATTGGTCTTTAAAGTGTATTTTGCACTTCTGCAATTACCATATTGATAATTGTTTTTCCTATGACAAATAGACTATGGAGTTGTGTTGCACTCTTGACTTGCTAGCAGTTCTTAAATTTGATTGCAGTGTATATTGGTCGAATGTAAATGGTATTATACAGATGTTAAAATTAGAATGTGTGAGAGAGCCATGTGCAACCACACTTGATCAGCTGTTTTGGTGCTGATTTAGGATTGGCTTTCAGGTTGCTGGGTTTTAGTTAATGCAAAGAGATTATTTTTAGTGGTACAAAATATTCCAATATTTTGAGTTTAGAGGAACTTCAGCTTGTATTAAAGAGGAAAAAAACCCATCAAACAACTTGTATGGTCTTTCTGGTGATATTAAGCAGGTGTCACACACAGAGGTATTGCTGGAATGTTCACAGCTTAGTCATCACCTGTGCAGGTAATCAGTGAGTATCCCAACATTTCATCCAGAGATTTCATCTCTGCAGCAGCTGTCGGCAACCTTCCATCCCCAGCATGCCAGATCCTGGTCACTAAATAGCCACTGCCTTGGCAGAGACATGCAGCAATGCAGATGTGCTTACTCTCAAAAGGAAACTCTTATCTGAGTTGTGCTTCATGCCCGTGCTTCATCAGAACCAAATTTTGCAGGTCTGTCTGTGAGGCTTTGCTGACTGATTGATGCAAGCTGTGATGCCCCAGTTCATCCACCACTTTCTCTAAGACATCATTAGCTTTTTACAGAATAGATGGCATGATAACAACATTTCCTGTGAGTCTGGTCTCTCTCATGTCAGAAATAAGCAGGCACCCCTCTCTTCATTCATAGTTCTCTGGCATCTTAAATGAAGAACTAATGTTTAAATGTGTAAAAAATTACTTTAGACATGTTAATCTCTGGGATTTTGGTAGTATTTGGTGAGATTCTCAGAGGTCCTTCCCTTTCTGTGGACTAGTATTTGTCTCCGGGCCAAAGTGTAGGAATATGGGCTTTTTCTCTTTCATAAACAGGTGCACACACAGTGGGACATAAAGTGGTCGTGGCAAAATGAAACTGAGATGCTTTCAGCTTTTTTGAGTTTACTCAGGATATGAGAAAACCATACATCTGTTTATAAATAGACTCTACATTTCTTTCCATGGAAGTTATGACTTCAAGTCTCCCAGCAATTTTGTCCCTCTTTTTCCTGCTCTGGAAGCAGGACTGTATTTTGCTCTAAAAGTCTGTATTTGTTGAGACTGGTCTTTATCCCTGGCTATAGCCCAGTGTGAAGGGAATGAAGACTAATTTGGAAGCAGGATAAATGGCAGCCCTTGAGGTCAATGTTGCTGTAACTTCTCAGTTGTTTGTATGGTTCTGTCGTTTTCATAAACAGTGTCTTTGCAGGAGTTCAGATGTTCAGCACAGACAACACCACCCAACAACATGGTCATGTGGAGGGTTGCAAAGTCTTGGTACAATGTGGTAGTGTGTTCCAGGAGGTTTAGGAAGCTCTGCCAGGGGAGGTTTAGACTGGATTTTGGGAAGGGATGGGTGGTCAGGCACTGGACAGGTTCCCCAGGGAATGATCACAACCCCAGGACTGCCAGAGCTCCAGGAGTATCTAGACAACACAGTCAGGCACAGGGTGGGAATGCTGGGGTGTCCTGGGCAGGGCCAGGGCTTCACTCCATGATCCTGGTGGGTCCCAGCTCTGGATGCTCTGATTCTTGGCTGACAGCAGCCAGCTGGTGAATAGGCTAAATCCGTGGCACAGCAGAATGTTTAGGTTGTTGGGACCATCCTAAGATTTAGAACCACTTTGGAACACAAATCTGGGGTCTGTAAATGGCAGGAGGTGTGCCAATGGCAGCAGATGGTGAAAATGCCAGCAAAGGCTAAAAACTGAAATCTGGAATACCATTGTTTTAATTTGGATATGACTCAGGAAAAGCCATTTTATTCCAAATATGCTTTGAATTGAAAATGTTTAGCTTGTATGGCTTTGAATCTTCAGGGGTTTGTTTTGTAGATACCAGTAAGTCATGAAAAACATTACATTTTAAACAGAATGAAGAGACCTTTCAGGTAACTCCTTCCAGAGAAATCCTGCAACTTGGCTGAAAGCCTCCCATAGGTATCAGATAAACTCATGAGTACCAGCAGTCATTTTTATATGTAAGTTTTTTTATTATTCCAGACTCTTCTGTCAGGGTTTTTAATGCATCTTTATAAAGGCTAGAACTACCTTACTTAAGCATTTCCAAGTTATAATTTTTGGGTCTAGGAAGAGGTAAAGGAATATGTAGCAGCTGGCAGAGTCAACCATGAAGATTGTTTTGTGTGTACCCAATGTTCATTACAAGGAATATTTTCAGGGCTTTGTCAAAATGTAGATCTCTAAGTAACAACGCCTGGAATATGTCTTCAGTTTTTCTTCCCCCTCTGGGAGTGTCCCCCAAAATGAGTCTCTTATTTCTTCTATTCCAGCTTTTTTCTCTGTGCATGCTGGAAGTTGAAGGAAATTCTGAGACCTATTTCTAGTTTTCATAAGGTTATGTGGATCTGGGCCTCTCTAAGGTTGTTTTCCAGTTTTGAAGAGCTTTGCTTTCTACTTTCCTCCCTATAATGCCTATGGACAGCAAATGGGGATGAAAGATGGGAACAGAATTTGCCAAATATGTCAAATATTATGTAGCAAACATTCTAGAAATTCCATGGTCTCCAAAGGCTTGGCTTTGCCCAAGAGGGTAATAATTTTCTGTGAGTGATTGTACATAATTCCGTAGCAGAGCCAGGAAGTGCAAACAGGCATATGACTTGATTCTCTTAAAACAGCATTGCTTTGTTCAAGTCTCACCAAATATTCAGAAATCCTTAACTTCTTACTGTCTGTGAAGATTAATCCATAGGAATTCTGAGGAATGATGGCAGAATATGGAAGAGTCAGGCTATAATTCTCTTAAGTCAGTGTTTTCTATGGATATTTTCTCTGGTGTAGTCACTAGAGTTTAATATGCAGATGGCCTGATTTTAAAGTAAAATTCTACAAAAATAAACCAGGATAATTAACTATCACAACAATTTAGCAGACGAAATGGTGGCTTTTCCTGCATTTAGGGTTTTAAAATGTATTACGTTTCTTTCTAAAAGGTGAGTTTTAGTACAAACCAAAGTAGTGGCTTGGGCCAGAAACCTCTTGGTTGAACTCCACAGGCTGCATTTCAGTTTGGGAATTTGCTTAGGAAATCAGTTCTGTTCAGTGTTTTCATTAGCAGTGAGGAGGGTGGAATACAGAGCAGCTTATAAAGTATGCAGATGACACCAATCTGTGAGGATCTGAAAATGCTTTTCTTTATCCGATCAGAATTCAAAATAAATTTGGCAAATCGCAGAGATGGTCTGAAATCAGCAAGATGAACTTGAATTAAGTGAAGTGCCGCATGATATATTTAGGAAAAAGAATTTAGATACACAAATTCAAGATAGGCAATACCTGTTAAGAGGAAAAACAGGTATCAGAGTCTGCAGTATACTGCTGTTGCAAACTAAGGAAATTAATTCTGGAATGTATGAAGAGGGATGCTGTGTCTGTAATGTTGGGTAATTACTCCAAATTAGGGCGAGTGAGGTCTGAGTTGACATGCAGTATCCATGTTTGGTTATGACTTCTAAAAAGCCTCTGGAAAACTGCCTGAGTTAAAACAATGTTAGTAACAACCATCTGATATATAAAGATTTTAAAACAAAAGGGAGAAGGAAACTTTCTCCATATTCTTGATTGAAAAAACTAAGGGAAATTTTTGCTATTTGCACTCACAGTGATGAGGGTTGTGTTTTACAAAACTCTTTTTGAAGCCTGAACCTCAGAAAAAGCCACCTAGAGCTGCTGTAGAAGCTACTTTTTAAGGGGAAGTTATACAAATCTGTGCTGGGTGTACCTTTCTCAGCCCAAGGTGGATGAGGTGATGCCTTTCAGCACGTGTCTGTAACTGTGCAGGAGATGAGAGTAGAACAAACAGCTTGAAAAATGTTTCTCTTGAAATGTCCTGGAAAAGTGGAATGGTTGCCTTTAGTGGAGGAAGCTTCCCACCCCGTGGGGCAGACTCAGCACAGCCTTGTGAGGCTGCAGCTACTTGGGATCATGGGACTAGACAATTTCTGAGCCCAAAATCAATTCCTCTCTCATAGACGTACATCTGGTTACAGAGATCACCACAGGAAGAGCACAAATCACAGCTGCTGACTTTGCCTCTTAGTCCTAACTGTGAAGAAACTATTTATTTATGTAACTTTCTTCCCACAAGAGTTTCCATTAATTCTGTTGATGGAAGCATTTTTCAGCATTACAATAGTGAAATAATGCACAGAGCATTAAACCTCCTCTGCCTCCAAAAGTGAGAAAGAAACATTGGCAGGAAACTGCCCTTGAAGAGGTAATGCTTTGGTTTTTTATTAATTTAGACATCTGAGTTAGTTTGGTGCTCTAATTGCAAATTATATTTTTATATATTTTCCTTTATCAGCCTTGATAATTTAACAGAATTTACCAACTGGCAAGTTTCAAGTACTTTTTCTTCCAAACTCTTTTATACCACAACACTGCTCCTAATCATCTGTGAAAAAGCTGCCATACAACAGAAGCCTGGGAATTGCTAACAGTAATGATGGAAACAAATTCAAACCAGGCCACAGGTAGAAGCTTCTATGACAGCAATCTGCATCTGGTCAAACTAGAATAGCCTTTTAGAAAAGCAGTTTCTTTCATTCCAAAGGAAGCCCAGCCATTATCTCTCTACCCAACAAATACCTAATGCACAGGACAAAAAAGGAGGCAACAGAGATGTATTGAGCAGGGAAAGTTTTTGCCAAGTTTGCCAACATTGCCTTTCCCTTTGCTTCTCTGCCCGTGAAGTGGTTCACAAGCAGAGGTGCAGTGTGAGAACCCACAGGGGCACTTCCTTTGCCAAGCTTTGCCCATGGGCTGACCCTGGTTTTCTGTGTCTCTCCCCTGCTGCTCTGAGAGTTGTCCTGAGAGCTGCGATCCCTTCCGGAGCTGCCTTCCAGAGGCTGCAGATCCGAGCTCATCTCGTTACATTGCTCTTTGGATGCTGTGGTTTCATACTCCAAGGGGGCTGCCTTTCACTAAAAGAAGTGATGCAGCATTTTTCACGAAGGGATAGTAAAAGCTGAGTGACGGGCAGTGTGAATCATGGCATAAATCATTGCAGGCACAGCAGTGCAGCTTTCACTCCAGAGGAAAGCTATTAGGAAAGGATGTCAATGTTTTAACTTTTTAATTGCATCTACTTGTTTGTTGCTACTCTCATTCTTTTTGCTTTTGGCTTAATTATTTCTCCCTAAAGTATGCTGCTTACCTAATAAGTTTGCAAAGCTTGAAAAATTGATTTAAATACATATTAAGTAAGAGCTTGTGAGCTACAGTTACAGCGAGCAACTCCTGAGTTAGTTGGTTTCTTTAATAGCACCCTCAGTCTTACCAAAAATACCCCAACTATTTGTTCTGTCTCTTGTTCCTTCCACAGCTTTGTCAGCATCTAAACTTTATGATAATTTAAATAAATTTAAAAATCAAGCCAAATCCCACCCCTAGATTTTGCACTGAAAATAAACAGTGGTTCTGTGTGTGGAGGAAAGTGGTTTCTTCCTTGCCTGCTGCTCTGGTTTAAAGCAGGTTAGAAGGGATTTTTTTTTTTCCTGTGGCCAGCAGTAATTATCAACAACCTTGTAAGCAGAATCAAAGGAATGAATAAATAAAGATTCTCTAAGAAGTAATTTAGATTCATGCCTGTTGTTATTTACAGACGTTCTAGATAAAAAGCTTAATGTTAGACTGCAGAGGTTTACAGTACACAAGACTATGGTGACATAAACACTTTGCATGTTATTACATAGGTTCTAGAAAAATCCTTTTGCCCTGATGTGATTAAGGACTCAATCTTAAACAGGATTATGGATGTTTTTAAGTTAATATGCTTTGAAATCAGCAATACTCCAGGTACTGCATTCAGGAACATGCATATTTCTTTCAAGGATGAGACCTCTGAAAATATATGTGGATCAACAGCATAGTTTTGACTTTTTCTCAGATTTGATCCTGGGCCAAACTTTGTTGTTAAGAAGAAGATGGTTTTATATTGGCACAGCATGTACTCAGTCAGATCCAATGCAGTAGAACCTGGGTAGGTTACAACACTCAGTTAAATTGATTCATTTTGATACTTGCACATGGAGTGGATAAACAGAAAGTGATCAGAGAACACCACAGAATGGATGTTCTGAATTTATCACAACTGTGTCTGTAACTTACAGTGATATGTTTAATACAATTATTTTTGTAGGCACTTTATATTGTAGGGAGAGTCCACTTCCTGAAGTTGTGGGTTGTTTTTTTTTTGAGAGGAGAACTGCATTTGCCAAGTTAGAAAGTGTGTGAATTTATTCCACTTCACAGGAATAAATATGTTTGCTGCTGCTCTACAGTTGAGAGTCAAGATTCTGTGTGCATGGGGACTAGAATAAGTACATAAACTCGACTGTGAATTAGGAAATGGCTTGGCCTCTAGAGATACAAGTTCAAGTGTCTGGAAGACTGTTTTCTCATTATTTTCTAGGGTGTACCAAGGTCTGCTGGGCAGTCTAGAAGGTTAACCTCAGGTATGTTGAGATTGTAGCAAGTTTTCTCCCTCCCACATCCTGAGTCATAGGGGCTTGGGAAGCAGCCAGGAATTTTACCAGACAGGATAGGGTTTTTTAAGCATTGCTGTGACTGAGATCTATCACTGACTTCCAGATGGGCATTTACATAAACGAAACAAAAGATAGGAGCTTTGTGCTCTGAGTATTTTCCCCTTATTATGTTCTTTTATGGTTTGATTTTTTTCTTTATCCTTTTTTTGTCTGTTTTAGCTCTTATTTTCTCTGTTGAAAGCATTTTTCCCCTCTTCATTTTGTCAAGAAAAGATAAATTTTAAGACCTCAAACAGGAATGCAAGCTATTCAGTTATGCTACAGCTGCGTAATAAAACACTGAATTAAATGTCAGAGTTATAATTATTACTGAAGAATGCTGTCAGGTGAGATCAGGTAACTCAAGCCAAAATAAAAAAGGTGGTAGAAATGACTATATTAGAAGAGACGATGTTCAGAGAAAGCGTGTTAGGATGAGTTGTAAAATGATTGATTAGGCTGTTGTGCTGTGTTTAGTTTGAATTTCTTGGCAGGTTAATCTTAGCTGAGAGCGTTTGTCTGGCAGTTTGTCCCCTTGCCTTGGCCTGTTTGTGCTGAGGCCTCTCCGTGTGGCTGAGGGGCTCCTTCAGGGCAGCGGCCGGAGCCGCCCCTGCTGCCCTCGGAATGCTGCTCTTCACTTTGGTTTTCCCCTTGGTTTTCCTCATCCCCAGCCACCATCACATAGATAAGGAGGGAAATAAGGGATGTGCTGCAGCAAAAGGGTGATCTCTGTGTTTTCTGTCACTGCCTTTCCCCTCTGGAAGCGAGGGAATTTCCGTGACCGCCGGTGCCACGGCTCAGCCCGCCGTGAGGGGAAAATGCCCTTCCCTCCGTCTGGTCTGGGCTGTGTGGGCCCTGCTCGTTCAGTGCACCTGGGGTAAATCTGCAGGCTGACCCTGTTTGCTGTGGGGACAAGGGAGCAGTGGCCATCCTGATGCCTAAAGTGGCTCCCTGGAACAGAGGATAGGCAATGTTAAAGGAATAAAGTCGGTTTTTATTAAAAAGGCCTTCAAAGGATACACCTTGGGCAGTACAAGAGGCTGGCCGTGGCTCTACCCAAGATGGACCCCGAGTCATGAGGTTTCACACTTTTATAAGTTTTGGTCGATTTACATGTTGATTTGGTTGTTTACATGTTACATATAATTGTCCAATTACAGCTCCAGGTTATGCAGTCCCATCCTTCCAGATTGCTCTCCTCAATTCGCTGTTGTTTACAATTTTTGGGCCTGAAGCTGTAACAGTGTCCTTGGTTCTCGGGCTGGAAAAGGATTGTTTTGTCTAACTAAACTGTGAAGAGAACTTCTAACACTTTATATGAAGTTCAGAGTTATATACTCATGCAGTACAAAATCTGGAAAAGCTAAAACTTAGTCATCAATAACACACACTCCCAGCAGCTATTCCTGGGCCCAAGCTGGGTGGCAGCGCTGAATGGCAACTCGAAGGTGAGTGGGAGCACCTTGGTGGCAGCTCAGAGGTGGGAAAATGTGGTTAGGTTGTGCAGTTCACACATCCATTGCCACAGGAACTGTTCCTAATGCTCTGGTTAATTTGTCCTTTGTCTCAGCATAACTGGCTCATGTCCAGCAAAATCAGGCCTGGAATAAAATTTCGGCTTTTACAAACTCTGTGGATTTTTAGGGCGCAGTCCAGCAATATAACAAAGTATGTGCATGTGAACAATATCACTGATTTCAGTAGGGACGTTGATGCCCTCTTATTTATACATATTTGTTCTTGTCTGATGCTGTAGCCAGTATCCATCCTCTGGAATTCAGTGCATGTCATGTCCTTGCCTCCAAAACCCATCTTGATGGCAGAGAAAAAAATATCAGCAATTTCCCAACAGTTTCCACTATAAAACCAAGGTTTTCAGCCAGTTGTAATTTCACCCAAATATAACTGCTCAGCCCAAAATCTCCTGTGCTAAGTATGGTGAGCAAGGCTGATTTTTTTTTTTTTTTTTTGTGTAAGAAAATGTTGGCTGAAATCTTTCTGTCCTCAGGAAAAATGCATTTGAGGTTTTTTTTAATTTTGCAGGAACTCTGTTGCTCTCATATTTTGGAGCAAGAAATGCAGCAGAAGAGCTTTCTGTTCTGAAAGCAGCTCCTGGCATTAATAAGAAACCTCTTTGCCAGTACCAGGGAATGCAAATAAATTTGATCAAATAATGAAGTTCTAAAAATTATGTATCACAAGCAATATTCAGTACAATGCTGTATCAGAATTTGGCAGCTGAATGCTGCCTATATTGAGAACATATTTTTCTGTATAAATCCTGTGTGTGAAACCATAGAAAACTGAATTGTGTCCTTGTTTCTGCCACAGAGAAACTGGGTGGGGCTGGATAAGTCACTTAGGGAGTACTAAGCTTGTCATTGCGGTTATCATTCTCTGAGTGCCTAATTTTGAGGCAGTTTAGGTTAGGTTTTTATTTCACATACAAGCAGTGTCAGATTTCTGTGTGGAATGACCAGTCCCTCTCTTAACCATGATGGAACTCACCTGCCTGGGTAATACCTGAGGGTATGCTGAGAGCTGGGATAGCAGGCTGGTTATGGTTCCAGTGTTTCAGAAACCCTGGTGCCAGGAAGTTTTCCTCCACGTGGATCTGAGTTCTGCCCTCCCTTGAGTCAGTGGCTGTATTAAACACCCAGCTGGTGCTCCCCAGGCAGCTCTGGGTGCAGCACTTTTTGACCTGAAGGTTGTTTTTGTGTGTGAAGTGGTCAAATGTGGAACATCCTGAGACTGAAAGTGTTTTGCATCTGAAGAAACTGTATTTTTATTTATGGCTCAGTCAAAATAAATTAAAATAATCGATGATTGTTTTGAAAGCAAATTACTGGGAGTACTATATATCTACCATGGCAAGTGCTGAAGAGATGAGAATGTCTTATAATGCCAGAGTGAGTTGTGTAAACAAGGGTATTTATGTACTCAACAGCAGCAAATCTCTGAGAGGGTTTTTTGTTGGGTTAGGTTTTTTCCCTTGGCTGAGTCTCCACTGATCCCACTTTCTCCCGAAGGAGGAGGAGGAGGAGAAAACTAATGTTCCTATCACACATGTTCCATTATTGATTTCCATTGCAATCCACCCAAAGTCTTCTGTGCTGGAAATAATTAGACCCTGTGAACAGAGATGAAGCAAAAATCTATACAATGCTGGATTGCCAGAAATGAAGACAAGGGTGCCTAATTAATGCTGCATATAGAATGCCTTTTGGATGAATGGGCTTCCCTTTCTCAGAAGCAGCTCAACAGCAGTTGTGCCACAAATTTGCTGTTAATTAAATAGTGTTCACTGTGTGCCTGTAAAAATGGCATGGAGGAAGAAAAACATTGGACAGCAGCAGCATTTTACAGAAGCTCTACAATTTAAAGGAAAGACTGTGAAAAACAAATTTGCAGCCTTTGTACAGACAAGAAGATTTTTTTTTTGTATGAAATTCACTTTATGGGTTTTCCCAAAGATCCATAGGAATGTCTGATCACTGCAGAAGTTTGGGCATTTCAGAAGCTGGACTTGGAATTGTGTTGAGAGGGTTGAGGGTAGTCAGAATGTTCCTGGGAGCTGGGGAATGATATATGCGAGCACAGCTGCAGCCTGGCCAGGGTGTAAGGATTGTTCAGGGAGAGAGTCAGGGTCCAGAGGAAGACACCAGGTAAAATCTCTGCATGAAAGGTGACCTGAAGGTGATCTATGGGTGTCTAATGCAGCTTGGAAACTGAGAAGGCAGATCATTTAGGAAGAATGTGAGAGAGGTGATGGAAAGGCTTCACAACAGCCCCCACTAAAAGCAGAAATATCTGGAGGGAAAAACTGGAGGGGATCTGAAGTGTCTGAAGCAGGTTAAGAGAAAAATGTCAGCTGTGTGCACATGCAGATAGCAGCAGTGGGGTTGTTGGTGCTTCAGAGACCTCTGTAGCAGAGGAATTCTGGGTCAGCTCTTCTCATCCTGTAATTTGCAGGCCACTGGTGACTTCTCTCAGCCTTTAATTTTCTCCTTTTATCTCTATTCCCCCCTTGCTCTTCTAGATATCTGTTGTGGCCAATCTGAGTGATACAACTGCTCTCTGTGCATCTCTGGAGAATTTAAATAGCATTATTCCCTCCCTCTCTTTCTTTTTCCTATAATTGTGAAGGAAGTTTATCCTCTTTAGGAATAGATAGAAAACATTTTTTTCTAAGAAACTAGAGAATGACTAAATCCCAGGCTCCTCGCTCGAGCAGGTGAATTCAACTGATGAGTCTGTAGGAATCTTCCTAGGCTGGGCATTAAACTGCAAGAAGAGATGTTTCCTGATGAAATTCTAGTTGACATAAATATATTTTTAGCATGGATTTGATAGAGGGAATTATTTTTCCCAGTATAGTAGATGCTGTGGTTCTGGTTTAGGAATTTTATGAAATAATTTGAGTGCAAGAGAAAGGTACTCATAAAAAAGAGATTTTTATGACATTGTGCCTTCTAAGTCCTCTCTTTTCTTCCCATTTGGGTGCTTAGCATTGTATCTCTCTCCTCTCACTCTGCTTTAATAAGAGTTTTTCTCTCCAGCCTGTCAGCCCTGATGCACAGCTGAAATAGGTGCACCCACAGGTTGTGATTCTTCTCCCCATAATTGCAGTTTGATTCTGAACTCCAGATTTAATCTGTCTAAATAAGCCACTCCTGGGACTAAAGTCAACTACTAGAACTTCTTGATGTTCAACAAATAGTAAGGCATTACAATGATTTAAATCAAATAACCAAATCCATATGAAATACACTACTTGTTATCTTTCCAACAGATTGATTTTCTTCCCTGGATCCATTTTAAGCTGCACTGCAGTTGCTAAATCAAAAATAAACTGAATTTTCAGTCTATGGGCATGTTAAGTGTATGATTTCCATTACATCGCAGCGTGCTACATATTAAAAATGAAAACATGGAACACATTTTGAGTACAGAATTGAAATGAATTTTCTGACCTAGTCCCAGTGAATGGGCTCTAAAGTGCTGGCAATGACTGTAGCTCCTGGACTGTAATTATCATTTGAGTTATTTCACAATGGTAGGAGAATTTACACCTGTGGGCACAAATGGGGACAGGCTGACATTGGTGCTTTTTGAAATTATTTAGGATAAGTGGGAATGTTAATCATGTTGGTGCAGCTTGTTGCTCTCTTGCATATTTGTTAGAACATAACCTAACAAATTATTTCAAAGCATTGTTTGAGTGTTAAGTGGAACTTCAAGAGAGTGTGAAAACAATTCTGGTTTCATGGAAATCAGTGCTGTTCTTTTTTCTTCAACAGCAGCTCATCTCCACAGCATGTATTTTGAACTCTCATGAGCTTAGAAAGCATCGCTGTTTGCTCAGTCCGTCCAGAGTCAGACTCCCGGGGCTCTTGTCCTGAGTTCAATGGATCGTATGTACTTCACATAAAATGGAGCTGGTACAGAACATAACCTGCCTTTCTCTTCTCCTGCAGCTTGGCTTTACACCCCCGGAAGAGCATCGGGCTCACTGGCAGCGATGACCGCCTGTGGAAGATGTGGGGCTTCCCTGAGGGGAACATCCTCCTGACAGGGGAAGGGCACACAGATTGGCTCTCAGGCTGCTGCTTCAGGCCCAGGTCAGTGCCCAGAGTCCCTGAACTCTCCTGCTCCCTCCTGGAGCTCCTCCATTCCCTGATCTGCTTTGCTGCCTCTCTGTTCTCAGGGGGACCCTGCACTCTCTGCTGAATTCTCAAACATGTAGATAAAATGTTCCTCTGCCTTTCGCAGTGTTGACTTAAGACTGATTGCTTTTAGTATTTTGTACATCTTAAACTCTGTCCCCGTGGCAGTGCACGTAACAAGGAGTAATAAGATTTTCAGGTCTTGCTGTATTAATTTTCTCCCTGTTCGTGCACTATGGCAAACACAGTCACATTATTAATAATACTGAAAAGTTGACTTCTTGTATTGCACATTATTTGTCATATGACTAAGGATATTTGGGTTTACCTAGAGAATAAGAATGTGAGCTTTCCTGCCCTTTCATCTTATGGATTTGAAGCTGAATTAATAAATGCAAGTGAACACTGAAAAGAAAAACTAAATATTTAAGTTACGAAGATCACAGAAATATGGCACACATGAAGTAGATTTTTTGATCTTTCTGTTGAAAAATAGGACACCATTTTACTCTCAAAACTAAAATGCATTTGATAAGACTTAGCTTCTATATGTTGAAATTACTTTGCATCAGATTTGTGAGGCAGCAATTTAAATAGAGTTCTTTACTGTTAATATAATAAAGGTCTGCCAGGCTATTCACCTGAGGCTTGGTTATAAAAGGAGCATTATTAAGCCTTCAACCTTGTATTTTCATTGTGTTTATTTTATGAAGCAATATTAGCTCTCTTCTTCATGAGGAGGAAATGTATCCTATTTAATTTCATGGTTCCTCCTGATTTCTGAGTTTGTAATGAGCTACCAAAGGCACACACAGTCCTCTAAACACAAGAAAATCCCCTCCTCCTTTTCAAAACCTCAAGAACAAGGGGCACGCTTTCTGGGATGAATTAAACATGCACTTACTCTTCTCTTGAATCACTTTCTCCTAAGAAAAGCAGGCTTTTTCTTAAGGTGCTTGTGTTTTCACAGTGTTCTCTTTTTCATGTGTATAGCCTTAGAAATAATTACATTTAAAAGAAGAGGATAATATTTAACTTAAATAATTGCATATAATACAGGAGGAGAGAAATGGAAGGCTCAGTTTCTTGTTTTAAGGTGGTAGGAAAATTTGTCTATTTGTGCATGACAGATTGCAGAGTTTGTGAGTGCTGGACATGGTTTAAACTTGCAGATTACCAGAATGCTGCCTTTTCCTCGTACCTATTGTGAATATAAAACTTAGCACAGGGGAAGAAAGGGAAATACAATTAGAAGAGCATGTTATCATCTATAAAGCTGCTGGCCATACTAATCAGATTTCGATAATGCATTGTTACCATGACACCCGCTGACTCAGAGACTCAAAACTATTTTCTCATTAGTCTTTGACCAGAATACAGTCCTTTCAATAGGCTTTCCTATTTCTCATTCAATTATTGAAATTAAAATGAGTTGAGGTACATCATTATTCTCCTGCAGTATAAATTGACTCCTGCTGAATGCTCTGGAGTGATTCAAAAGCAGTGCTGTTAAAATATTGTCTTCTGTTACTGCATAAAATACATAATGTGGCAGAATACATTTAATCATATCTTAATTTTTTAATTTTTTTTCTAGATAGGAGACTTTTATATATCTGTTTTTCTCAAAAATAAAACCAATTAAGTAAAAATGAAGAGTTCTAATAAAATTTTTTTTCTTTTTCTGGAATCAAATGTAGATAACTTCTAGTTTTGTTTCCAGTTTAAAGATTTTAAATGATGTTCACTCCAGAAGTGGAAAAAAAATATTGTGCCACTGGACTATTAAATGGTGACCTGTGTAGAACTTCCATAGTTCTATGGTCTTTCCTGTCTGTCCTCTGTGAGATCACTTCTCCTCTCTGTTTTTTGTCTCTCTGTAAAATCAGGTTTAGAACAACCCCCACCTCTGGTGTGAGAAGTGTTCTGTGTGCAGCCACATGAGTCTGCTGTCAGATCATTGGGTACAGCATCCTGCAGTAATAACCCACATCCTGACATGCAGGCTCTAATGATTTGAGGGGAGCTGTGATGGGCATTTAACTGATGCTTCTGCGCATACAAATGACTTAAAATCCCAGGACTCTGGGTGTTTATGTGCTCACAGAGTATTACTTGAGCAGGGGTCTTTCTCATACTTGTCTCTGTACCACCACTGTGTAAGTAAGGGTAAAGCTGCCAGTGTCACTGGTGGCTGGCAAGATCTAGAAACTTAAAGCTAAAGTGCTGTTGGGTTTATATATCCTCAGTGTCTCCAAGAGCCATGAGAGAACTGGCAAGTTCTAGGAAGTAGGAATAACCAGGTAAAGGTGTGTTTTAGGCTCTGGACCAGGCGTTACAGAAATGAGGATTGTCCTTCGGAGCTTTCCCAGGACTGATGTCCGCCATGTCCTTAAGCATCATCACAGAGCCTTAGGAGCAGAGCTGTTGGAAGGAGGAGTCTTCCCCCCCATACCCCCACTGACAATGTATTCATTCCACAATGATTTTTTGCTGAAAACCACCTCTCTTTCACTTATGATCAAAGCAGGGTGAGGTGAGACTCTCTCTGCTGAGGCTCCAAGGCTGCTGCTGTGTCACTCCTGGGTCAGCACGAAGGGTCTGGGTGCCCCATGTGTTCTCTCTGCAATGGCTCCCAGAACAGGGGATGAAGGGCAGCAGCCTGGCTTCGTGCATGTGAGGATAGCAGAGCAGCTCCCTGCAGATCTGAGAGTAAAGCATTGCCTTAAGCTTTTAAAATAAAAGTAAAACTTCAAACAGGTCCTGTCATCTGCAGCGTACGGCAGCTGGGAGGAGGGAGAAGAGTGCTTCCTTCTTTGAAACTCAGGTGACACCTGGTCAAACTTCAAAAAAAACCAGTGTTTTTACTCTGGTCTAGCTGAGCACTGCTTTGCAGATGAATTAGCTGTTTCAATTTCCTGTCACTGTTGAAAAATTTAATGTTTTTCAGCTTACCTTTTCTAGGTGTGAAGGAATGAGGGAGTCAGAATGCCTCCTGTCACAGTCATACGTGGAGGCTTTGTGGTAAGAATCTGGAGAGCTGGGGAAGAGCTGTGTAGTGCACCTGTGGGTACCAGGTGACTTGAGTATTTGAAATAGCAAACAAAAATCTGCATCTTCTGCCAGTTTCCAGAATAAGCTGAGGCTATTAATGCTGTACCTTTAAGGACCATACTCTAATTACACAAAAATATTTCATGGCATGTACTAGATTTATTTATATTTGTTACTAACCTTCCTGGGTGGCTAAAGAATCAAGCTCTGCAGCATAGCAGAGGTGTGTGTTAATGTCTGATAAAATCCCAGTGAACAGTAAAATATTGTATTCTTGCCCTGTGTGTGGGCTGGTATAATATGTAATGTCCTTAATATATTCATAAATATTAATCAAGTCAACTCTTCTAAAATGTTTGTAGCCCTTTTCATGCAAACATTGTCTGGTTCTGTGGAGTACAATGAATTTCTAAATTGAAGTACAAACTGTAGATTCTTGAAGCTATTTAAAGCTTGCATTAGAAGTTGTCAGATTATCAACTCCTTTGTAATGTCATGTTCCCCTAAGAAAGAAACAGAGTTTCTGGTGTTCCTCAGTTACTGAGGAAAGAAATCAAAACTGTTATCAATTTATTATTATTATATAAAAATTGCTACAGCACTTACTTATACCTGTGTGGGTTTTCTGTAAGTTCTATTGCTGTTGGAAAACCTGGAGGCAGTTATTGCCTCCTTGGTAATAAATAAAAAAACTTAAAAAAGATAGAATAAGTATGTTCATGCATCAAACATGCAAATAAAGGCATGTAATGTTTGATACCCTAGAAGAAAGTGCCAGTGAGGGGAAGCAAGAGAAAGATGAGGTGTTGAGCTGAAAGAACAACCCATGTTCTTCCAGAACAGAGGGAGCTCTGGGTGGTATTTCTCAAAGCTGGAGGAGCTGATGTTACTCAGATGGAAACCTGTGCGTAGATAGAGAAGGACAACCCTGTAGAGAGAGAATTAGCAGAAAATATGGAGGATGGATGTGAGGAATTGGAGAGAGATTGCATGAGCTGTGGAGGGAATGCAACTCCAAGTGGGCTTGAATTCACACAAGAAGCTTTTAGGGGAGTTCTGTAGCACATGGGAGCAGGCCGTGGGTAACTGAGTGCTGTGGGGCCTCTCAAGACCAAGTGCAGAATGTTGATGACAATCCAGAGTGGGGAAAAAGGACCAGGATAATGATATTTGCCCAAAGTTTTCATGAGCAGTGTCTGATAAATATTAAATTGTGTATGTAAGAGTCTATCAGAGTGGAAGTTATTTTCTCATCATACAAAAATTTTCAGAAAAGTTTTTATAAAATCTTCTTAAAAAACAAATTCCTGAGCAGAATTGAAGTCAGAATAAACTTTGAAACTGAAATTAATTCTTACTCAGGTAAATCCCTAATATTATTTTTTACATTATTTTAATTTCTTTTTTTATCTTATCATTTGTGTAGAAGCTATTTAATGATGACTTTGTGTGGAAAAAGAATAGACTGAAAAGCCCAGCAGAACAGTAATGGAGGAAGGGAGGGAGGGTGTGGAGAAACCTCTGAAGAATGATGGGAGCAAGGGCCAAAATTCAGGAGGGAGGGCAGTCCCAGAAAGGAGAAGCAGCTGGGTTTGATGCAGCCAGGCTCAGATGTTCTGAGACAGCAGGCACAGGCTGGCACTGCTCCTTGCTCACTGCATCTCACAGGACTCTGTGCTTGGAGGGGAACATTGAGGAGCAAAAATCAGACTTGACAGCTTGGCAGGTCCAGGCACCACTTGTGAATTTCTCAGTGGACATGCCTTTGTAGTTTGAGAGCCCAAAGTGCTTTGATTATCAAGGTGAATTACAAGGTGTGCTGCTTTATTCATCCCCCACCTCTGCTGCTCTTGGCTCCCCACAGACTGTGCTGCTGAGGAGTGTCCCAGTCTTGGGAGGTGCTGATGCATCAATCCACACCAGTCTTCTTGACAATCATAATATCTTCAGCTATCATGTTTTTCTTGAGAAACATCTGCAGGGTATGAAGAGAGTTGCACAAAATCTGGTATTGAAGATAAATTACTGCTTTCTTAGTTACAAATTGCAAATAATATCTTTTAAATGGCTAAGATGGAACAGGGCCCACGAAGCCTCAGCAAATGAAAAGCACTTGATGACATACAGAGAAGAGTAGGTTCTTTAGTCACAGTAACAAGGTCATTTAAAAAGTTCTACTAACATCAGATATATTTTTGCTTGTACTTTAACAATTCCTAATGCCGTTCTTTGATTCATTTTTATTTCCATGAAAAGAAGCAGGAATTATCTATTATGCCATTTTGTTTAATGTGCTGGCTTCCAAGATTTGATGCTGTAGTTATTTGGTGAAACTAAGGGGACTTACAGAACAAACAGTCACTGCTGAAGTTACGATTCCAGGATCTACAAGATGTTGCTACAATCTAATGTTTGTTTGTTTTAGTGAAATGCAGCAGCATTTGTCTGCATGGAAACTGTAATTTAACATTAAGCAGTGGGATTTGACTATGCTACTGCAGGCTCTTTCTTAGAAGAGACCTTCACATATTCTTTTGGACTCTGCAAAACACCTGTCCCCAGGAAGAAATGAAGAAAGGTTTGGAGTCAGTGATTTTAAAGTATTGGTTTTTATCACCCATCCTTCAGAGCCAATGCCCAGGCTGGGTCAGCAGTCACAACAAGGTGACACTGTACATGTAAGCCAGCAGAACCAAAGGAAGCTCCTAGAGATGTTGAAACAAGAACAGGCTGGAAATTCAGCTTCATCAGGGACTGTTTCAAACCCCATTTTGGAATAGTTTCAGCAGTGATATGCTCAGGGACCCTCCTGTTTGTTGTACTCCAGATTGTTTTTCCAGTGGTGTTAAGAGTTGGGTGCGCTTTTGTGGGATTATTGCCCAAGCCCACAACATTTACACAGGCCCTGGACCTCCCAGGTAATTCCTGTGCAGGCACAGTGTGGCTCTGCAATGCACTTCCAGCTGGTCAGGTACTTTTAGAGGAGTTGAGTACTGAGCACGAGCTGCCCAGGTGGACAGGAGATGTGCAGCACATCCCAGGGATATGTTCTGTCTGCACTTTCAGAGAACTGCTGGATTCATTATGGACAACACAGAAATCTAGGAAATGGTTTCATAATCAGTCAGTGCTTAGATTACAGGGTTCCATTAATTGCACCTTTTAGCTGGAGAGTGAGGAGCTGAAGCAAGGCCAAACTGGGCCTGGTGGGCGAGGCTGCTCAGGAGCTGCTGTGCACACCTGGGAGCCAGGGAGGAGGAGGAGGAGAAGGGGAATGTCAGCTTTCACCCTCCTGCCTGGCCACTGAGCCAGCCAGAGCAACAGTCCTCCCAGGGAAGAGATTTGAAGATTACTGATAATAAAAGGTCCATGGACATTGAGCTACAGAACACTTTCTCTGCTGGCTTTGGAGTTGTAAATGCTCAGTTTCACACTATATATTAAACAAGGCTGAGACTTGAAAGCCACCAACTCCCCTCTAAGCACTAACATAAAAAAGAGTTGTAAGACTTGGGTTAATCACAAAGGTCTCTGTTGGCTATCAGTGGAATAGAATTATTTTGATTTGTGCTTTGAAATAGTCTTTAAAACCTAATTCAGGTCTCACTGCAGAAACAGATGGGTTTTATTTATCCTTTTACTACTATTGATAGCTATGAAAGAAACATGAGATAGTCTGTATGTTCTACTTAGGACTTTTGAACACTTATTTAATGAAAAGGCATAATGATTTAATTTTTTACAGGATGTTGAATTCCTGCATAGTTCAATAAAGTCTTTAGTTACCAGATTACATATTAAATTTGCCAGTGGTAAGAAACTTCTTTTGAGTAGCATGATTAATTTTCAGTCATCTAACTGTCTTTATGTAACACATCTTATTTAGCAGTTGAGACATCTGTTAAAGTGTTTTATCAAACTGAGCTTATACAAGAGTCAAAAGAAAAAAAGTTGTATTCATTTTTTCTGCAAGGAAAAAAACTATTTCAAAAGTCTTTAATTCAATTCCCCAGTGTATAGTATTCACTGTGAACTTGGTGTTTTCAAGTATAGCAAAATTTTAATTTCAAAAGTAGCTTTATTTATTTCAAAGTCTTTGAGAAGCTTCATACTTTTATACAAGGAAGTAGTTTTAATATAACATCATTCTCTCTCAAGCTTACAAAGCCTACTATTTTTACCTCACAAATATGTTTGGGTGGGCATTAGATTTCCTTTGGGATTCTCAATCTCATTATTTTTATCAATAAAAAGCCTCTGCTGGACAAAGGAATAAATCACATATAAACGAAATATGAGAGATTACACGAGAAGCTCTGCTTTTGCTTAGTCTAATCCAATATTTTTGGGCAAACGTCTCAATGTCAAAGGCTTTATAAGTATTCTACAGGATCAGTCTGGCAAAGAGAAATCAATAACCAGGTAATGGATTTGATTAAAATTTTTCCCTTTCCACCCACTCCCACAAGCTGAATGTTTCTACCCATACTAATCTCTTCTGGCATGTGGAACTGTTGGTTATTCTCTGTGGGGTTTTGAGATGTAAATATATACATAAAGTATGTTTTCATTTCAGAGAGCTCTGTTAACTATTGGTGAATATCTGTTTCAAGAAAAAACTGTGTTTGTATCTCATTTTTATTTTCTTTAGAGAGCTCAGTTCTGCAATGCACTTTTGGAAAATATGGACTGATAAAAACTGTAACTTTGTTGCAGATTTAGATCCTGATTTGTTGTTCAAAAGTTGACTTTTTTCTGCTATTCCTGCCACACCAAGGAGAATTTCCTCACACAGGCTGGGGTTCCCAGCAGATATCCAAACTTTTGGAGATTTTCTTTGTTGCCAAATCCTCTGTTGTCTGCTTTACCCCAGTGCTTCTCATCTTCTGTCTCTAAGGTGGTTGCAGTGGCAGCCCACGTGTCATCTGGAAGGTTGGCTTCAGAAACATTCATAATTAGGCCATTAATGTTCTCCAAGGATACTACCTCTGCTTTAAAGAAGTAGTTTTCCCCATCAATAAAAAGACCAAAGAATGTTCCTATTGCATGGAACCTGAAGAGTCTATCATTATATTGATTTTAGAAAGCAAAGTGTGCAATTCCATAATGTGGTTACTGAATAGGATTCACTTTTCATCCAGAATGACCAGGCTTGAATGAAAAACTACCTTTGGCTTGTATTCCTTATACAAGAAATGGAAATACTGCCCACTCCAAGGTAGCGATTCACTAATAATATCTCCATTGCAGTAACTCAGGGAGTGACAGGAGAGAGAAGTGCTGAGGACAGATGGAGACAGGAGAAGGAGGAAAGGGTTGGCAGAAGCAGCAGTCCTCCCACTGAGCAATTCAGATGTACATTTGAAATAACTACAGGAAGAAAACCCATTGTCATAAATGCTGCCCTTTGCTGAAAGCACTCTGTAGGTGCTTTCACAGGTGGCTTTACACACACTGAACTTCATCACCAGTGATTGAAAAACTGTCGATAAACTAATGCCATTTCTACTGGTTAATTTGCAGCCCCTCCATCACAGATGCAGAACATCTCTTTAAAGGCTCTTTAAAAAAGACCTCAAACTTCATGCCCACAATGTGTGACCTTGGATACATTTGAAATCCTAAGGGGGATAGAAAGTTAGCTAATCTTTGTGTAGTATTATTTAATTTCTTATTTAATTACATTATCTTCATAATCTGTCATTTAAATGTTATGCTTGCCCATGAGGTAAATAGTTTTCAAATGTTCTAAATGCTTGGCTTACACAGAAATGATGTTATTTTTCTTAAGTGATGACGTTGTGTGCTACATTCTCCCATTTTCTGAATTTTAGACCTGAAAAAAGACATATTTAATTTGGGGGACTTTAAAACAATCTGATGTTGTTAGGTTGAAAAGACACTGTGATTATCAATTTCACAAAACAGGTGTCAAGTTTAATCTTTCTCTTTCTGATGGAACTTCAGTTATTAAGAATCACCATTTTGATGTAATTGTTTTGACTTAGAAATTGCAAGGAAACTTTCTGATCAGCTGTGAGGGTAATTAGATTTGGTGATTACTTGAAAGAAAGAAATTTCTATATGATAACCCCTTTGACAGAGAAAGGGTGGAAGAATAGGCAGTTGAAACCTCTTTATAGAGTATCAATAAAATGGGATATTTCTAAACCTATTAGTTCAGCTTCAGTGAAGCCATGAGTGTGTTCTCTGAAAGTTTTGCAGAAATTTGCCTGCTCTTCAAGGAGCTCTTGGTTTCTTTTTCTGCACATCTGCCTGATTTTCAGTTCCTGCAGCTCTTGCTGCCTCTGAGTCACCAGAAGCAGTTCAGTTTTGCTGATCATTTATTTAGGCTGTGAGAAAAAAAACCTGTTATTCACTTCGGTGGGTTCAGGTTTTGAGTAGTTTAGGTTTTCTTCTGGCTTCATCAACATTTTGTGCTGGGGAGCTGGAGTTGCAGAGGGAGCTGCCATCTCTCCGGGGCTGGGGAGTCTCAGTTCACAGCTCTGATCCTGGACGTGTTGCTCTCACTCTGTTCGCAGTCGTTATACACGTCAAAACATCTCTCTTAATAGAATCTCTTGTGTTATGTTTCTCTGAGTGCAATTATAATCTTGATGCCTTTAACATCCTCAGTTCATTATTGCTTTCTTCTGTGCAATAAAGGCAATTGTATTTTCCCTCAGGTCTGCTGCAAGGGTTCTAGTGGAGTGGCTAAGGAGATATGTGTTTGTTATATTGTTAAAATGAGCCTTTCCTAAAGTGCAGCTGTTAAAATAACAAACATTAGTGTTAGAGTTGACTAGAGAATGGCAATTCAATTGAGGCAATATCTAAGATATTTGAATTGGAAATAACCCCCAAATATTTAGAGTGTTTACAAGATTTTGTCTGGAGCACAAACTCCAGGCATGAATTGCACAGTCATTTATTGTATTTCTGTGTTTCCCCTCAAGCTATGTGGCTGCAGTAATTTGGGGAATTCCAGGTACGAAACAGTTGCAGTAGCACAGGAAGCAGGAGAAGTTGCCCAGCTGGGAATGAGCATCAGGACTTGTTTGACTGCTGAGAAGCATGGATGTGGAACCAAGTTCTTATTTTGTGGTAGTTATTGCCTTTATGTCTGATTAGTGTGTATGTAAAACAAATGGAGATCAGAGGGAGAAGGCCACAGTGTTTGTGCCCGTAGTTTAGGTTACCTGTGAGTGTTGTTGTGTGTGAAGGGTTTTCTGGTGTCCCCTCTCTTGAGCAGTCAGTGTTTAGGCTGCATGGCCTCGTGGATGAAAGTTCAGTTTTCATGCAAAGCCTTTCAGAGAAAAGGTAGAAATTTATATTCACTTTGCTATTCTGCTTTCTTTTGTATCAGCCCAGGATTCTGCTCATGTTCAGCATTTCCATTTCTCCTCCACTCTTGGAGTTAGATTGTTATTGATCCATTAACTCACTCCCTGTCTTCAAGCTGTGTCCCTGTATCCCCAGAGTATGGCTCAGAGAGATCATCACCTGCCCCAAGTACAAACACTGGGCTCATGCACTGTCCTCTGTGTTTTCTTGGCCTTCACTGTCAGGATCATTACACAGAGTGAGTTAAATATCCTTCAGAGGCCTGGGAATGTTCAAATCCCAGTGCAGAACTTTCCACTGGCTGCAAAATCTCTGTGCACTCACTGAACTCTCTCTGCATATGAATATGCAGCTTAAAAATGATGCTTTGTGCAAACATGCAAATGGGATTAATGACTGTGGTTCATTACTGGCTATTGATTGTGATTAGACATCACTGTACCACCATTGGGGGATGATAATGGATTTAGAACAACTGAGCCACAACTTTGCATTTCAGAGGAACCAAGACACAGGATTATCGCTGTTAATATAGGTCATAAATCTGTTCTGTACATGTAATTCATATATCTGAACTCCTTCCAAACTACATTTTTCCCTACTTCAACAGCCCTTCATTACAATTTGAGGATTTGGAGTCATTCCAATGGAGGAAAAATGACCAAACTGGATGGGATGGGTGTTGAGATGAAGTATCACACTGTAATGGCACACTGTTTAATGTATGTCATAGATATTGATTGGTACTATCCATGATTTTATGTGGGTTAAATACATTATTTTAAAAATTTAACAGTGTGCAGAAAGACTTTAACTTACACTGGATTGTTTGAGAGAAAGTGTTGGAATGGTACGGAATAGATTTCATTAATGGAGAATGTGGTAGTTTTCCAATGTTTACTCATTATATTTGATTTCAGGTAAAATAGTTATTTCTTGTGAAGTTGATGTAGCAAAATTTACTTGGCAGTAGGCTACAGGAAGGTGGCATAACTGGACCCAGGAACACTGTTTACCTTCAGCATAAGAAGCCTACATAATTGTTGGAGATATCACTGGCCTGGTTCCCACAAGCTCCTTGCTTCCAGCTGGAGGCCAGGATTCTCCCACCCCTTGCTAAATAGGTGTCTGATTTTGCTGTGGGGTGCTGGATGTGCATTGGCAGGACACTTTTAAGAAAGGCATCTTTTTTTAATGCAAAATAATTGTAAAAAGGGAATTCATTGCTGTCTAATTTTTGCCTAGAGCCATGCATTGTGTAGTGCCTGCTGTCTTGCTGACACATATTTTGCTACATTTAATCTCTACGTATTGTAACTAGTTTATGTTTTGTCTTTTTATTTTTATTCCTTGCCTGGTGTGCTTCCCAAGCCTCCTAAAAGCCAATTTTACACGTACTAAAAGCTGCCTTCTACCAGGCACGTAAATTATTTTAGATGTTCATTTAACCACCTCTAATTACATGATATTGGGTGGCAGCTGAACCATTTTTTATACATCAGAGTCTAGCCTGCAGTAAATGGTAAATATTTTTGTGGAGTACCAAGCTCAACTATTGGATTTGAATGGGGCAGGCCTGAGTGGAGTCTGTGTGGTTTGTAACCTTCATTGGATCAATCTGGAAAACAACAAATTATTGTAACAAAAAGTCATGCTAACAAAATTACTAAAAGTCATTATAATGATCCTGAATGCAGAAATATAGGCTCTGTTTGGAGTGGGCCAGCACTTTGGAAAAAAGGGGCACTTGGGCATAGGAAGACATGCAAGTAAGAGCAGTAGGAAAGGCCTCAGGTGAAACAGGATTTCTCTGTGGGTGGGTGTGGTCAGACAGGGGAGCTTCTGGTACCCCTACTCAGTTCAGAAGGGAAAGATGGTTTTAAGTATGGAGGAGTTGCTAAGTTGCAACTTGTTAATAGATGGCTTGAGTTTGTTGCCTCGGAGTTCATACATGCCATACCAGGACTCTTTCTGGTAGTTAGGAGCACGTTGTATTTAAATGTTTGCAGATGTGAAACTGTCACTCTTGAAGTGGGAAGTAGCCTCAAGGAAGTTTTCATGGAGAAGATGAACTTCATTAAAACAAAATTTGCTACTTTTGTGATGCCTAGTCCTGGTGTCAGTCTATCCAGAAGCAGTTTGGTGCCAAAACCTTGCTTTCCTGTTTGCCCTTACTGTCACAGCCAGCTGCCAGCCAGGCAGCACCAAGGGCAGCCAAGCTTCTCCTGGCACAGGTCAATATATGAGCAGGAAACATCACAGAAAGTGCCACTATTGAGGCAGTCACAACATGCAGAACTCTATGTATTTCAGAAGGCTTCTCTCTGTTTATTTTAACAGCATGCTGTCTTTTATACTTTTCTAGAAAGTTTATACTTATTTATTGGTCACAAGAAATCAACATAGTGGCACAGAGTGGTCTCTACTACGGTCTTCAGTTAACATCTAAGTGCAGGCCCCCCTCACTTGTCTTTTTTTCTTCTCGGTTTCTATGTCAATGACTTGGTAGAATTCTTTTCAGGGGTAAACATGACTCATATCAGCCTCTTCTCCATCCAACTCTCTCTGGCTCACAGACCAGCTGTCAGTCCCTTCCACAAGAAAGATCTCCCAATTAGGTAATGCAGAGTGAAAAATTGCCTCAAGTTTTGCACTTGGCGTGGTACACATTGACAGGATCCTGAGGATCTCCAGCCAATAGCCTTATGGCAAAGGATTTTGCAGGATGGTTGTGTTTTTCATCCCCAACAAAAAACCATGTGCCATCCACCATCTGCTGGTTACTGCCATGCTTCCTGCCTTTGGAACAGTTTCCTTGGCTTGTAGAATGTCAGTTTATAATTGATTTTGTATTTTTGAAATTTATTTTTTTTTCTCCTCACCTTCAATGATAAATGAGAAAAGAAAAAGTATTTTTGTGTTTCTGCTGCTGAGTATTCTGACATTCACCTTCTGTAAATATGACATTTTATGTCTATTAATAAAGTGAGTAAAATTGGACTTAAGATTATTCTGAAGGATGAAACATATAACAATTACTACATAAAATGTGTCTTAGGCACATAGAGCACCAGGATAATGAAAGCAACACCCAGAATGAACCACAGATCCAAAAATGACCTAGGGGTTCTTAATAAGAAGTGTCACTGTAAATAATTAATGAGTCTCAGAACTCCAGCAACAAAAAAGTGAACTATATCTGAAGTCTCTTTCAAGGTCACAAAATCTTAGAAACAAAATCTTTGCTGCTGAGTGTTTTGTTCAAACACAGACTAAGAACATAAGGATGGCTCTCCATGCCAGAATTTCCTGGACCATCATCCTGTTCCCAGCAGTGAGTACCAGGGGATGCCTAAGAATGACTAAGAATAGGAAAGGCATTTGTGAGCTTTGGTCTTAGTACTCCCCTGGACTCTACTTCTTATTTCAAAGTATCTTGAGCCAGATGCTGTTTCCATGTAAGCCTTGGTGTATTCCTCTTCCAAGTTTTTGTCCTATCTTCCTTTGGACCCACAGAGAGCTGGATTCACGTCATCCTTTATAGAGGAGCTGTGCAAGCATCCTGCCTGGTGAGGCAGAAAATTACCCCTTGTCTTTTCAATTATTTTAATTGGAACTTCTTAAATTGTAAATTGACTCCAACATTTTTTAAATTCATCCCAATTTTCACCTTCTCTGCTGAGAGGAAAATGAGGGGCAGTGACAAAGAAGAGTTGCAATGACTGCAGAGGTGAACTGATGTTTGGTGTTTCCATCCCCTACATTGTTTTCAGCACCACTTGGAAAATTGAGTGTTTAGATAGAGCTCTCATAACCAAAGGTGGGACTCCATTAGTAGATGTCTACTTTCCTAAGTGTAGTTGTCTGGATCCCTGGTTTTAACCTTGTTTCCAAGTAATTTAGATTTACATGGATGTATTTCCCCCAACCCCCTTGCACGTGATCCTTATGCTCTCTTCCACTCTTTCTGGTAACTTTCAACTCACAGGGGGATTCTGGGAAAGATTGGAAGACACAACTCTAAAGGATCAATCAATTCTTGATATATTTATTTAATTAACAGTTGAGATGATGAAACAAGTAGGTAAAAGATGATTCCGTAGGCATTCAGTGTTGATCAGTTCTGTTTTTAAAGAATAACTTTTTTTCCTAGGAATTTTCTTTATTTTTCCTAGGCATTTTCTTTATTTTTCCTCTTTGACCTAGCAGAAAATGTCACCAAAATTCAAGTAAACTTTAGCAGTATTTGCAGTGTCAACCTGTGCTGATACTGCAAATAATATAGAGGATTTTAGGATTTTCCTTTAGAATAATCGCATGAACAGAGGTAAATAAAAGAGACATCATTTTTTCCAATTAACTGACTAGCATATTGATTTTGAAGTGTTTTTCAACTGTCATGGTGAAAGACCCTTACCCCTATAATGTTTGGTATGTTTAAGATTTGCTGTTGTGTTGCTGATGCTTGCATTCTTTAAGCTCCAGTCAGATGCTGCCTCTTGCTGCAGCTTTTTTGGGACAAAGAACTTGAACACAAGTTGTGCTTGGCTTTTGAGAGCTGTCATTGGCCACAGGGTCTTCAGAGGGAACCTGAGCAATCCCCTGGTGCAGCTTGAAGTCCAGCCCTAAGTCCATTGTCCAGAAATATTTGAAGCAGGAGCAGTATTTGAACTTTGTTGGTGTTAGGAGGGACACATTTGCAGTGGAGCACTGTTGGTGTAGCTGTTGCCTTCACCTGACTGGCACTCCACAGAGGCAGTCAGCCTCCTGAAATGCTGCAAAGTGATTCTGTGCCAAAGGCTCATGTTGCTGCTGAATATGAGTCTTAATTATTAATAAGTCTACAACTTGGGAAGTGTTAATGGAGCGGTGTCTTTGTAGTGAGAACAGTGAAGCTGGAAGAAGCAGGAATATGTAATGAAAGGAAATGCGTGTGTGTGTGTGTGTGTGTGTGTGTGTGTGTGTGTTTTTAGAATATGGGGGAGGGAATATTTAAGGCTTGAGAAGTTAATGTTCCATCTCTTTTTGTGGAAAGTGGAAATAATGTTTCTGAAGTTTTTTCTACTCTAATTGTTTCTGGAAGAGCAGGTTTACAGTATCAGTTAGGAATACCAGAAATTACCTGAAAGGTAGTACTTTATGTGCATTTCATGTTTTTTAAAATGGTCTATCCATAGAGGCAAGACAGGGGTTATGGGTGCCATGGGCTCTCCATTGCCTAGAGTTTTGGAAAGATTCTTCTATACAAATACTTTATTCAACAGAGGCATGTTTCATCCATATAGTCCTTTGATGTGCTACAAAGTATAAACAGAAAACCCCCAAAACCAAGCCACACAAGACCATAAAAACCCAACTGTTTGGGATCCCCAGAGCACCATTGCATGAAGGTGCTGCTTCTTTACAAAAACACCACATTTCTAAAAGTTGGCAAAGTTATTTGCATGCATGTGAATGTGTTTGAAATGACAGAACAAGATAAGATTTACCTTTTTCTTGTCTCCTAATATCTTGTCTAGTTCTTTGATGTATTTGTTAAGAAACAAAGTGTTTTATTCTCCTCTGAGTTAGATATATGCACAGTGCACAGGATTTTTTGGAGCTTTCCCTGTTAGAGATCAGTCTTAAATTCAAATGGAGTGTATGTATTGCTGCTGAGAATTAGGCTGAGGTTCTAATGTCATATTTTCGTATGTTTTTAATATAAAAATCAGCATGAATTTTTTCAAAAATCAGTAATATGATAGAGGACTGTGTGACGGCTATACCTGGGTAAACTGACAGCCTAAATCATAAAAACAGCTGCTTTACCTGATACATTTGTTTCTTCCCCCCACATGCTCTTCTAAGGAAGAATAGCACTGTACAAAAACCTTGCAGCTGTGGGTAACAAAACATTGCCTCAGAATTTGGAGTGTTTCTTTTTATCTCCCAGGACTGAAAAATGCTGCAAATCAGAGAAAGTGTGTCATCATTGATCAGCTATTAAGTAGATAGGGCTTTTTCCTAATAGCAGCATCTTGATTTAGATGTCTGACTTGGCTTGACACAGCACTTTGCTGTTCATTATGTGTGTGTCTGGTCTGAATCCTGGTGTGTGCTGAAGGTTTCCTGACCACAGAGTGCAGCCCCTGTGTGAAGCAGCCCTGACAGCCATCATTCCCACCAGCACCATTTGTGCTTCCCAGAAATGCTGGCATTAAGTTCCTATATGGATAACCACAGATCCCCATCTTTTAATGACCTGATGTTTTTTTTATGCACCCCAATATTGAGGAACTTGTGTTATAGGGAGCACTGGGTCCCTCTGTTTCTGAGTATTTTTGCCCTTACTTCCACTGTCAGTCCATCCCTCAAAACTGCTTCCTGCTGCACTTTTGTTTCCAATCTCCACTATTTTTTTTTCTTTTGATCTGTAAGGAGTGCTAAACCTCACTTGTAACTCCTTCCCCTGCTGCAGATTGCCAAATTGAATCCATTTGAACTACCTTCCTGCTCACATCTGTTTTCTGAAAGATTTTCATCACTGCCTGGATGGTGTATTCTTGAAATTCAGCCCAAGAAACCAGTTCTTCGTGTAGCATTTTGGGGATTATATATTAAAAAATGCATAAGCCATAAATCTCTTTCTGTGATTCACAACAGTAGCAGTGTGTGTTTCCCTCTGAATCAATTGCAGATTTCATCAGTCCCACTTTATACCTGACTCTAAATTTGTTTTAAGCTTTTATTTTATAAATGTATAAGGGCTGTGATAATTTGTCATTTCTCTAATTTTATTTATCTCCAGAACTGAGATCTGGTTTATTAAAACTGCAAGTGTTTTGTTAACAAAAGCACATTTATTCCTGACAGCTCAACAAAATTAGGGTCTCCTCTGAACCCCTTATTCAGAGTTCAAGCCTTTATGCTCTGATATATGGGACAAAAGCTTCAGGACTATTCCTGTGCAACATTATAAAAAACGTTGAGAAATTAATCTCTCAGAGCTTTGTCTTAGGCATGGGGGTGTAACTGCCTTAATGAATATTATAATGATATTTTCACAAAAAATAGCAACCTAAACCGCAAGTGTTAAAAATAGTCCAAATCCTGGGTAGGTGATCTTTCATAGTGGCAAGTTCCCCCTTAAGATCTATCAGGTAAATGATGCACATATTTCAAGCTGTCATGGCAGCTACTTTTACCAAGTGATTCAGTGGACATCTATTGGAAAAGGAGGAAAGGGAGAATATAACATAAAAGGGTTGACACCACAGGTCTCAGACCTTTTTTTTTTTTAAATAAACTGCAGCAGTGAATTAAATATCTCTGAGTGTATTCTTACTCAGAGTTTTACAATAGTGCTTAGGATCAACCCTTGAGCTGTTTTCAGTTCCCACAATTTTATATCCAGAGATTTGGAAGAAGGATTTCTACTGCCTGAGATAGGACCTTTGCCATTATTCAAATAAAAGAGTTTATTGGATCCTAAGGGCAAGGTCATCTTATTGATGTTGCTCAGATAACAGCAGAAATTGGTCTGAAAACCTACAGCTTAACTATTTCTGACCTGTATTTTTGTCTGTTATCTGCAAACATGTTTCCTTCTTTGTTTTCGTTTCGTATGAAAACAATTGAAACAGATTTTTGCTTAGAAAGCAAAAACCTCCATTATTCCTGGGAGGGCTGCGTTAAGTTTTTTCAATATTTTAAAAGATTTTGGGATGAAGGCATTCTGGATGGATTGATCTAATTTTCATATCTTGATAGGAATTATATTAAAGAGCCAAATTACAGGATACATGGATACATTTATGGCAGTGAAGCCCTGGGAGCTGCAAGCATGGCTTTGGAAATTAAGCCTCAGAAATCAGTTGGGAATTCTCTGAAGGGCTTATTGAGCACTTGATCAAGGGAGGTTCATGAATTTCCTATACTTGGATTTTCAGCAAATTCTTCTTGAGGTCGTTTCACAGAAACTCTCAAGGAAGCAGAACTGTCCTGAATAAAAAGGAAATTTATTTCACGAGTTTAAAAACTGATGAAAGGAATCAAATGCCACTTTCAGAATGGAGAAATTAATTTCTGAGTCTTACGGGATCCGTGCTGGGACCTAAGTTATTAAGATGATCTTGGAAATTGGGGGTGGGAGTGATGTGGATGAGTTTGCTAATTATCCAGGGCAGTGAAAATGAGCATGTGAAGAATTATAGGAAAAGATTCCCATCTCAAGAGTTGACTTGATGGTGAAGCAGCAGCTGAAAATCAGTGCAGGTGAGCACAAAGTAATGCACAAAGGAAGAAACAGTTCTAAGATAAGAATAGATAACAGGTAAGAGTGTGTTTAATTATCAGTACTCAGGAAGGAGATCTCAGAGCCACTGTGGTCAGTTTGCTGAAAATTTCTGTTCTAAACTAAATGGAAAGAACACAGAATAAACCAGGAAACAGTGCTCTTGGGTACCTTCCTTGGGTGCCTGTTCCTTCCCTTTCACTGAAAGAGTACTGAAAGAGATGGGAAATGTGCTCCAAGGGCTGGAATCACATCTGCACAAGGAATGAGTCGGAGTTTCCATCCTGCCAGGGTAACAGGACAGGGCCCTGTCCCACCACAGCTGGTGGCACACTTAGACATGGTGAAGGTGCACTCAGTGTTTGCTTTTAATCACAGTAGTAGAATTAGAAGCATGAAACAAAATGAAGTAAGGTATTTAAGACCCCAGAAAAGCTTTTCACACAAGGCATAATTAAATTTTGGAATTCATTGACATAAGAGATTGCGGGTGCCAAAGGTTTGCATATGTTCAAAAATCAGTTACTCATAGGGAAAAAAAATCCATGAATTCTTCTTAAGCACAAAGAAATCCTGAGCCATAGGGTAGGTCTGGAAGGGTTTAATAAGAGAATCACTCCACATACTTTTTCTTATTATTTTATTAAGAATCCCCTACTAGTTATATAAAATGTTACAGATGGACTCTTAGTCTGAAGCCATATGTCCATGCTTAAAGGAAACAGAATTATGCTAGTTTATATCTGAGATTTGGCCAAGAAAATCTGAGATGAACTCTGTTTTTCAGTTATGTAACATATTGATGACCACAAGAGATGATGAATGTGTTGAAGTGCTTATACAGAGTTAGAAAAAACAAAATTAGGATGCTTTTAAAAATAAATATTTGTTGAAAATTGTTTGAATTTGGAAAATAACAAAATATTATTCCCTGAATATGTCTTACTGTATTTTGAAAGCTTACATTATTTTACTGATGAACTCATAAATAAACTACAAAAAGTAGGAATTTAGTTGAAAGCCATATTTATTTTCCTGTGAGGGATAGGTACTTCCTATCTCCCTTTCTTTTGATGGTGTATTAATACGTGGCCACTTCATCTACAGCATGTGAGAAAACTACACAATAAAAATACGAACGTTTCCAAAGATCATTTTTGTTCATATGTATTTTAAGGTAAAATCAACAATTGCAACTTAACCTGTCTTTCCAGAGTTAAATTACTTTGCTTGAGCATTCTTCATCTCTCTCCTGGCTCAGACCTGTTTTTATTCCTTGAGCAGTGGCACCCAGCTGGTGACATCGAGCGGTGACACCACAGTGCGGATCTGGGACCTGTCGAGGCACGGCTGCATCCTGACCCTGCGGGGCCACGCCCGTGCCGTGCGGGGCTGCTGCTGGCACTCCTGCGGGGACTTCGTGGCCTCCGCCTCTGCGGATGGCACCAGCAAGATCTGGGATGTTAACAGGTATGGAGGCTCTGTGTTCACTAATTGATCCTTCATTAATAACCAGGGGTGTATTTTAGCTCTCCATCAATTCGTGGAGTTCACTCGGAGAGCAGAGGGGAATCAAAGGCAGTGCTGGAAAAATCAGCCTCTGATGGGATTTACTAGATAAAGAGAGCTAGGGAGGACTTAAATTAACATAGTGCCAAAAAGAAAGTATTTGCTTTCACTTGGCATCCGTTATTCTTCATTGCTGGGGGTTTTTTTAAGGGAAGAGCTTAGCGGAACTTCAATATGTAATTTGAATAAGTAACTGAGTAAAACTCTCAGGAAGTTTTCTGTATACTGTTTCAAGCTCATAAGTACACAACACACTCTAAGGTTAGCCAAGTGGAAATTTATTTTAGTCATTATCTATGTTTCAGCAAGGTGACTCTTGATTAATAAATCAACGAATACCTTCTTTATTATCCAGGCAAATGCATTTATATGAAGGTGCTTTTAGAATATCAGTGTATTTGTGCTTACCAATTAATTATTTGTTCCTGAACTCTCTCCAGTTGTCTTCAGTTTTGATTAACTTACACCTTAAAGAAATGGGATGGATTTATCTCTTTCCAAACTATCTCTCTATAAACTAGGCTCCTGAATTACTGTGCTGTACTAGGTCTGATTTTTAACAGCTGAATGCCATCAGTCCACAGAGAAGTTTCCAATCCTATAGGACTTTTCCCTGGTTCTTTATTATCCAGTCCTAATGGATTTTTCCATTTCCTATCAGTCTTTTTCTTCCTTTGCATTTTAATGAGATAAAATACCCCTTCATGATTGTTGGCCACTGCAGGGGAAGAAGCTTCACTGAAAAAGCACGGGAAAATTTCTTCCTCTGTTCCTTTTTACCAAATCCCTCCCAGTCCACTGCAGTTGCAGTGAGCCCTTATTGGAGACTTTTTAAACTGTTGCAATTCATCCAGGTTCCATTGAGAGTTAATTAAAACTCTGTCAGTATTAGATTTCCAGTCTTGCTTTCAAACCACAAATTGAGGAAGCATGAAGTGATATTAAAAATATTGTTTTCAAAATGGGATAACTAACTTATCTTTCATGAATTACTCCAAATTATTTTGGAAAAAAAAAACAAAAAAACCCCCAACTAGTTAAGGTTTCGCAAATTTCAAGCCAGCTGAGAGGTGGCTTTTATAATAGAAATGGTCAGCCAGTCCTGAGAACAGATGATGCTTCCACCATTACTATCAGTAATAAGCATTAATGGTCAGTGTTTTCTTTAGAAATGGAAACAGAAAAAAATCTAATGTATTGTTGCCTCTTTTCTTAACCTGTTGTATATTTCTAATGCTTTGATCATCCTTTAGGGCATATTCATAACCTTTAAAAAGTAATACTAACAATAGCTTTAATTTTATGTCAGAATGTGTTTGAATTTGCATAGACAATGGTTTTGTTTAGACAGTTTCTCTACTGAGGAAGCTTCTGTAGTCAGAGGAATCAAAGCAAACCTTCACCACCAGCCCATGGTGCCTCCCACTCACACTCATCACTAATTCCCATTTCTGCCTCCAGTCTATCTGAGCTGTGCTTTGCCAGTGAAAATAAGAGAGTAACATCCCAGCCACGATGTGAAAGGCTGACTATCCATGCAGAATCATTGAAACACCAAAAATTATGCAAAATCTCAGTGGCTACAGGCAGCAGAAAGTGGTATAAAAATGTGGCATAGTCTGATTAAAATAAGGTGTACTCAGAGTATGAAAAAAAAAAAGCCCCTATGGAAATCCTCACTGTTGGGTTTTTGGTGTGGTCCCAGTAAAAGCCATGTGCTGGGTGCTGTTGGATTGCCTCAGTGCAAAACCAGGTGAGTTCTGCTGTGGTCAGTTCAGGTGAGTTTGTAGAGCTGTATGTGGTGTAGGCACTTAATATTAAATGAGGGCTGTGCAGAAATGACACACTTTTGAACAGCTTCTCTGTGATGGGTTTGATGACGAGATATGGTTGTTTCAAGCTTAAGCCATTCTGGTTCTGCAGAACACTCAGCTGCAGTTGGGCCTTATGCCCATGTTGGCTCCTTCAACTGAAAAATCAGCCTGTGCAGGATGTACTGCAAGATTTGGAAATTAGGGAAGGCTACTTACAGATTAATGAGCTGGTGGTTTCCATTGGATTGTTAAATTGCTGCTCTTAGATTTGGAGCTGCTCTACAAAAGAGCCTGCAGTGAGTTTGGGCTCAGCAGTGCTGGTTGCTGAGCTCCCTGGCTGAGTGTGCAGCACTAATCCCAGCTGCTCCCAGAGTATCCCATGGAAATGTGCCACTAGCCTGGAGCTCTCTGGTGTCAACACAGCCAGCTGGGCTGGCCACCACAGGAATGTGTGCCCTCCTTCAGCCTCCCTGACAGCCTGGTGCCGTGTGACAACTGGGACGTGGAGCAGGCCTTCCATGGTATATGATGCTTGGAAAGTTGCTTGTCTCCTCATCCCCACAGAACAGGCGCTCATCCAGGTGCCACTGTCAGCGTTCTCCCTGTCCAAGTGATGCCTCTGGTTTTAGCTTTTATATTTTTCAGATTCTGTGCTGCTTTAGTGTGTAGTTCTGAGCTTCATATTAGGGGATTGTGAGCTCTCTTCACAGAGTAGGGAGTCAAAACAATTCCTTCTCTGGCTGGGGACCAAGGACAACCGATCGAAATCTCAGGCCCAAGAGCATAAACAATGTAGAGAGAACAAAAAGGATGGGATTTCATAAGCTAAAGCTGTAACTGGACAATTAACTCCAATATGCAAATGGACCAGAACTCATAAAAGTGACAGACCCCATGACCAGTTGTCCATTTTATGACCGTTTTGGTTCATCTTGGGTGTAGCCCTGGCTGGGCTCTTGTACTGCCCAGGGTGGATCCATTGAGGCCTTTGAATAAATCCCTACTTTATTTTTTAACTCTGTCCAGCCTCTGTTATAGCTCAGCCTTCACAAGGCATCACAGGTGCCACAAGCTCTGAGCAGGGGACAGAGCCCAAGATGACATTCTTGTGGGAGGCTAATAATCAGTGATCACAGTTAATCTAGTGGTTTTATTCTTTCCACTAACAAGGAATTAAGGTTTTATAAATGAGAGCTGTCTTTCTTCCTTAATATTACATATTTGGATGGATGCCTGCTTTCAAATTGAATGAGCCTGGAAAGCAGCAGATTGTAGGGGAAGAAAAGCATGAAGGATATCAGAGCTATCACTGCCACCTCTTTGAAAGAGGCATGATATAAATAAATGCTACAAATAAAAATACATCCATTTTTGTAGTGGGTGACAGTTGTCTTGTTATTTCCAAGTTTCAAAAAAAGCCTCTTTTATACATTAGGAACATATTTTTCTATAAATGTTGCTGTTGGAAAATATACAGCATTCTCTGTAGTTGTAAACTTGGTGTTAAGAAACTGGGGAGGCTATTTGCTGTCTTTTAGCACCAAAATCCAAGGTGCAATTTGCACAATCATCGAAGTTCTTATTGGAGTCCAAAGAATCCAAGATGCAACATCTCTTGAATAGGAGAAGGTTGCCAGCAGTTTTAATAAATTACATAATTCTTTGTCAATTATGAGAAAGTTCTGCCTACTAAATATTTGAATTTTATTTTCTTAGAATGTGAAATTACAGCTGGGGTTTTTGCTTGTTTGGGGTTTTTTTTATTATTCACAAATGTTTTTCTTCTGTGTATACTGGAAGTTTCAATCATATATCAAGCCACAAATGACATTCTTACCAGGAGGATAATGTGAGGTAGCTTTGTAGTAAACTATTTTCTTCTGGACAACTTATGTGCCTTCTATTTAAAGATACAAGCTGAGTTTAAGAAATAAAATAGCAAAGAAACAAAAATCCAAGCCCCTTCCTTTTTCCCTGGAAACTCAGACACAAGCTGAGACACAGCCATGATCTGAATTACTGAAGGTCTCTAGAGAGTCTAAGTTCTGTTGTTGGAACTTCCTGAAGCTTTCTGCTGGGATAATTGGTTGCTTTTAAAGGAAATTAAAAAGAAAATGGTGTAACATTGGGACAGGGAGTGCAGGGAAGAAAGGTAACTCATGTGCCTGCCATGGCTAGAAAAAATAAACCAGAAAAAAACAGCAAAACAGGGACAGATCTGCTGCCTTCAAAATTATCCCCACTTCTTAATGGTTATGGAAATAGGAAGTTGGAGAATAAAGGGAGAAGTTTATAATTTGTGGCCAGGGTTTTATTCAGCAGCATAGCTCAGGTTGAAAATACACAGCCAGTTATGTTCCAGCACAGCAGGCAGTTCCAGGGGTGTTTTCTCAGACCATAAATTCAGCACTGTCAAAGTCATTTTGGCAGGATTAATTTCAATTATCCAGTAGTAAATATCATCAGAGATTTACAGCCTGATCTCTGATATGCAAATCCAGCTGAGCATCATATATCTCATGTAAACACAGGCAGTTGTTTAGCTTTGCAGGCATATGCTCTACACCGAATGTTAAATGCAAACATTGTTATTTATGCTTTGAGCTTGAGAAATTGTTTGCAGCAGTCAGAACAGTCAGAATTGGTTTTTGCCAGTTGTTCATTCTGCACTCATTAGACCAGTTCTCCATTTTTCTCTACTTCTTTTCAATAGTACAAAATATGTGGAATTAGCCCAGTAAGAAATGCAGTTGTGCTGTCCTACAGAAGCCCAGGGTGAGGAAGTGTTTGTGAATTGGAGCCATTTGTGGTTGCTGTTCCATAATCCATCACTCATTTGTTTTCCTTTTCCATTAACACAGCAATTTTTGTCTACTCAAAGAAATTTCTCCCATAATCAAATTTTATTTTAAAATTTTGAAACGTGTGTTTACCTCAGTCTACAGTCATCTCTACTATCCATTCAAGTGCATTTGTTCAGGTGCAAATTTTAGAAGTGACTAATCATGATTATTGTTAATTCTCCTGTACAACCCCTAGGATAGTGTCTTGTTACTGAGGTGTTCATATATTCTTTTACTTCTTTCCAGATATACAAAAAAATTGTTGACACTTTTTGCTTCTCTGCAACAAGACCGGACACTTTCACTTCTCTGCCCAAGTGTCAGATGTATCTGACATTAATTACTAGTATATATAAATAATTCCTTCTTTTGCTCCGAAGCACCTATTAAAATTATCTCCTGTTGTGACTTCTCTCTACTTGGTAACTGCTGTCTATAGTTTGGTTTCCTCTCATAAGAAGCATTGAATTTTGGAAAATTTAGGGTTAGTATTTAAAGAAATCAAGCAGGGATGGATTTTGTTTAATTAGAGGCCCCGCTTCAGCTACGGCTTTCCTTGGAATGATACCATGCAACGATGGCACTGCATGTGTCTTATTAATACACACCTTGAGTGTGTGCAGTGCAGGACGTGGTTAAGTTGATTTTAAACTGCTAATATACTTTGGGGTAGGTTTTTTCCTGTAGTTTCACTAAAGTAATGATTTAACGTTGCCAAGTGGACTGGTCACACTCTGCTTTGTACCACCAGAGCCCAGGATTTAGCCTGGGTTCTCCTGCCATCCTTGACATTCATACTCTGTTTCTTTTTCTTCCCTTTCCCTTAAGCAATGGACAGCTTTGAAATGCAATATTTACTCACAGATTTGTAGGTTTTTTTCACCACACCAAATGCATCTGTACCAAGATCCTGAAAAATCACCTCTGAAGGAACCCAAAGATTTTCTAGTTTCAAAATGGAGCTGTATTTTCACATTTTGAATCAGGGTGAGTGTGTGTAGCCAGTCCTTGTCCAGATACCCCATTTAAGGTGACACATGTCTGACTGCCTGCTTAGTGGGACACGAGCCACAGGCTCTTCTGGCCAGATCCCACGTTTAATTGATTCCAGTAAAAGTGGAGCTAATCTATTTTCACAGAAGACAAATGTCCTCCAGGAAATTAGAAGGCAGGTAGAAGAACTCAGAGGAAATGTGGAAGCACCATTTTTGGGTAGTTTGTAATGTCTCTCCTGACAGCACAGCAGGAAATTCTTGCCATTTTGATAAAGGAGAATTCCCTTTGGAATCCTCTAAGGAGCACTGGAGAGACAAGCTGCTATTAATCCTTCAAATCGAAACCAGGCCTATGCCCAAGTCTCCAAATTTATAATTATGCTACAATTCCATAACACATTTTTCAGGATCAGGAATGTCTAAAATCTCATTGATATAATTTCCAGAGAGCCAATTGTAAAAAATCAATTTGAAAATGCGAATTATCAAGGAAAAGATTATATTCAAAGCAGAGCTATTCAGTTAAGATATGGCTAAATCTTCATAACACTGAATAAGATGAAGCTTGAAGTACAAAACTTCACAGGAAGTGCAGCTTGAACTCAATTCTTGTAAACTTAAATAAAATTGTAGATTTAGTATGAGACAACATGCATCAGTAATGAGAAATGTTTATTATGGTCACATATTTGCAGGTCCCGAAGGCCAGAAAAATCTTAGCTGACTCCCGTGGAATGCTTAAGCTGGGCAAGCCATACCATTATTTACATTTATTTACAGGTGAAATAAACGAAGAGGTGAAGGGCTTTGCTCGAGGCCATAGGGTGAGTTACATTAAAACCCTGCCTTTCCATTCCTTGGGGACAATAAAAATATATTGAGATTAGTTGTCTTCAAATCTTCTTACTGGGTGAGAAGAAAGAAAATCAGTATAGGATTTGCAGTAATAATATATATCCATGGGAAATAGATGTTTATGTGATTATTAATTGCTCTGTAAAACATAACAGGAGTTGTGTAGCTTCTGCTGAAATACTTGTAGTGGTGGCTGTTGGCTACTGGTCTAGATCAATCCATGTTCTCTCTGGAACCATCTATGGGAATTCAGCCTGTGCACAGGAGGCATATTTGAAAATCTTAGTAGTTAAAGTGATAATTTTTCTTTTTAATTCACAATGTCTTGACCTTTTTTTCCTAAAGCATTGAATACACAGAAATGTAAGTGCTTTTCTGTCTGATTTCTGCTACTGGTCTTGAACTGCACAGCACAGTCTTTTGATTAATGGAGGGGAAAAAAAAATCAAGTTACTACTTTATTTTTTTAAAACTGAAGCTGAAAATAGAGCTGCTTTTTAAAATGTCCAGCTTCTGCAGATATTTCTACATAGGCTTACCTGAACTCTACCATAGTTAGCTATGTAATATTCCTTTTATGGAAAGATAGTTGAGAAAGTTGCACTTGATTTACATAAAAGGCTGTATAATTTTCTGATCTCAGAAGTTTCCTTGTTTTCATTGTTTCAGCATTCAGTATGGCTTGGAAGAAACATAGTAGATGCAACTGCTGTGGGTTTTTTATGTTCTAGTTCTCCTCCTTTAGGCCAGATTTCCTAAATTATGTGTAGCTGGCGGACAGGCTCCTGTTGGATAGCAGGAAGCTTTATTTGAGCTGGTGAGGAAATGTGCCCCTCTGGAAGTTGAACACCTTTGTGCTTGGTTTCTCTCACTTGTCCAAACACCTCCTCAATTCCCTGGAAGCTACTTCAGGAGCAGAAAGAATGAGGGAGGTAAAACTGAGGCTTCCTTCCACCAAATCCTAACCAGAGCAGCTGGCAGGTCCAAAAAGCTGAGTCTGCTGAGGTTATGTGCACTGGAGGCAGTTTTTTCTCTCTTTGTTCTATTTGCAGGCGTGCAGGTATTATAACCTGCAAAATGTTAGTCAGATCTTGACAGGGTGTTTCCACTGTCCTAGATTCAGAACTCAAATGCAAAGGATCAGCACTGCAGGCACTCAGCACAACTGAAGTCACATTATAGTTTTCCACTCCACATCCAGGCTCATTATCCAGATGTTTTTTTCTCCCTCACATTACAGTCAGTCACTACTGGCAGGCTTTTCTTTACCTAAGCTGTTTTCCTAGAAATACTGACTTACAGTATCTCCACCAAACCAGAAATTAATTGTACCAACAGAGTAATTCACAGAGCAGTGAAAACTGTCAGATATTATTACAGAACTCAGGGAAGACAACAGCTCATTAAAATTATGTATCTCCATCATCACTCCCCTATCCTGTCAGTACCAGTTAGTGGAAATAATACATACACAGTCTGTGATCCACGATCAAGTGAGCACTGTCATCCAAAATCTCTGCGTGCTGCAGCACAGGTAATTGTAGGTTATTTCCTTTCTTGTCTCCCAGTGAACTAAAAAGAGCCGGAATACATCTTACTATTCAAAAGCAGCAATATTCTGACAGGCATATCCACATATCCACCTGAATGTGAACTATTTTTAGCTGCTGATATCTCCTGGTTTCAAATCGGATGCGTCGGTCATTTGATTTCAAAGTAAAAGTCTGCTGTAGTGCATGCCTTAATACATGTAAATTCTTCTTGTAATTTTCTGAGTTCTTGTCCTCTGTCTCCAGGCAGTCTTCAGACATGTCTGTGTGTGATGCTTTTGGGTTTTATTTTTATTCCTTTTTATTGTTTTCTTTTAAGGGTTCAGATGTTACACAAGATTATTTCTCTCCCAAGTGGTGGAACTCTGGTTGTGCATCCTATTAGAGCAAACTCTATTCATCTTTGATTAGCGTCAGCTGGAAAATGAACACAAGTCTCATCTTAATCCTTTAACAATTAATTCTTGCATACAAAAAAAGTGCCCTGGGTCTTTAATTGATGTTGCAAGACACTGAATTGTGTTTGTACATCTCTAAAATGTGAATAAATACTGTCTCCAGCCCAACAGTGATTTCTTTCCTCTGTGGCAGTTTTCAAAAACTTGGGGCTCATTTCTGTCCTCGCTATTTACACTTCCCTAAGCTGTTGGACCTCAAACAAGTGACACAGCTTCTTTGGTGCCCTGTGTTGGGTTATTCTTTGAGACAGATCTCCAAATCCTCAAGCAGACTGAGAGCTGTAAGGTCTGTTCCCACATGATCCAAGTGGTTAAGCCTGTGAATACAGCAGACATGACCCCTCTGACACTTCCCAGGAAAATAAAGGGGGGTTTTACCTTGGTAGAGGTGAAGAGCAGGATGAAGCAAATAAAAATGTTGGCAGTTTCCCTTCTGCACTTCCAATATTTGTAGGTTTTCTGATGTGAATTGAGACACATCATCACACAAAAATCTTCTCTGATTCTAGGCTGACCAATATCTTTCCCAGCTAGGAATCAATTCACCATCTGCAAGACAATTTTTATGCATCTATTTACTGAACTCAGAGCCTGCAAAGGCGTGTGTCTGTGGGAAACCTATTAAATATGTATTGGAATTATCCACTTGATGCAAACCCAATTAATTTCTTTATATTTTAGTGTCTCTTTAAAGCATATTTCTGTCAGCAACACAAGCATTCTAGATAATGGAATCTTAATATGGAGACCGCAGTAAAATGTCAACAAAATTTGTGAATTATTTAATACAGAGCAGACGGTCACAGAGTGTTTCTGTGGCATAAAGGGCATGGGAGTTTGCTGCACACTGGGAGCATAGCTGTAGCCAGACTCATATCCCTGCTCTGAAATTCAAAGGAAAAAGTAAAAATACTGTGTTTGATCTTCTGCAGTTACATTCTGCTCCTTTAAAAGCCCTTTTTGGATTTTTTTTTTAATATTAGGGTTTGTTCCATAGTAATGCAGATCTTAGCTAACTTTTGAAGGTTAAGATTGAAATGAGGGTTTGGGGACACTGAGATAGTAGGTGTGAAGTTAGCAGCTGGCACTGTGGATTGGTGAAAACCTAAGGGTGTCAGCCTTCTGAGTGATCCATATCAGGTTATCAGTCATGGCTTGACAGTACTTTGATTACATATTCAGCCCTTCAACCATTGTAAACTGAGCTTTGCTGTGTGCAGCTGATGATTTTATTAGTGACTTGCAAAGGCCTCTCTTTCCCTGGAGAACAGTGGATACTCTCCTCATCCAGTGACACTGCTTTTGGGTGCACACTGGGATTAGACAGATGTAATAATATTGAAATAAAATTATGCTGTTAACAGGGAAAGTTGGAACAAAAAGGAAAGTAAATCAAACTGTTCACATCTAGGAAAGGAGGAGACTAAATCACTACTCTTATATTTTGTGCTTGTGTTTCAAGTTTATCTTTTCCTACCTCCAGCTGTTGGTAAAGGGAAATCCAGCCCTCTTCCAGCTCTGTTTGGGGAGAAGAGGGGTGGTGCATAATCTAAAAATGGTGAGAAAGTAGCAGATCAAAGTGGTGGGAGGAATCCCTGGGAATTCAGCTCTTCCCATTCTGTGTTCAGTGACTGATCTGAGCAAACATTCCTGCACCTGTAGCTTCAGTGAGTGGACCAGGCTCTTTATTCTTCGCTCCAGCAGATGCCCGTTAGAGAACCTCCAATGACACTGTTTTGTTGTGGCTCCATGTCTAAGAGCACGGCAAATCCATTATTCATAATGCCTTCCCAAGTTCACAAAGCCATTGAATAGTGCTGCATAACTCCTTAAAGCTGCCACCCCCTCAAATCCATTTTATTTGGACAAATAAAGAAACTCTGCACTGAAGAAAACCAATTTGAAAGCACACTGAAATTCATTTTCCTCACTTAAATATTAAAGTGCTTATATTTATTGCATCTCAGCCTTGTTGTACTGTTTTCAAAAAGAATTTGCTTGTTTAATAGATCTAAAGAAGTTTCAGTAAATTTAAAATGTGGAGGAAAAAAGCTAGCATGCAACAAGAGTCACGGTGCTTTTTATGCACATGGGTTGGGATTAAGGACAAAAGAAATATATTATAAATAAATTTAAAAATACTAACTAATGCACACACACAAAAAAATTTAAAAGGTAGTGAAATATTAAATTATGACGTGCCAGTACTGCTTTCTCTATCCTATTTAGAATTTCATCACTATAAGCGAGACCAGCAAATGGATCCTGAGGTAAAATAATGGTGGAGTTTTGGTTTGTTTTGGGGGTTTTTTGGGGTGCAGAGAGTTTGCTGGATTTGGGGTTGGTAGTTTTTTTGAGGGCGAAAAGCTGATTTGAGTCAGTTTTGTGGTAGCTGTGTGGAGCTGGTTGAGTTCTCTAGATTTATTCTGCTGGCCTCCTGTATAGTTCTTTTTTCGGTTTTTCCCTTTTGTTGGTGAGTTTCCAACAGTTGTGGTTTTTCTGAAGAAAGGCAAGAATTTTCTGCTAGTGCAGGCCTGGGTCATCCATCATGCAATTTAATGCAACTCCCAGCAAACAGGAGCCCCAGAGCCACTTCTTGTTCTCCTCATCAGCTGCTCCCTGGTTCTAGGGACAGCACAGAACAAGTTCTCCCTCAGCAGCTGCTCCACCCTAACCCTTCATTTAATATACCCAGAGTTGGAGCTTTCAGAGAGCCCCAGGGGCTGATTGAAAATATGTCGGTGTGGCCACATTGTCACATGGGAAAATCCATTATTTGGGCACCCAACAGCTGCAGGAATCTCAGACTTTGCATTGTGCAGGCAGTTTTTATAGAGAATATGACATGATAGAGCTTTATGGGATGAATGTAGTAGGCTTTGGCAAGGTGTTTTTGGCTTTAGTGTTACAGGAGTGACTTTTTTAAAAGTGTGCTGTTATCCACTGTTACAGACTTAAATTCTTGTTAAAAACAATTATTTCTTACACTGTCTGGGAGTTTTCAGAAGCAATAGATCAAATCAGCCTCACAAAGAAAATGTTTGTTCCAGCATAATGTAGGAAGTTTGTCTGGTCTTCTGGTGTAAATATATTTCAAATTTTGTTTTTTATTGTCACATTTGTTATTTTCTGTGTTATGTCTCACCAGTCAGTAGTTGTGCATATAATGCCATATTCTTTATTTATTAATGTGAGCATGTAGAAGAATGAAATAAATTATGACAAGGAAGAGAATAAAAGAAATAACAAATTCTTCAGGGTGGTTGGAATGCACCATAAAGGGGATCTGAATGTGGAGTGCAGATGGCTCATCTTCTCCACAATATTTTACTTGAACAGCAAAAGCCTAAAACTGTAAAATAACCTGTTCAAATAGTTCTCACATAAGCCTCAATATACAGATACAAAAAATGAAATCACTTGAGAGTGATCCATCAAAACACACGTGCTGTTGTCTTTCAAAAGCAAGGAGGGATTGAGACATCTGCATTTACTTGTTCAGGGTTAGCCTGAAAAGGCAGTAGTTTTAGAGGTAAAGTTTTTTAATTGAAAAAAAAAAAAGGACAGAAATAATGAGATCATGGCAGCTTCATACGGAGTGTGGAGCAGGCCATGAGCTCAGCTTTGAGGCCATTTTGTCAGCTGATGTGGTAATTGAGGAGGACCCACTGTCACTGGGGAAAGGTGTTGCTTATTCAGTGGCAGAATTGCTGAGCAGCAAACACACTCCTTGTCCTACAGTGTTTAATGTCTGCTTAAATGGGTTACAGCTATTTCATTATTACTGAGTCTGCACTGATCTGATTAGCTCCTACCCCTGAGCCTGGAGGGGGGAGCAGATAATTGTTTCATGAAACAAGGCTCTGCGTTTCAATAAGTGATTTCTGTTGCTCCTGTCTTCACCTGTCCAACAAAAAAAATCCCCTGAGGAAACTTGATTTACAGAAAGTGCTGAGCAAGGGTGAGAGTCAAAAAATAATCTAAGAATGACCGTGTATCTTTCTGAACCTGAGTGTACCTTGCTCCTGGACTGGAGTTTGGAATTCTGGGATAGATGGCTCGACTTTCTGTATGTTGCAAGGGAGACACAGGCATTTCTAAGGAGAAGGAGTTCATGTTCTACTTCCTGACTGAAGGACTGAAACAGCATTTTATTCCATCACTGTGAAATGCAAGAGCTGACCCTGGAGGGGAACTGCTTCAGATCGTGTCGCTCCGAGTGCTGGGAGCACCGAGCTGCACAAAGCTTTTCCTTTGCCTGATGGAATTTATTTTCTGCATGCAGACAGACTTCTTGGAAAAGTTAGAAGCCCTAGCCACAAATGGATGGTTTGATATGTGGGTGTTGATTTTCCAGAGGCAGAGGAAAGAACTAAATCTGGATTTTGAAATATGGAGTGTAGGGTGTGTACTCCTGCATCGTGCTGGAAGTGGGTACCAATGTGGGACCAAATCCCAATGGTGTGTTACAGATGGTCTGGGAATGCCCAGAACGTTCCCATCAGAGTAGTGTTAACAAATGTATCACTTCTGACCAACAGCTGGGATGAGAATTACTAATTAAGTCAGGATTACTTTAGATCATTCCCCGGCATTGCTCTGTTACGCACATTTTCAAGCAAGACCTTGTAATTGACTTGGTCTGTTTTGACCAAGCTGATGACAAGGGCACTTAAGATCTACATTTTGGATATAAATGCCTAAATCTTCTTCTGTCCCGTGACTTTCAAAGTCATTTTTGTTGACCTAACTCTAACCTTGGGGAAGTACAATCCTTGTCAAAAGAAACATAATCCAAATTTGAAACAAATAAAAATGCATCTCACTTCTGAAAATTTTGGATTGTAAGTAACAGGCTTCTGCTTGAACTAAAGTGCTGAAGTAAGTTACCAAAATTGATTTGGATCCCAATTTCAGTGGAAAGTGAGCTTTTGCAACAACTGTTCTCATGAGCTGAAAGGTGCCCTGTGCTGCCAACAATCAGGTGTTGACCAGTGATTTTTTAAAGATACCTTATTGAGCTACAGCCAGGCCTACATAGTGAAAGGGACTGAAGAATATATTACAATATTACAAAAAGACCATAAACCATTCTTAAATAGAGATTTTATGTCTTACTGCTTTATCTTTCCTTTAAAAAATTAAAGCTTCACACCAAAACCCCTTCATCTGGAATCAGAAAATAATACAAATAATAATACTTCTCATAGAACACTTCATTTGTTCAAAGAAAGGCAAGACATTAAGAGACTAAATCTTCAGTGTAATAATGAACAGATTCATTATTCATGTTTCAAACCAATAAAAAAGGAGATAGATTATTGGCAAAGTTTTCACACCTTTTAATGAAAGTCTAAGTAGAATATTATTAATTCAATAACTTGGGCTTTTCACTCACAAAAACATAGAAAGCTATTGTCAATCATATTTACTATTCTCAATTTTTATCAAAATAGATCATGAGTTTGAGTAGTATTATTGGAATCACTCAAGCATCAAAAGGTAATTGATTATATTTCTTTTTTGTCTGTTGGTGCCAGAGAGTTCTAACCAACCATGGCACAGGGAGAGCCTTCGTTCTGTAAAGCCCACCCTACCACTCTCTATGTGCACTTGATACAGAAACATGATAAAAAATAAGGTTCTTAGTTTTTCCCAGGCTGGCATCAGGCAGCCAGGCCTGTGTTCAACACCACAGAAAGCAGTGGTGGCCTCAAAACTTTGTGCTTTTTTGTCTGAGAATATTTTTTAACTCAGTGCTGCATCTTCAGGATCAGTGTCTGCCTGGTAGTGGAAGTTTCCACACGCTCAATAAACACACAGCTTCTACTTAAATACACACAGTACAGCTCTACTGCTCTTCTATTTTATAGAAAAATAAATACAGTGTTATAATTGGCTGATTTTCCAGTAATACATATTGTGTTACATAAATTACCAGAAATTGAGGCAAATAAGCACTTTAATCCCAAAGGTAAGGCATGAAGTTTTGCAACCTTTTCCTCCTGCATTCACAGCACTCTCTTTCAAGGACTGTGATTATTTGGCTGTTACCTAATTTCACTGCAGAATAGAAATCTGACTGGAGCATTGCTTTCTGCTGGTTAATTATAAATTTATTAGGGGAATTTTGCCAAATGTCCCTCACTATTAGACCTCGCTGAATCTGAAGTTCAGGCTATCAGACTTCATTTAATGTAATGCATTGCCCTCTTTTTCTGTTCTGCATGTGGTTTTTTGTATTTTTTTGTTCTCAGGTACATTCAATTTTCCCTTTCTGTGTATTATTTGCCAAAGAGGCTCTTTCAAGTTATAGAAATGGGACAAAGTAATTTTTAGAACAGCAAAATATGTAAGGAGGCAAGGTCCCTGGAGATGAAATGAATTTCCAACACAATAAAAGAGCTTTCCTGTCCTGTTTGGGTGTTGCTGTTGACAGAGTATCTTGTTAACAGCACACGAATGCCTCATGGGTAGGAGGCTGTGGAGGGAGCACCACGGAATGGGAGGGTGTGGAGTGGGAAGGAAAGGATTAGACAAGTTTATGGGCACGCTGAGGAACTTGCTTTTGGCCTGCTGTGGGAAGGCTTTAACCCTCCTGAGGTGTTCTCAAGAGTGAGCCCCAAAGTGTGTGGGGCTGGGCTGGGAGCACTTGGTGTGCTCACACCTCATCCAACGAGACCCACATTTAAGGACCATCATGTTCAGGCACTGCCCTTCAGCCTTGGAGTTTTGCTAGAAGTGGGAGCTCACAATAAGTGTGAGACAAATTTGGAGCAGACTGGGGTTACCTGGAGGTGTAGGTGCATCCTGTGTCAGCACAAAGCCCAGGGTGTTCCTTACACCAGCAGGGCCAGGAGAGGGTTGGGACTGCAGTTCCCACTTGCAGCAGGTGGAATCTCTTCAGCTACTAAATCTGGTGGCTTTTATTACAGTTTTCAGCAGGAGCTAAAGCAGAGCTGCTGAGAGTTGAGTCTTTACAAACTGATGTTAAAGGAAAGCTGCCGTGCTCAGTTTGCCTCCTGAAAAGGGAGGGCAAAAGAGCTTGATCTCAGAGAGGAAATCTTCACTCTCAGAAATAAACTGCTGCAGCCTTTCAAAACTTACCAAGCAAGTCAAAAATATAACTGTTGACATTGACTTACGTCCTGTCAGTGGAAGGACACAATTTGATCCAGTTCAGAAGCCCTGTGTTTTAACAGTATGACTGTTTGCAAGGAGGTCTGAGAAAAGGATGTTGCAGGATTTTACAGCAGACTTACAAACATGCTGAGTCAGATGAGGAATGTTTGTTTTTATGCCTAGAAAACACTAATGAAACATTTATATCATATTTCGGGTTCTTTCTTCCTTGGCTAGGTCTTCCTAGTTGGGAAGCTTTTGCTTTGCTTTTGGCAGAAGGAGGAAGACAAGGACAGAGGAAAGGGAAAAATCACACTCTTGCACTTACCAGTTAAGTCCATCCCCCTTCAGATATCAGTTTCCTTTTACATGCTCAATTTGCTGTGCACCAGAGCAAAGTGTGAGCTGTCAGGCTCCTGAGGTGACAGACCTGGATCTCATCCTGCTCCTCCTGACATTAGTGGCAGAGCTTGTGCTACTTGCAGCAGGAGTGGGATGTGCTCAGGGTGCCTGTGTAGTTCAGCCTCTCATGTCCCAGCTGAAAGCAGCCCCTGATGGGAATGATTACAGCAGGGTTTAATACTTAAACCTGCTTCTGCTCAGTATGAACTTAAAAAGTGCAAAAATTAAATTATCTGACACCAGATTTCACCAGATTGAGAAACTCATGAGTAGCTCTGCAAACTGATCCTTGCAAGGGAAATCCTGACTGAGAGCTTTGTTTAAATCAGGGGATTGCTCCTTGTTTTGCAGAGCACTCTGATTGCAGAGATTAAAACGTTCCACAAGTGCTAAATATAAAATAAATTACACAGAGAAGGATTAAATTTGTATTTTCTTTCTAAATGTTTCTAAATACTGGAGGAGAAATGTTTGCATTGTCTCAGAAGCTGCAGTAACATCTCCTTTAGCACGCATTTTCCAAGTGTCAAACAGTGGTTTGAGAGAGGGCACAAATGAATGTTCACAATTGGAAGGGAGCTCCATCTTCTTAAGCATAAGTAATAATCGAACAAAGTGTTTCATATTGACAGCCATGTATCTTTTCAGAGACAAATGTACTTTCTAGACTGAGTGTCGTCACATGTCAATGTCTCAGAAAATGTGTTACATTTAGTGAAATAATGGGTCAAAAAAAAATCACTGTCATAAATGATGGCAGGTACTTTTTACTGAAATACTGGTAGTTTTACATTCTTGACATGAATAATTGGATGTGTCATATGTGAAGCTACCTAGAAATAAAATAGAGGTCATAAAATGTAAAGACATGATAGGATGCATTTATAACAGCATAAACCAAGCTGGCATTTTAATGTCTTAAACCAGCCCATTTGCTATCCTTGGCCATTGATCTTGACTGGGAAAGTTCTATGCTGAATTTAAACACATTTTAGATAAAGCCATACGATGAGAAAGTGATAGGATTAGGTTTTGTTAAAAAGATTCTCCTTTTGACTGTTAAAATTACAGCCCAATAGGAGGCTGGTTGTGATCTGTCTTTACCAGTCTGCCTCAGAAATGCTCTGTCCACTTCAGAGCAGGTGACTTTCTGGTGTAACTTGCCCTGAAAATTGTGATTGCAGCTCACATAGAAGAATGTTTCTCAATAGACATGAGAGAGAGTTTAGTTTAGTGTTTGCTCCGTTTGAGAGAGCAGTTTTGGGGAAAGATAGTACAGTTTGGGAGTTCCTGTTTGGGAATTCATTATTTAATGAATTCCTTTGAAGGCATGGGAAAAGGTGCGTGGGAGAGGCTCTGACTCCAAAGAACAAGCTCAAAATCTCATTAATTTCGATTGGCTGTACGGGTAGTTTTAATTACCATGCTTGAACTGAGATTCAGTATGGCACAGCAATAAGATAAGTAATGATGACTACCTACTCACTGAAATGGTATTACCCTCGACTCCCCCAGTTTTTCCAAGTAGAGCTAAACATAGAAACCACATGCATAAAAAAAAAAATATTCCAGGAAAGGGGGCAAAAAATCCGAATTGCCAGCATGCATGTGTGGGGTGCTTTTCTGAAGCACTTAAATAGCAGAAGAATTGGCCACATGTTGTCTTCCTCGTGGCTGTGGTTTGCTGCGTGGCTGGCAGTGAGGGCAGTCTGGGCACTGCTTTGTTCTTCCTGAGTTTTACTGGGAAAGTATGCAGGGCAAGAGGAATCTACCCACTACCTGTGTTCCCTTTCAATTACTGCACAGTCAATGGAATATCTGACTGGTGCATTTTTTGGCTGCTGTTTTACATTTGTGCTGAGCCTGAGAGTATTCACTGAAGTCTTATGTAAGTGGGAATCTTTCATATCTTCTGTTTTCAATGAAGTTTTACTGAAAGTCCTTTGGAATTTGAATGAACCATTCCAGAATGTGATTTTCAAAAGAGAAGTCTCTAGAAATGAAATCTTCCCAATCTGTTGAGCTAATGGTATCAATATTGGTATGGTTAATTGAAGCTAACATTCCTGGCATAGGTGTGCTTCTGGATTAGTATCTGTCCATGTTTGTTTGAAACTCTTTGGAAACATCCAAACCTGGTGAGGTAGAATGAAGGCTGATTTATTGATGGACATCATTACATCACGTGGATTTAAGGGAGAGGAATTGACTGCAGAGAAAAAGAAAACATTGAGGATAATTAGTCCTGTTCTAACACAGGGAAAGGATGAAGGTTGAAGTGGTGTCTGAGTGAGGTTTAGCATGCAATCTGCAAAATACTGAGCTCCTGAGCAGCATTTCTCTCATGGCATCATTTATTGAGAACCTCTTGATGCATCAAGATTTGTGCAAGTGTCTAACCTGCTCTTCATACATGATCCCTTCTGTCTTCTGAATGAGGATATTCAGAGGTTGTGAGGCTTATATCCATGAGGCTCTGTGTTCACAATGAGACAAATACTCAGTGGATGTAGCTACAGATTTATTCTAACTCAGATAAACTTGTAGCATTAGATAGAAACATGAGCTTCCATGAAAAAACCGGGTGATGCTCTACCCTTCATATCAGCTTCTTTTTTTTGTGGAAAAAGAACATCTAGATAAATTGTTGCCCTTTCCGACCAGAAGATAGCTGGTACAAGACAATCTTGCTGAAATTATGTCTCAGCTGGACCGAAAGATGAATTTATTTCATGTAGCATTGGGGAAAGGTTCTCACAAATATTCAGTCAGCCAGTTATCAGAGTGGTAAATGAGATCTTGAGAGCCAGAGCTCATCAGAGTGCAGTGATAGGGAAGTGGGAAGGAGAGAGGCTGCGTCAGGGCTGGGTGTTTGGTTCCTGATGGAAAAGTGCAAATCATTTCCTTCCCTTCTGCTGCTGTCATGGTCCATCACTTCACTCCATTTTCACCTTGCTAAGGGATTCTGAATGGACCTTCCTGCTTTGGCACCTAATTAATCTCTCACAAGCCTGTTCTTGTAGCCTGTCTGCCTGGGACGTTCCAGATCTTACATCAGTGCCTGGCAAACAAAATATCTTTTTTTCCTTTACCTGCCTTCCTTTTCCTGTGTTCTTTCACCCCAAGCCCAGTCAAGCAGGTTGAATACATTGTTCTTCCCCAACCGTTGAAGGGGGGCATAGACACACCCTGTTATTGCAGGAAAATATCTCCTTTCTTACAGTGGAACCACTCTCACACTGTGGTAGGGAAAGCTGTCTATGTTTTCAAAAATGCCAAGTGCCCACAAAAAAAACGCAGCAGGATTTTCTGTGTCAGAAACTGTTCAGCAGTTCAGAGCTGCTTACATTGGAACATGTAAGCTGGAAATGATTGGGCAACTTTAAAAAATGACATACCTAGGCACAAATAGAAGTGTAAGATCTGAGATGGAAAAGGCCTATTTGTGGTGTAAAACATTGCCATGAGACTGTGAGACAAAAGAGTTATTTTACTGAAGTTATTTTACTGTCGTATATCAAATGATCATGAATATCAGATACCTTGTGCACTGAGTTCTAACAGGCAAACATTTTATGTCTCGTTTAAAATGAGTCCTTGTGACAAAATAACACACATAGTCTATATGACAGATAACACTGGGTGGTATAATATAGTATCTATAATAGAATAACATAGATTCTGTAAAATGATACCAGTGGAATCTAATATTTCTTTGAAATCTATTTCCTGGATAATATTTCTCTTCAGAAGCTACTTATCTCCCTTCTGCTCTTGCCTTTGTGGGGACAGGCTTGGTGTTCAGCACAGGATATCATTCCAGTCTGGCAAATGGAGAAGCACTAAAACAGATCAGAGGAGTCTCTGTGTTAGATCAGTGCTCAGGAGAGTGTCCATCCCAACCTTGCAGCTCTCCTGGCCTGCCCCTCGCTGCAGACATTGCTCTCCTGTGTGCTGGTGGTACAGAACCAGCAAGAGCTCTGAGAGTCTTCTGGAAACATACAGGCAGGGGAAAAAAAAGGCAGAAAAATCACAATCTTTAATTCCCCTCTGCTGACAGCTTTCTTAATAAATATTGTAAGAAATTTCTCCGTTAAGAGCCACCCAGTAATCTAATTTGCAAGCCCCAGTGATATATTCAGCATCCAGCTCCGGGGAGGTGTGTTTCTACTGTCAGAATCACATGAGCAGGGAATAAAATTCTGAGCTCTTGCTGAAAGCTGCAGTAATTTATGATGAGTTGTTGGCTTTTATTTTTTCATACTATTTTTGACTCAGCTGAACAAAGAGGATAGAACTGCTACTGAGTTTATATTGATTACTTTTTTCTACAGTATGCTCCCCTAGCTGTGTGTTTTTACAGGATATAACAATACAAATACTGCACATTTAAGTTTTATGTCTATAAACTAAAGAAGTCATGGGGTGATTCCCCTGTTTAATAATGAGTGACAGATCCTGGATTATTTCAATCATCCCCCCTCTTGACATGCTCCTGAAGGAGTTAAACCTTTGTCTGTCTGCTGAGTTTAAGTAATCCCAGATTTGTCTGTCACCTTCTTTGTTGTCTGGATGGGGCATTTTGGGCTCTTCCTTCTCCTTGGCTCCAGTTTCAGGAATGTTCTGCTCTGGTGTGTACACAGAAGGCAAAGCAAAACCCAGAAAGCTTTCATGAGATTGCAGCTGTACAGCCAAGGTCAGGCTGTTTGGTGAGAGAACTGATTCTCCACAGCAGTGTCATCGTGGTTGTGTCCCGTTTCCTACAATGAGAAAAGCTTCCTGTCTGGAGTTCCATCTGTATCAGGTTCATCCCCTCAGCTGAGGACCAACAGTGTTGTTCCAGAAATTTACTCAGTCAAAGAAAACAAAGCAAAGAGGTGAGAAAGCCAGCCCAAAAGCTCTAGGGTGTTACTCCTCAGCTGCTCAGCTGGGAGAAGGTGCAGTGGCTGGGTGTCTTCAGCCTTGAGAGAACTTTCAGAACCACTTCACAGGTAATTCCATCTGATCTGTTGGTTCGTGATGAACACCTCGATTCTTAGGGTGCACCTCTGTTCCCTCACCTCTGCTTAAAGAACTTGGAACTTACAATGACCACTGGAGTGGTTCATCCATAGCCAGAGACCTCTCCTTCAGGGAAAAGGGGTTTGGAGTGTCCACAGGGACAAGACTTTACCCTCACTAAAAAGCTCCCAGGCACCACTTGCTTTCTCTAAGCCTTTGTGCAGACCTTGAGAGGAAAACCAGGTTGCCAGCACTCGCTGGCTTTCTTCAGGGTGCATGTGGAAACAGTCCAATAGATCTGTCAGACCCTTTGAAAAAAAGGAATTTTATGGCTATAAAAAGGAAACGGTGCGGTCTCTATCCTACCTACCTTTTCGTTCTGCATCAACGAGGTTTTCAAATATGCACCCAGGGAACACAAAGTGGTGCTTTCATTGTTCCTCCTTAGGATTCAATCTTTTAAAACGCACTTCTCATTTCTTTATGCCTTCCTGCTCCAGCCTTCATTACTGGGAAGCAAACTCCAGTGGGTTGGGTTTCGTAACTCTCTCCGTGGTGCAGTGCTCAGGTGAGGAATCGCTGACAATGTTCATTTTTCCAGAGAGTAGCTGGGGAGATGCACAAAATGTATTCTTCATTCACCTAAAGTTATCTGTTGTTCATATTACCCTGAGTGGAGGGTGCTGCATTGCTGTTTTCTTCTCTTGCAGTGAGAGATGCAGATACACCCTGCGTGGCCACGAGGACTCAGTCAACAGTATCGAGTTCCTGCCCTTCTCCAACACCGTTGTCACCAGCTCTGCTGACAAGACCTTGTCTCTCTGGGATGTCAGAACGGTAAGCAGGCTTTGCCTTGGTCTTTCCTGTGAAAGACTAAGTGTGAAATCAAAATAGAAAGTGAGGGTGATGTGCCAGTAAAATATTCAATAACACACTTGTTATTTTCTGACCAACAATGTCACCATATAGCACTTTCTCTACAAGGAATCTGCCTACCCTCCTCCAGAACTCTGCTGATTCCTCATGGAACATGCATTATTTTCTCCACATTATATCACTGCAGATAGTGACAGGAACTCTGCATCTCTTCCTTTGTTCTTCTCTACCTTCTTTCTTTGGAATAGGTAAAAATGGATTGAGTACATTGGAGAGCCTATTTGTCCCTGCTGCTTTGCAATTTGGTTATGCAAATCCTGTTCAAGTGGAACATGAGCATAAGGCAAAAGGAATTTATTTCCTCTTTTGTCAGAAAATCTAATAATTATTGCTGTTTCTGTGGTATGGAGCAACTTTTGAAATTCTCAATTTAATTCTTCAGATGGTGTTAGAGCCCCTCTTCATTTCTCAGACAGTGTAAAGGTACAACATTCCAGCCTCGAATGGAGAAGGTTGTATTCATGGAAGGGATTTGAGAGGAAGTAGGCAGAGCTGTTGCTGTGGATTAAATGGTGTTGTCATCAGAGCTATACAAGCACAGGGTAGGAAAAACTGCCATGGAAATGACAGCTTAATACTTGAGATGCTCATTAGGCAATTTCTATTTATGGATCATAGAAACAGAGTGAATAGAAGGTCATTTAATAATAATAATCCTGGTCAGAAAGCACAATGAGTTAAAATGAAACTAGTCAAGAGTTATTATTCCTAAATGCATTGGTTCATAGGAATATTTGATACCCAAATATGAATAATTCAAAAAGAGGAAAAAAATTATTGAAATACAAACAAAAGTGAAATGCTTAATGGAAAAATAGATTTCTGCTTTGTTTTGTTTTCAATAAATCCTGCAGGGAACTTTATCTTGCAAATATCTCAGTAATCTCCTGCTCACAGCAAATTAACAAAGTCGTCAAGGAGTTTTCCTTTGACAAACATAAGGAAAAAGCCTCTATATTTGCTCAACAATATTGTTTTTCAGCTTTGGGTAATTTTGCTAAGATAGGAAGAACGTTTTGTGTAAAGAAAATGTTATATATGGCATATTGCTGTGTATTTATGCTGTTGAATTTTTTCCATGTACACTGGGAAATCTTGCAGGTTTGGGATGAATGCTTACAGTGAAACCTCACTTGAGGTGGTGAAATCCCTGTGAAGATGCCACCTCCCTCTAAATGCTGAATGATATTAAATGTTCCATCCAGAAAGAAGATTAATTATTTTGTCCCATTAATTGGGAATAGAGTATTTCCTCACCTCTGTGAGATCAATTAGCATTAAGGAGTGCATTTAAGATACTTTTAATGAAACATGAAAACCACGCTCAGGTTTGTTTTCTCATAAATCAGATTCCTATTGCTAATCACATCTTGCTCTTCAATCATTAAGTGCAGTCAGCTCTTTATTATTAAAGATAATGGGTACAGAGAACTGTAACTCAGAGCAGTGTAAGTTGAATGGACAATGAGCTCTGGATTTGGGGCAGGATGGAATATAAATCTTTGTAATTACTAAGCTGGTACTCTAATGCAGCCTGCAGACTTCAGAAATGCACGGCGTTACTTTTTCCTCTTCTTTTTTTTTTTTTTTCCTGGATAACAGAAAGTAAGATCCATCCAGTTGTTTAAAAAAATCTTTATCACATTGACTCTAATTTTAAACCTAAGAGTTATGTTGCCTATAGGAAAGTGAGAACAGAGAAAGATGAATTGCACTTGTGGCTCTTTCCAAATGCTGAGGGAGAATTACGGCTTTGGTGTTGGATTTGGGCAGGAACCACGCTTGTGCTGTGCCAGACATGCAGTAGATCAGATGTGGAAACCCAGGCTGCAGCTCTCTGGTGGGAATTTCTTGCCAGTGAAGCTGATGGCTCTGGTGCCAAGATAAGCTGCAGAATTTGTTCCTCTTTGTGCCAGTTTCATAGAAAGACAAGTGTGTTCTGGCTTTTCACCAGAACAATTCCTCTCTGACACATCAGGGAAAGGATCTCCACTCATGAATTGCAAAGTGTGTCCAGTGATGAATGTGAGAGGTGCAGAAGAGCCCGTGACCCCCTGAGTACAAGTTCTCCTGCCTGGGTTAATTCCTGCCACTCCTCTGCATCTCCCACAGCCTCAGGAGCCATTTCTTGGGACTGCTCACATTTGTCTTGACACCATTTGAGGCAAGCTTGAACCTCTGCTCTTTTTTCAGACAGATGAGATACCAAATATTTATACACTTAAATAATTAAATAGAAGGGAAGAAAAAAATACTCACTTTTTTCATTCTACATGTTTGAAACTTATTGATTTAGTAACTATCTCATCTGCTTTCTGATTTTTGAAATGTCAGGTTTTATAACTGGATATTTCATTTTTGAAAACGTTGTGGAGAGGCTGTCATTTAAAAGGCAGCTTTCAGTAGTAATGCCCTGAGCAATGTGTCCAATGAGGATTTGGGAAGAATGCTGTGTGTCCTTAGCAGGACAGGCCCATTCACATCAGTGATGCTGTTCTTGTGAACAAAGTTCAGCACACACAGAGCTCTGTAAAAAGTCACAGTCATACAATGCTCTATTTCTATTTCATTTTGTGAAATAACAAGCATTTGAGATATTGTTTGATAATTCATGTCCATTTTGGTCTCTACTGCTCACTGATACTTAAGTTTAATATTTTAGTTATCCAGGATATTTTTCTTTATGCAGTGCTGCTCAGTGATTTAAGATGAGGCCTGTTTTTTCTGCATTCCATTTGCAGAAGATTGCTGCATAACATAAATAGAAGGATCCCATTCCCACCCCACTATCAAACTAATACCTCTGACATTCAGGGAGGAAGGCATCAAGGATGTCAACTTTTTCCTGTTTGGGTCAAAGATGACTTGAGCAGGGCTAAGGCAGTGCAGCAGAACAGTGACCAGATGCCAGTTCTGGCTCTGCACATCAAATTGTGTCCTTGTCAGTAATTTGTGGGCTGAACAGCAGAACCAAAAGTTAGCAGCTGCAAGGTAGTGCGGTCCTTGATGAATAATGCAGGCACCAATCTTGTAGGAAAAAGGAAAAAAAAACCAGAATGAAATTGCCCAAAATCCTGCCTGAACAGCAGCAAGAAGCTCCCAGTAAAAACCTGGCTCTGGCCATTTTCCTTCTCAGAGACTCCTGCAGTTTTCCCTTCCCCAGAGCCAGGGAGGGTGGTGGGAATGCAGGCAGAGCCTCCTTTCAGGCTCCTGCAGGGATATCTGTGCATGGCTGTGGAGAAACTGGATCTCTTAGCCCCTGGGAATGGTTCCTGAGCATGGTGCACCACACTTCATCCAGCAGAGCAGGCTGGGGCTCTGGGGCTGCACCACACCCAGAGGAATTCATTATGAAGAAGCAGTCAGGGGAAAGAGGAAGAGGCTGCTGGGGCTTCTGTAGGGGAGCGTTCTGTCTTCAAATGGGGCATTGGATAAAAGAGGTTCTTAGGCACAGCCATTTTTAGAGCAGCAGTTAATAAATTGCAGCTTCTGTGCTCCAGTGTCTGCTTATCATGGTGTGCTAATGGCTCTTCAACAGCTGAGTTTGATTGAGTTCCCACACAATTAGGTCTGTGGGAAACTGCAGGGAAACTCAAATGAATGTCCCAGCTGAAGGAGAAGCAGCAACACTCAGCCATCCCAGCACCATATTCTGAGCAGTGTCACAGTCCAGGTTCTGCCTGCTCTGTTCTTCCTTGGCTTTTCATGATCTGTCCCACAGAGGTCCCAAAATGACCCATCTGGGCAGCCAAACAAACAGCACAGCAAACCCCGACAATCTGGGGGTAGTCATTTGCATTTTTTCCTTTGTAAAGGGCTGTGATGGAAGGCACGTGGGTCGTTTGAGGACAGTGGCCATTTCTAAGGGCTTTTCACTCCGTGTCCTACCAAAGAATAAATAGATCCATGCACAGGGCAGTTTCTGAACTGTTGGCTGACGTTTCCAGCTGTGCTGCAGCATTTTAATGATGAGCACTTGGCTGCCTGTGTGTTTCATATGGATGTAGAATAATTACAAGGATGCTGATCTAAGCTGCAGCCTTGCAATTTTCTCCTTCACAATATAGCCCATCCTCTCCCACCCTGGGATGTCTTTGGCCTGGTACAGCCTTGCTGTAGTTCCTGTTGCAGCCCAAAGCTGGTTAACTTTTGCTTAAGTTGGGAAATTGTTCCAAACTTGTAATTTCCTTAGGTAACCTTTTTAATTTATCTTCTTCTAATGCAATTATCTTTTAGATCACTTACTTTACAGTGTTTATTTTATCACTATTTAGTAATTTCTAAATTACAGTATATAGTAATGTATAGTATAGTATATAGTTACTTATCCAATTGTATTTTTTTTTCTTCCAGTTAAATATAAATTACTTTGTAGGTGTTTTGCTTTTCAGTATGGATTTTGTCAGAACATTTTTGTCAGTAGGCTTAAAGCACTTGAGAACACCCAGATCTTTGCAGGGATTCTGCCTATCTGTGATGGGGGGTTCTTTGCCTGTCCTGTCATTCACAAGGCAAATTCAGGAAAAATGGCAACAAGTTTAAGGATCAGGTGTATGTAAGCAGCCAAAAGGGAGTGATTTTGAAAAGCAATCTGGTTGTCTTTATAATTTTTAGCCTATTTCAGTTGATTTATCCCCAAGTAAACACCTTAGACACAAAATTATCAGTCAGAATCTCCTCAGAGTATTGGATTTGTCAGTTTTATTTGAACTCTTTTGAACTCCTGAGGAATGAATTCATGAGCTGAGTGGATAGACAGGATGGGTCATTTAAAAAACCTTTGACAGGCAGTTTAAGGTCCAAATCAATCCTCTTCAAAAGTAGGTCAAAGATTGAAGTTGTCAGTATTGGAGACAAAGAGCTCTTCCATGCAAACTCCAAATCTCCTGGTGCAATTGAATTATGCTGCTGTAAATAAGGGATGTGCAAGGATAAGTCCAGCTCCTGGCATGAAGTGTAACAAATTCTGCGTTCCTGATTCTGTGCATTTGTAAATAATGGGTTCATATTTTAAAACTCCCTGTCTTAACATGAAAAGGAATTTGAGTCACAGTGAAATATGAAATCAAGAACAAATAGTTATGAATATGGATTATGTTTTCTCCCAGAAGTAGTATCACAAAAGACAAAAGTAAAACTCAAAAAAGTTTATGTTAAATCTGTTTGGGATGCTTTCCTAGAGACTTAGTGCCAATTTTTAAAAAACCAGAAGTATGGCTGAGGAAAAAGTCAAGGTTGCCTTCTAATAATGTAAAACAATTGGTGGGGGGGAGGGAAAGCTTGATTTGGTCAATGTAGTTCTTAAAAATGCTACATTCTGACTTTATATCAAGACAGCTTCAGTGAAAAAGGCAGATTGCCATAAAATATTTCAAATAATGAACATATAAGTTCAACTTAGATCAGTTGACCCACATGCAAGCAAGAAAATATCCAATGTTCTTGTGCTGTGGGTTGGTTTTTTTTTTTTCTTCCTGAGAGGCAGGAAAACCACTGCCCTTCGAACTGTGTATGGCTGCTGTTCCCAGGATCACCCACTGGAACTGGAACTGTCTTTCCCTTGGTCTTGTTCCTCTTTTGTCTTGTCTTCCAAATCAAGCCATTAAATCAACAGTTTAACAAACTGTATAATCAGCCGATCCCACAGGCTTTTTCCTCTGTTAAACTAGGTTTAAATTAGACTAAACCTTTTAGAATCAGACAGGGTGTTCTGCAGAGCTCAACAGCTGGACTTGATGGTCTTAAAAGTCTTTTCCAACCAAAGCGATTCCATGATTCTAAAGCTCCAGGTGAATTAGTGGCCCTGAAAAGGTTATAATTGTTTTATTAAGCTGTTTCTGTTCACTGATATGCCCAGTCCTGTCCAGTGCATGTCAGAGTCCTGTTGCCAGTGGGAATTCAGCCCATTAATGAGTTGTCCTCCTCTGCCTTTTCCCCAAAACATAGAAAAGCTACATTTTTAATTTCAAAGGGAAGTCTTTGAGAGGACAAGACAGTTCTGTGTGTTAAAGCTTAAATCTCCAGCATGACTTGCAATTCATGTGAAATGTATAAATGGCAGTGAGGTTAGATTAAAGTAACACTTTCCATCATGATATTCACAGTCGTTTAAGGTGCTGCTGGAGAATCACACAATCTGCTGAGCTGGAAGGGACCCAGGAGGACCATCCAGTCCAACTCCTGGCTCTGCCCAGCACCATCCCCAGCAATTCCACCCTGTCCCTGAGAGTGTTGTCCAAATGCTCCTGGAGCTCTGGCAGCCTTGGGGCCATGACCATTCTCTGGTGAGCCAGTTCCAAGAGCCCCAGAGTCCTCTGCAGCCAGATGCTTTCCTTCCTGTGCAGTCATGGCTTCCCAGGGGCTCTGCAGGAGTTCCCTCCAGTCTGCACCCTCCCATGCAGGCTTCTTGCAGTGCAGCCCAGCCTGGCTTTGGCTTACCGGTGTCTTGGAGCAAGTGTTGGCTCCTTCCTCACATACCTGCCTTTCCCAGGGTTGGAGCAGCCCTGTGGTCTATCCCTAGCAAGGTATAGCTAGTCCTGGGAATCCCTGTTTGCTGCTCCCAAAACCTGCTGGTTTTACAATGGATTGTCTCCATTGCTACAGCCCTGCAGGGCTCACTGCCTTTTAGCAAAGCTTCTGCTGTGGCTCAAGGCTCCCTCTCAGCCCTGGGCTGTTTTCCTCTCCCCAGGAGGGGTAATATGGAGGTGTTCCCAGCATTCAGCCAGAGAGCTGCTGCCAGGCAAGGGAGTGTGGAGTGATAGAACAATCTGCAGCTCTGTAATCACAGATGAGGGACACCTCAGGCCCTGCAATTCCCACTGCACTGGCAGCTCCCTGCACTGATGGGTTGCAAACTTGCAAGGGCAGGCAGAGAGAAGCAGTGGAGGGAAGGGGAGCATTAAGTCACCACCCATTGAGGGCAGATTTCATCTGTCTTCACTTGCTGCTTGTCTTTGAATATTAGTAGTAATTAGAGAGCTATAAATAGATAAATTTAACATATTGGAAGTCTGGCCATGGGTTCCAGTAAACACTGTGTGGCTCGTGGCACGGAGTCTGGGGAGCATGGGGTGAAATGCAAATGAGGGAAATGGAGTGAGGGAAGCAGGTTGTGCTCCTGCCTGGGCAGAGTGTAGATTGACCTGAATCTGAACTTCTTACCAGCTGCCTGTGTCCATCCATAATGTGTGGGCAGGATATATTGCAGTAAGAATGAGTTTGATTTCTGTGTAGCCAATGTCACTTTGAAACAAAATGGGAGTAAAGCTCTTTCAAAGGCTTTGGGAAAGACCTGGCTGCAGAATAACATTTGCATTGACTTCTTGGTCCTAAAACTCTAATTAAATTATTGATTATGAAGCTGGCTGCTTTCTTAATAGTTCCTAATGTAACAATTAAACCAAAGTGAGTAATTAAAAATGAAAAGATTGGTCCACAAGTACAATCTTCAAAAGGTCATTTTCAACTTAATCACTTTTTTGAAACAGGCAGGAATAAAACAAATTAGTCATTAGCAAAAAAGCCATTTGGTGCGTGCATGTGTGTAATAATCTGTCTACCAGATGACCACTGACCACACAATACCTAAATTAATTTAAAATAATGGCTAAATTTACTTAGTTGATATTATATTAACACGTCTCTTCCAGAGCAGGCCTCTGGTGTGTGAAGTGCAGTAGGAGATACAAAACTGTACCATGTTTCTACTCTGGACAGCTGAGAGCCCAGGGCAGAAGCCAGAAATTTCAGCCAAAGAGCACAAAATTTCACTGGAACTATTATGGTGTTGTTTAATGTCATAAATGATGCTTTGTACTACAGTGAGCATTTATTTTTATTATTATTATTTTATAGGCATGAGAAGAAAGGGTTTAGATGCCAGTCAGGTTGGTCCATGGATTTTTGCAGGTGTGGAAGGTGGCAGGGACGGGAGCACAAAGATGTTTGCCAGAAAGATTTCAAAAAGGCCACTTAACACTGTTGGGTAGTGATTGTTGCGCTGGCTGCAGATGGATTCTGCTTCAACGTGTCTGCTCCAAACCAAATCCTCTTCTTGATGAGGCAGTGATGGAGGGGGAGAGGGAGGGAATTCCTGTGCAGTTCAGGTTGCAAGAGAACTAGATAAATCTGTTAGTCTGTGAAGTTAATCGCCATGGTGACTGTGGCTACACATTCTCCAAAAGATCTGTTAAAACCCAAACAAACTACAAATCTTACAATCCATTTTCTTTCTTCTAAAAATAACGTGAAGTAATACATTTTCAATGATTAGGTTTTCAGTTTAGTGAAAGCTGAATCAAAACACTGGTGATGACTCAATGTGTTTGTATAGATTACTCCCTTTTAACTGCTTGTGGATACATTTATTGCCACTCTGACTCCCCACAGACTCAGGGGGTGGCTGCTTTGGACTTCAAGCCTTTTTCATAAGAGCGACCAGATACTGCCTGAGAAATGGCTTGAACTGAGAAGCAGGCAGACCTTTGGGATGACTTCAGCTATATTGTGTTCAGACAAAGGGAATTTCAGACCTTGTAAGGTATTTGCATAAAAATATTTTCTTGTTGCTTCAAGAAAGCTTAAGCAGTCAATTAGTGTGCAGAATAGCTGAGGGCCCTGGTTTTGCAGGAAAAGCTGTAGGCAGCCAAATTGGTTTCGGGTAGAACACCCCATGGAGCACTGATGGATGGTGAAGGTTTGCAGTGGGAATTCACACTTCGAACATTGCCCAAAGGATGGAATTTTGGTGGTGCATTTTTAATGTATGGGACCAGCCAGGCACTCACAGGTGTGAAACAGTTCTGTGCTCTGACACCCTGAAGGCTGCAGCTCCTGAAGGGAGCTGTTGTTCACATGCTATAGTCTAAGGCCAAAATGCACCCCTTTGATTACTGCTGAATTCCTCTGCCACATTTAGAATCATGATTAGTAGCTGAGGATGTTTTATGTTAAGAGGCAGTGTGGTTGGTCTATTGCAATACAGATACGGAGCTTAGGAGGTGGCTCTTGTCTTCTTCACAGCCTCAGGGATTTGCATGTGAATGGTAGGCACATCACCATATCACTTCACCTCTTCTCCATCTCCCCTTTCACCCTTGGGCTGCAGTGTTGGGCAGGAGAAAAGCACATTAAAAAGTGAGTCTTGCCTTGTCAGTGTGCTGTGCTAACAGCCTACAGATCACAGAATATGCCGAGTTGGAAGGGACCTCCAAGGAGCATCAAGATGTTTCAACTGATATCCTAAAATACAACATACTCAGTTCTCTCTTTCTGGGATCTTTTTCTCCACTCGTGTTTTTAGGTTGTTCTGTAAAAAGGATTAATTTGATGCAAATGAGAGACAGAGCTGATTGCTAAACTGGTGGAGGTGGGATGAATAATATGACAGACATCCTGAGAAGGGGCTTCAGGTGTTCAACAGTGTTAATGTGGATTGGGAGACATTGGCATGGGCTGCTGGAGAGGATACCCAACAAGGAGCTTTTGTGTTGTACAGCTGTATTTAAAAGTGCTCCAGGAGACAATCCTGGTGGGATTTCACATGGCCCATAGAAATGGGATCACATGTCCATTTGCTGCCTTGCAGATGAGGTGGTGTCATGGTGCTGGAATTGTGAGATGGTCAGAACCAGAAGTGACTCTGTGGAGAACTGTCCTTTCTGGTATCCTGAGAGCCCTGAGTGTCCCTCACTCAGCAGCAAAGAATCCATTGCTAATTGCATGCTGAAATTTATGTGTGGCAATGGAAAGACATCTGTCTCCATCACTGGGCCCATCTGGAATTTCCCGTTAAGGAGACGGTGTTCCAGTCAGAGGTGTGACTTGCTGTGTCATTGCAGTTGACAGCCAGGTTTTCTTGTACTGTGACACTTGCCAGACTTCAGCTGATGACAGGCTTGTCCTCTGAGTACCCTGGGATTGCTCACAAAACTTCCTCTGCATGTTTTCTCCTCCTGTATATACTGGCATCTCCTTTATTTTCATGGAATAATTAGACATACCTCAAAGACACACATTTATCAAGGCAGTCAGCATGCAATTGCTCATCCCTGCCATAAATCCTAGTGTCCCACACTATCCCATGACAAATCTGTGAGTGCACTAATCCCCTCATAAATGTTATGTTTGGATGTTTTGTGTCCTGCTTTCCTGTCAGGCTGAGGTCTGTGAGCTTCTTTTCAGGAGAGCAGTCCCAAAGCCCCTCTTGACTGCGGGGTGATTTCAGACCTAGAGCAGAAAAACCATCTTCAGCAGCAACATCATTGTCTCTCAAGTTCAGATTTCTGGCAGTGCTTCACTGTGGCACTACTAAAATTAATTGTTTCAGGACTCAAAGTGTCCTGGCACCAACACAGGAGGAATGAAGCACTGCCAAAAAGGTAGCACCAGTTGATCCCCTGAGGACTGACTGTTCCCACTCTGCTCAGCGTGGTTTTCAGGACAGAAAGCATTTACCGGTAAAGACTGGCTTTACAGTTTATTTAGCTTCTCATTTTCTCTAAAAATAAATATGTGATTATGGCTTTCCTGTTTTCCCTCTTCTGTGGCTCAAGCCCAGCTTCTCTGCCTCCAAGGGGGTTTCAGGCCAGTGTTTTGCAAATGATAGTATTTTACATGCCAGTCCCTTACTCAGCTGATTGTTTCTTTCCCCTCAGAAAACATTTTATAGAGAAGCAATAATCTTTTAGAAATGAGACATCACACTCAGGTTGGAAGTACTGGGACAAAGCTGGTAGGCAAGAAGCAGAATTCAGCAATTCAGTGGCACTCAGTGACAAAGCCTTTGTGATCTTCCAGTGCTGGTGACAGTGGTCCAGCATCAATGGCCCAATCCTGCTGTGTGAACAAACCACAGGAAAGGAGCTTTTTCAGTGCTGGATATTGATACAACTGTGCCAATATTGATACGACTGGGTTTTTTTATTTAAATCTCTCCTGGTTTATGCAAGATTCATGCAAAAGTAACAAAGAATTGCTTGAGCAAAAAGTTACAGAAGTGCAGGAATGGTCAGGACCTGTGCCAAAGCTGTCCCACTTCCAAGCTCCATCCAGTGGTGCCATGCAACTGGTTTTACTGGTTGAGATGGAAAGTTGAGTTTGAAACTCACTGCATTTGGAAATGCAGGTAGAATTTGTTTGACCCAGTTAAAGTACAAATAAGTTGTATTCGTATAAGTGTAATTGGAGTTTATAAAAAGCCAGATTCATAGGAAATGGGAGAGGCAATGCAAGATACTGTGAGGGGAAAAAAGTTAAGCAGTTTTATTCTAGGAAAAAATATGTAACATATTTGAATAATTGTGGTTTAGGGGCTGATTTTTTTTTGTGAAATTGGGCCCCTCTAAAACCTTTCTTTTCCAAATCTAGAAAATGGAAGAACTGCTATGAATTTGCAGAGTACTCTTTTTTTTCCTTTTTTTAAATCCAAAAAGTAGTCTTTTTCTGGAGGAAAATGCACATACTGCTTTTAATTTAGACCCTGGTGTTTCCAGTGGAGTATGACTTCCTGTAAACGAGAGTTAAACAGCTGCCACGCACCTGCAAAAGTGTGTGTCTATGAGTATGGGGCTGCACACCTTTTCTAGATATATTTTTCTACCCCAGAAACACTTATGAGTAGTCAAGAGTACATATTTGTATTAAATGTAAAACAATAAAGACATTACTTGGCACTGATGATAACTAAGACGGCAGTAAATTGTGTGTACTGGTGTAATGTTCAAAATTGGGCTGGGTTTGTGGTGACAGCCCCGATCTGCTGTCTGACTTACCACTTTTGAGAGTTTGGTTATTAAACAAATTAATGGAGCAATTTACATTTCTCACTCACTCGACATTAGCAAGTGGATTGCATTCCCTAATTAGCATGTAAAGAAATGGAAAATAAAGCTTTTCCCAAAAAATATGCATCACCGGTTCTCATACCTTACTCCAATTTTTCTCATTTTTTGACCTGCCAAAATGAAATAAATGTCTGCTGGGGGTATGGAAAAAGTAATTCTTTCTTCTTTAACTTCCTCTTAATTAACTTTTAATGTATGCTGTTACTCAGGGATCGTTCCTTAATACTAAATGTGTCTGAAACAGAAAAGACAGATTTAAATGATTTAGATAAACATCTGCTGAACATTGGGGCATAAAATTACAGATTCAGAAAAACAGTGGCTTTCTGCCAGCATTCACAGCCAAAAGAAAAGCCACAAAGAATTGTTTTCCGTTTCTGTAAATCTTCTTCCCTTGTGTATATGAGCTTGGAGGAAATTATCAGTTCTTTAGGTACAGGTAACATGGATTGCAAATGGTGCTTATATTATATATAATATATATGTATAAAATATAAGCTTCCTGAATAGCACCAAATTGCTCTGTAAGCAAGTAAGCAGCAGAGATTTTGATGGAGGACATCTTTCTGGTATAAAAGTCAATGTTTTGACTTGTTCTGGAGCAGCACTCTTTTCCTTAATTTAAGACCAGAAAAGGAAAGAGTTCCATAGTTTCTGCCTAGCTGACTATATAAAGTTAATCCATACTGGTGTTAAATAACTCTGTTTAGATAAATTGGTTCTGTCTTTAGTAATTTAGAACAATCTTCATGAGTAATGTGCAGTAAGAGGGTATTAAAATAATTGCCTGCTATTTATTTTCAGCAATATTCAACTTCAGAAATGGCATAATAAAAAGAAATATTTCATGGCAATCTCAAGATTTCCAATAGTTGAATCAATACAGTAAGCACAATATAGTTTTCCAAATAATTACAGAGGCTATGGATATGTTACAGACCTAAACACAAAATCACTCTTAACATGGTTAGAATATTATCTGATGGAAGAGAATTTAATCATAAAACCTGATTGATCCAATTATTTCTGCGGAAACATATTTATTTTGCAAGCTTCTCTCACATGCTGGGTACCATCCCAGTGCGAATTTTTTCTGTCTCCAGGGTGGAGCAGAGAGGGCTCAGTGCAGATGCCCAGGAAGGATTTCTGAGGTGAGCAGAGCTCGGGGTGTGCAGTGCCTGCCAAAGGAGCTGCTCTGCTGCCAAGGGCCTGGGCAGCCCGGGGGTGTCTGACTGGAACTGGTTCTGTCAACAATTTATCCTAGAATAGATGGAGAAATAGGACTTGGACCCCATATCCTGTATCAGGATGTGTGAAATGGGTCACTCAGGCACTTGTATCCCCCCTGGGTCCTGCCGTCTGCAAGATTTGGATTAGCAGGAAAAGTCAATAAGTTTAAAACTGTCTGTGTATCAATTCATGGAGGAAACATCTGTTCTGCAAAACGAGACTGTAGTGTCTACAGAATTTTGGATATTCCCCTTTGACAATTTTGATCTATTTTTCAGTTTCTAGCAATATACTCGAATCTTAACTTATTAATATTTTAGAACAGAAAGTTGCTTTGATTCAGTAAGCCTAAACTTTATGAAAGGTGTTTTTCAGCACTGCTGATATTATTTTACCAAATTCATGTCAGGTGATTTATTTAAACTGACCTGTTCCTTGACCAGGTTTATTGTTAGAAGAGGTCTATTTCCCACGTTGTCAATTCTTGTTGACAACACTTCTGTTAATAACAGGATGCAAATTAAATAGTGAGAGAAAGCATAAATGTGACTAAAATCAGAGCTGGGTGCTCAGGACTATTCCCAGCTCTGGAGTAGCAGTGTGTTCTGATTCCTTCTGGCTGCACCCCTGGTGGCCCTTAAAAAATTCCTGCCGTGATGAGAAGTGTCCCCCAAGTGAAGGGTGTCCCATTCCATGCCCAGAAATTTTCCTTTTGCATGGATCCTACTGTGCCAAACCCCATATAATGCCATGACCAAAAGCAGGCAGAGTGATCTAAGCGATGACTTCAAGACAATATAAATTAGGTACATCTTGCTCCATCCTCTGTCAGTGTTACTGTCCCATTTTTGAGAGGGATCTGGGATGGAACAAGGGGGAAGATGACAATGTAGAGTAGATAGATCATGTTATACTTCCTTCCCAGATAACTGTGGATGGTGTAGGTTAAGAGAGAGAAAGATGATAGAAAGATAAAATCAAGGATAAATGAAAAATAAGTAGTAAGGGAGATCGATGTGAAAGCAAAGTAAGCAGTAGTGTCAAGAGAAAAACAGGGCATAAAAGAGCTTAAGGAAAGGAAACAGCTAACAGAAAATCAGATATATTATATATTTTTGGTATCTGTTTTCTGCTCGGAAGCTTCTACCAAATAAAAGGCTCTCTAGTAGTGATTGATTTGTAATCTCTGGTGTCATTGCCCTCATTTCCCCCAAAGCCTTCTGGAGGCTGGCTGTTGAAAAGTATGAATTGCAGGAAAGAAATGGTTCCTGGCAAAAAGAGGGATTGGTAATCAATTCCCTTCCTGCCAAGCAGGGCTGCTCCCTCCCGTCACATTTGCTGCCTGGTATCCTGTCTGCAAAAAGTCACCAGCCGTGGTGCCCAGGGAGGGGACAGGGATACTGGGATGGTAAATCAATCATTCCCATTCCTGCTGAGCCCACCAGGGAGCACTGAAGACAGACAGCATGTCTTGAGTTCAGTAATTCAGTTGTTCTTCAGGATGAACCAAAAATTGGGTGGCTTTTCAGGACTCAGTGTTCCCCCTGGGCTGGTGGTCCCTGGGGGGATGATGTCCAGCTGGAGAGTGTGTTGGCAGCAGGAGTTGCACTTGGGCTGCCCAGGGCACATGCTTAGGGCAGGCTCCTGTGCCCCTGCAAAACTCCCAAGGTTTTCTCTCCTCCTCATGTGCCCAGGGCACTGTGCAGACAGCACTTTGAGGAGAAACATGGAGCGTCTGCTTAGGAGCAGGAGCAGCAGAGGCTGCTAGTCCCGAGGGAGTACGGGACTGGAGGCGGTTTTGGTTGTGTCCTCAGGGAGCAGAGCAGGGTTGTGGGAGGAGGAGAACACAGCCCCATACTGAAATCCCAAAGGAGAACAGCTTTGGGACAACATGCCAGAGCACCTGCAGCAAAAGAGGGAGCACATTCCCAGGTGTGATCTCCTCCCTCCTCTTCTGGAGCCAAGGAACCAGATGAGAGCCTTCAGCAAGAGCTGAGGAAGAGGAGGCAAAGGCATTGTGTAGGAGGGCTGTCCTTGTGCCCTGTTGTGATGCTCCAAGGTGGGATACAGGTGTTCAGCAGGTGTCCATGGAACCTGGCCATGAGGTAGGGTGGGAGGCTGGGGATGAGCCCATCCCACTGCCACCTACCTTGGCAAAGGTGTTCTCAGCCTTCCTGCTGGGGATACAGAAGGAATAAATAAAAACGCAAAAGAGGAATTACTAAAACTGTCCCTTGATAACCAAATGGTTGAGCATAAATTGGAGTGTCTATGCAAATGAAGTAAATAATTAAAAACTCCAAGAACAGCACTGACTAGGTGGTTGATGGCTGGCAATTATAAACGCTGAATTTTTAATATGCATACATCTAAGGAGCCAGTAAAAATTAGCTCCTAGACTAATGGACTTGCCTTTCTTCCAAGGCAGAATTTTAATGAGAGCATTATTTATAGCAGAGACCAAGAACGAGCATTTTCTTGCTCAGTCTCATTTCTTCTTTGCTGGCACTTTATTCATTAGCCTCTGAACTTCGCTAGAGAAGAATAATGCCCTACACAGTGGAGGGCAAAGATCACCCTGACCCCCTGAAATTAGTCACGGGTCGGGTATTGTTAAGAGAGTTACGTCTTCCAACAAATAATATTCATAAAGTCCTGTTGGTGATATGTCCTCATTTCCTGCTGGTTTCTGGGTCATTTATCTGCAGTTCAGTTTACTAAATAGAAAATGAACAGAATGTGGTGTCTTGCAGTGGAGAGCTTCTTGTGCCATCTTGTCTTGTACTGTGCAACACCATGAGATTTTATTTGAAAATTTGCAGAGCTGGAATGCAAGTTATAGGTCATGTGCATTTTAAAGGGCTTTATGTGCTTTCCTCCTGAGCTTCTTTTTTGTTAAAATTTTTTTGTTATGTTAAATTTTTTCTAATTCAAGAAAAAACACTTATCTATCCTTGAGTAATCAGTAAAGCTCTGGCTTAAATTGAAAAGTACAAAACCAATAAAATTAATGAAAGAGCTTTACTTCTCGGATCAAGAGATGGCTGTGTGTGCTGACCCTAGTGATGAGGGAGACAGGAAAGGAGAATGAGCAAAAATGAAAATAGTATGTTGGGGGTTGTAATCAAACCCAAATGAGAGCATTTTATCAAAGGCACTTCTCATTTAAAAAAGACATATAATTTTTTGCCTTTGCCTTCTGAAAAGACAAAACTTAGTTTGCACTTCATTCTTTGCTAATCAAAATCGTGTGTTGAAAATGTTCACCTGCATAGTTCTTTTAACAATGTTCTTGAATTTGGGTGTTCAAATGGCTGAGCCCAGGGAAGATCTCTGCATAAGAAGTACCATTTAATTTGGAAGATGCCTGAACATTGCTATGGAGCAGAGTCATTGATGTGCATGTCTTATGCAGATAATTTTTTTCTGAATTAATTTTTAAACCCTTTGGGTTTTGACAGTAATATCTGCTTTGAGATATGTCTGTGTATCTTAGGAAGTTGTCAGATCCATGTCTGACTCAGGAACTGTTTCATCTTGCTGAGATAGGAGGGGGTTTGGGAATGTTGGTGGCTTTCCATCACCTTTAACAGGATACAAAGTGAATGGACATCTGACTGCATATAATGGGACTATACAAGATGTCAAAATGCATTCCGTGTATTTTTGATATGAATAGCAAGTTTAAACTGTAGAACATGAAATAATAGTGGGGACAGCAGAATAACTGTTGAGTAAGAGAACTTTGATCACTTGTAGCTGGTTTTGTATGTAACTGGATGGGAAAACTGGAGCAGATGTAGCAGGGCACAGCACTTCCCATGATGGGAAGTTGCAACTGGGACAGAAAAAAAGGTCTCTTGTCCAGTGTTGCTTGAGTAGCCTGAAGGTGACCAGGAAAATGAGAACTCTCAGGCATGAATTCTTCCATCAGTTCCTGTGTGTTTGAAGCACATCGGAGCTGGTGACTCTTAGGGAAACATCTCCTGTGCAAAACCAGCCAAGGCAGCATTGCAGTGCTGGGGGAAGGTCTGAATGAATTGAACTTGGGAAGTGCTTCTCTGGTTTTCTCTTCCCTGACGTAGTCCTGGTGGAATAGCTCCAAGGTTTAAGTGTTTGTTTTCCATGTCTGAGCATGGAACTTCTCCACTAAGCCTTCTACGTGTGCCTGAGCTTGCACTTGATTTCCAGTCTTTCTTCCCTGCTCTTGGATTTGCAGCTATTTCCTGAAGGTGTACTTTTTTCACTCATTACACACAGTTCCACTGGGATTCCAGCTCTGGAAATCCTGGCCATTTTCTCTAATGAAGGGTAAGTAAGAGAGTGTCAACATCTTTAATAACTGGAGAACTTTAGAAGACTAAACTTTGCAGGCTCTCCCTTGCATGATTCAGTTCAAATTCTTGTGCTTTCGTCAGGTTCAGGTATTCACCAGAAGCACCCACAGCTCCCAAAGCTGCTGTTAGTCCCTGTGGGAGCCCCGTGCCCCTGCACAGTTCCCCTGGGAACATGTTGGGAATGCAGGGAATTGGTACCTGCCTGTGTCTTGGAGCCCATTCTCCAGCCTTGGCTCTTCACTGCCTGCAGTTCACACGGGCCAGGGGCTCCTCCTATTTAGGGGTTTGTCCCCCAGCCCAAATTTGTGCTCTAGCCTGGCCCAGCTTTGGTGTGAACTGCTGTGTGGGCAATAACATGGCCAGATTTTATTGGACACGCCCTGTTCTCCAAGGCTGTCTGCAGAGAAGACCTTTCAAAAAGAAGTTGGCAAGTGTCTTCCTGATAGATCTCTACCCAGATGAACCCAAATGTGGTTCCTGTAAGGAGCCCTTTCATCCACCAGCCAGTCCAGATGCCAGTGAAAACCACTCTGAACTGGGGGTTTTCAAGTTGTCTCTTGTGTTTCATTTCTCCTCTGATTATTACATTTTTATTCATTCTGTCTTGAAAGACTCATGGCCTTTTGTAACTGCATGTCCTTTTTTTCCTTCCATGAGGACTTCTTTTCCTTAGAAATACCGAATATATTACAGAAAGTAAAAGTAGAAAGCTTTTGTTTTGCCCTCAACCAGCTGAGGGCTTGACAGCTACAGGCTCCAAAGCAGTGGGAATGTGAGGAAAGAAAACATAATGGCAAAGAAAAACAAAGAAGTGACTTTATTGTGAAACACTGCAAACAAGAACATTTCATATTTCCCTCGCTGTCAGTGTAAGCATTCAACAACAAATCAATAGTGGTCAGCAGGCAGTGGTTCCCTTCCTTCATTTTAATCTCTGCAGCTCCTTGTGGCATCAGGAGAGCAGCAGTGCCAGGAAAAGGGAATGATTTCTCCCAGCATTGTATTGCAGCTGCCCCACCCTCTTTCCCAAAACAAATTCCTGGGGGTTTTGAGGCTTTAATTTTACTTGTTTGAGAATCAGAACATTTGTTTTCTCCCCAGCTGCTCCTCCCATCACAATGCTGAAGACTGCGCTGTTCTCTTGGTTGCTTCACACTTTAATTTCCAGAGGCTTTGCCATAGTGCTGTGGCTTCTCAGCATGAGAAGGTTATCATTCCCAGGGCAGAGGAAATAGGAAGAGAAAAATGTCCCAATATCAGCTTCTGAGTGACAAAGGTCTATGTTAGAAACCCACCTATTCAATTACTGCATGGAACAAGGGTAGATATTCATGAAAAGAAGTTCCCAGAGGGGTTGGGGTAGGAAACACATTAATTAAAGCGCTCTGCAAAATAGTGGGTGAAAAAATGCATAACATTTCCACTCCATTTTATGCTAGGCTGAGCACTTTTTTGACCTTCAAACAGTAGATGGAAATGTGATGTTGAAAGCATTTATACACACAGGGAGTGCAACTCAATAGTTTGCTCTGCAGTTCTTTGTAGGGGGAAAAAAAGCAGGAGAAATATGATGGTGTTACCCTATTTGCAGCTGTAGTTGTTTAGAGCTCAGGCAGACTAACATTAACAAATGAGGATAATTAGGCTTGATTTGCATATTAAAATTGTCTTAATTAAACACTGATTCAGTAAACGTTTAAAGGCCGTAATCGATCTTTTGCAGGCGCTCCTGGTTATTTATATGATCTAATAAAGGCTGGAGGCTTTGTTAATGAGCCCTCCATTTCCTAACTTGTATGTGTCAATGAGATTATTTCACCGACAATTACAGAGCCGGCTGCTGTTAATAACTCACCATCCCCAAAGCTGGAATTCTTTTGTCTGAGGCTCCTTTAGTGAGACCCTGCTGTTTACATCTCCTTGCTGCTCAGACAAGGGCCTATGCCACAGCCCTTCCTTTCCTGGGGAAAAATCCCAGGGCAGAGATTTCACAGGGAGATTCTGTGACTGTAAAATCAAGCTGGTGGTGTCCTGCAAGCTATTTGAATAATGGATCTAATATTTATACAGCACTGAGCTCAGTCATAATACATTTGGTCCCAGATCTAATCCTGGCAACTCTGACAGGCTGAACTTTGTGAGAAACTTTTTTTAATTTAAGAGGTAATGCAATCATGCTGTAATTTTACAAGAGGCCTCTGAAAAGGCTGCCAGGAGTTTTGTTTCTCTTCAGTGTTGCTGCAGTCTTTTGCCAGGATGTGACTATCTTGGGAAAACGGTGCTAAAGCAGGTGAGGAGCTCTTGCTCTCAATTGCTCAATGTTGTTATCACCCCTGACAAAAACATTCTGGAAAAATCTCATGTTGCATTGGAATTATTTTTTTTTCAGTAATTTTTTATAATTTGACAGCTCCTTGCACATGAAGGATTATGTATTTATGTATATATGTATAATTTTATTTACATCTGTTTTGTTGTGGAGTATTCCCAGTAAAGATTTTCTAGTTAACCCCTCTCTTCCTGCTTCTTTGAAGGTGACATAAATAGCTGCATGCTCTGGTCCCAAAAGTCCAGTCACAAGTTCTGGTGCCAGTATTGATGGATTAAAAGCTGTATTTATTCTTATGTCTTTTCAGTCATTGAGTTTATTGGGAAACATTAATAAACTTAACAAAGCTAAACCACTAGAGTATATTTTTAATGATTAAAATAATTGTGTTGTGGAGTGATCAATAAACTCTTTAAAGCAGGTAGGAATTTCAAAATTGGTGTTTTGCCTAATTCCATTTGTATCAGGACTGAATACAGGTTTTTATATGCAGCAGCAGTGCTATGACAAAAAATAAAGCTTAGATATCCAGCAGACTTACTAAAAATAGAACTACTCCCATCACTACCCAGACCTTCTTGCAATACTTGCTTTTTTCTCTAGAAAATTCTACTGTTGAAAATGTTGGCATGAATTTGATTACAAATATTTTAAAGAATTCTGAATTTGAAATTACAGAAGGTTAGGGATATTTTTGATGGGCTTTTACAATATTTTTCTTCCTTTCACTTGGTATCTGTAGATGGTGTAAGCAGGATCTGGTGTAGAGAATCTGTGGACAGTGTGTTTGTAAGAGCAGATTGCAATGTTTTCTCCTCTTCCACTGGTGATTTTTTCCTTTTAATTTTGATATCTAAAGACTTTTTTTAAACTACACAGTCGCCTTTTTTCTTATTTTTATTTTTTCTTGTGAGGACTTCTTTTTCCAATGAATAACTTCTTTGGTGTTTCTAGCCAAATAGTCTGAATTCTCTTCTCTGATCCTGGTTATTCAGGTCAACAATGCTGTTATTCCCAAAGCAGCAGTAGTTGGGAAAAGCAGATCATGGTGAGCAAGTGGTGTGCTTTCCTCTTGCATTCAGATCCTGGTTTCTTTGCCAAGCCCCCTTTTTTGGGAAGTCAATTCCCTTCCTGTTGGTTAATGGAGAAATGGAGATCAAAGAGCCTGCCCTTGCAAAGCTGTTCAGCAGTGCTGGTTGGTGGAGGAGAACTGCAGCCATGTTCTCTTAGGTTTGCCCTTTTTTGTTGTTCTTATTTTGGTATTTTTTGCTGTGCATCTGCCATTTGAAACCTGGCCGAGATGCATTTGATATGTGGTGACTGCCAGAACAAAATTCACACTGTGAATGCAGCAGGCTTACAAATTCCTTTATTCCAATAGAAGTAAACTCTCTCCCAGTGGCTGTCAGACAAGTAAGAACTTTGATCTTACTGGCTTACTCTTGATTTATGCTGACTCTTTGAAGGGAAGAAATTCTTTAAATTTTTCCTTTCATTTTTTTAAAATGTTTTGACCACCTCCCTTTTCTTACTTAATAAACACAGTTGTGTATGTACCTGCTTTTGTCTCTATACTGGCTTTTGCAGTTAAAGCCGCTTAGTTTTTCCTTTCTTCTGCTATGAAATAAAAATCAGTGTTCTGATAGAAATTCACAGAGGGCAACAATTTGGCATTTCGGCACTTCAGTTTTTAAGAGCACTAAAGCCCTTCAGACTCATTTGCTGCTTCTCCTAGTCAGGTAGGGAGGAAATTATTTCCCACATGTTGTGCTCTCACTTCTTCTTATGTATAATTAAATTATGTATTCATTGTTTTATTCTGCCTTCATATAATTTAATTTTCAAAGCCAACAGAAATGATTTTGTATTTTTTCTATGCTTGCACTACACTGGTAACTTTTCCAGTTATACTCCACCACAAGCTTCTGCTCATTTATAATTCATCTTTCTGATCTTTTTTACATTAAAGTAATAGAGCTCATGGTGTTTAATTTCAGGCAGCCCTACCAGATTCCTGTCATTCAGGCATTGCTCTCCTGAAAATGGCTGGTCTGATTTGCAAAGCAATGGAATGCCAGTTCCAAGTGCTGCAAAGAGTCTGGGTTAATCTGCAGCTGAGGAGCTCCAGCACATTACCACAGCAGGATTTCCCTGGCCATCCCTGCCCCTGCACTGCTGATCCTTCCCTCCCTGGAAGATTGAAGCTCCCAGAGTTACACTGGATAGGAGGAAGGCAGTTCTGGAATTTGGCTTTCCTGCTGCTGGCAGGGTGATGTCTGTCCAGCTGCCTTAGGGATCCATAGGAAGATGCAGCAGCTTCTGCTAATGAACCCATCTGCCAACACCAACCAGGGCAGTAATACACAGCTCTGCTCTCACTGAATGAATTTCAATATCTTAGAGGGATTTCTTTATACTCTTTATTTTCTTGTAGAGGAATGATGGGTCCAGCAAAGGCATTTCTCCCTGCCCTCCCTGCCTGTCCTGTCAGGGCCATGCAGGTGGGACTGTGCTGGTATGTAATCTCTTCAACTGGAGGTGACATTTCTCTCTCTTCACAGAAGCAGGTACAAGAAAGGATCTGCTTCCCATAAAACCTTTGTTCCTCCTTATGCAGCTGGAAGTTTGATGTCTCTTGTAAGAGTTGAGTGTGGAGAGAATCCCACACGGTCATGTCTGTTTAAATATTGCTTGTGGTTACAGTTTTCTGCAGACTGCAGTACAAAAATCCAAGTGTCAGTAGAAGACAAAAAGATAATTCACTTTCATCTTGAGAACAAAGCTGAACAGAGGAGCTTTTTTCAACTTTTTTAATTCATGAAAGATTTATCTTTGAGTCAGGTTATATTATGCTGGCAGGAATATAATCTGTCAGCATTTCTACTATAAACTCCTATTTTTAAGGTTTTTTAGGAGAGCCTTAGAGGTTCACTTTGAACAGATTTAGCATACAAGGTCTTGGCCTAAAAACATACTTCTCATCCCAATTATGAAAAATTAATATGCCTGCATTATCAGTGCAAAAGGTGCATTAATGCTACATCCAGGTGAAAGTTCAGACCTACACAAATGGGGTAGATCAGGGGTATTTCAGAGCAAGGTTAATGAAGTTTTTTGATATATTTAATAGCAAGTGTTACTAACCAGGAAGTGAAAGGAAGGCTGCTCTGTGATGAAGAGCATGGTGTTGGGCTTAGCTAGCAGGCAGAGCTCTCTCTCTAGTTTTTTTTACCTACCAGCTTTAGAAAAATGCTGCTTCTCGAGTTTTTAATGTTTCACTGTATGAAAGTTGTTATAGAAGTTCATGCATTTTAAAGATACTCAATTTTTTTTTCCATATATTTGGGAAGATGTAATTAATAACTTTTTTTTAAAAAAAAAGAGCCCATCAGCTGATGTACTTCAGTTTTGGTGCACACACCTGCCTCTGTGAATCCTCATGTAACAGAGCACACAAATGGTGGCAAGTTAATTTTACTCCCCAAAGAAGGGATTACAAAACATCTGAGTAACGCCCTGGCCTTATCCCTGCTCTAACATCCAGAAACCTTCTCTGTGTGGTTCTTCTCGCCCAGGGTCTATTCCAAGTGACGAGAACAGAAGCAAACTTTGCACTGAAGGTTCTGTGCTCGAGTTCATGGAGTAAACCCTGTGGTGACAGATGGTAAAACCATTCTCCAGATTTGCTCAGTGCTCCTTGCTCAGGCGCTGCACTGATGTGCCCGTGAAGCCTCCGGCTGTACCTGGGAGATGGATGTGGTTCTGCCCTGCTGGGAGTGAAGCCCTGTGGGGTGGGACAGGATGGGACAGATGGAGAGTGGCTCTGCCTGCCAGCAGGGCTGGCCTGAGGGGACACACACAGAGCCTGGGGTGTGCAGGAGGCTGCTGGAATGAGTTATTAACACAGAGTAGCCTGAACTGGAGGGGACCCACAAGGATCATCAATTCAAGTCCTGGCCCTGCGCAGATACCCCAACAATCCCACCCTGGGCATCCCTGAGAGTGTTGTCCAAACCCTCCTGGAGCTCTGGCAGCCTCGGGGCTGTGCCCATTCCATGGGGAGCCTGGGCAGTGCCCAGCACTCTCTGGGAGAAGAACCTTTGCCTGATATCCAACCCTAATCTCCCCTGACACAAACTTCAGGACATTCCTTTGGGTCCTGTCACTGGTCCCCACAGAGCAGAGATCAGTTTCAGGCCCCAATGAGTCTCCTCTCAGTCTCCTCCATCTCAACAGACCAAGTGCCCTCAGCTATTCCTCATACAGCTTCCCCTCAAGGCCCTTCACCATCTTTGTTGCCCTTTGGATTCCTTCTGAAAGCTTCATGTCTTTCTTACATTGAGGAACCCAAAGCTGCCCCCAGCACTGGAGGTGAGGCTGCCCCAGCCCAGAGCAGAGCAGGACGATCCCCTCCCTGGCCTGTCTGGCTGTGCTGGGCCTGATCCCCCAGGACAGGGATGTCCCTCCTGGCTCCAGGGACTGCTGACTCAAATCCAACTGGCCAGGATCCCCAAGTCCCTTTCTGTGGTGCCTCTTTCCATCATCTCATTTCCCAGTCTATCCATACACCGAGGGTTGCCTCACCCCGGGTGCACTTCCCCTTATTGGACCTCATATGCTCGGTGTGGGCTGGGAAAGAAAGGAGCTGTCTTGCAGAGCTAGAAAGGGCAGATATCCTTAGGCTCTTTCCTCCAGTTTTTGTGCTTACCCATCATATCCCAAGAAAATGAGTTTTCTCTCTCCTAAAAATTACCTTTTGCTCTCATGAAGAGATCCAAGTCCCTTTTGATGTCTCCATGCACTCGCTTCATGGCAAGGATGCGGGCGATTCCCTGCGGCACGGAGCCTCAGTTCTGCTGGATCTGCCACGTTCCCTGTGCAGCTCCCCAGTGCTGGCTGAGGCACGGGACATGTTGTGAATAAGGCATGGGAATGAGAAGGATGCACAGTTTTAATTATGCACTTTGCTATGAAAATGGAAACTCTTGTACAGATCCAACAAGGAAGGAGGAGGGTTAGAGCTTTCCACTGAGTCAGTAGCCAGAAATCACAGTACACTGAACACTCCCTGCTTTAGGAAAAGTTCAGGGCCAGCCAAGGGAGCTTCCAAAGCATTACAGTGTTTGGTTTGCTGGGAAAATTCTACCTGTGTAAGCTCAGAACCTTCATTTTCCCCTAAATACAATTAAACCTTTCATGAAGAACTGTTGGGAGGTTTTGTTTGTTTTTAATAAAGAGAATGAGGTGAACATTTCCACAGCTGAGTGCTTCATGGTTTGAACACTTCTCTCAGTTTAGTCCTTCTGAATGAACATTATTTCTTTGAGTTAATTTCTCAATGAACCAAGAAATTACAAATAAATCTCTTATCTGAACACTGTTCAGATAAATCTCATCTTCAAATGTTGTTATCTAAAAGCTCATATCTAACTCATAGAGATAATTACCTATTGTGACTAGGATATTACACCCAGCTTGATCTAATGCATTTGTTGTCTTGATTCTGGACTTGCAAAATAAGTTTGTTCGTGTCAGACATTCATGTACAGCAAGGCATTCAAAATCCAGAAAGAAAACCAAAAGAGCAGAATTTGAGAAACATGAGTAGGTTTCAAATGACACCCTACTGGTTTTGGCTGTGTGTTTTCTCCAGAGATGAATGCAGTATGGCTTGTTAAGTTTGGGAGTTTTATTTTGTTGCTGCTGAAATGGTAATTAAAACAAGTATAGGAAGATTCAGCTGCTGTGTTACATAGTTAAAGGTGGAACTTAATTATTGCAATGCAAAGAAGCAAAGAAGCAAATTAATTATGATTGTCTTCAGCCTGTCTTGTCTTACCCTGGTATTTCTATATCTATGTGGATACACAATAGGGAGGATTTACAGCAGAATTTTACTATTGATTCCCAAATCTTGGGCTTTTATCCTTTGAAAGTAGGAACAAAAAAAAAAATTAATTTAGAAACCTTGTTTAACTACTTTTGCAGCAGGGTTACTGCGCACAGATCCATAGCTCCAAAGATCAGGCTGCTTTTCCACAATACCAGATTTCATTCTAACAAAGGAATGTTTCCTCTCTTGGGAGTCTTTTAGGTAGCTCCAGTCCAAGGCAGGCAATTAATGCCTGTGTTCAGTGGAAGCTGAAGGGTTGATAGGCTCCACAGCATAATGCCAGGGGTGTTTCTAACCATTGATTCTAATGTTAATTTCTGGATTTCAGACTGGAAAATTATATGTGCGTGTGCATGTGGAAATAATAATTTAAAAACCCCAAAACCTCAACAATGCAGAACACTTCATATTTTGTTTTCTTTGAATGTTGCTGTTATTGATGCATTTCCTGCAGAGGGAGACTGTATGGTTATTAATGTAATTGACAATAGCTCAAGGAGGGAATGGAACTCAGACTTCCTCCATTAACATTTCAGTCAAGACTCAGTTGACAATAATTATGTATTTTCTATGATTTATACTGCTGGTGTGTCCAGTGCAATGAGGCTGGGTTAGAGGTGGGGGAAATGGGCCTTTTTCCAGTTTCAGAGCTCTGCTCTGGTGTTTTGTTGCTGCTCTTGCTCTGAGTTTGTGATTGTTCCCTCTGTAAGGGGTGATGGTCAGTGGGACCTTCAGGCTACAGCAAAGGACCATAATTTCCCCCTAAGAACTGTCCTAATGTCAATCTCCTTCTTTTTCCCTGCTCTTTTCCTCGTGATACAAGTCCCAAATGTTTGTTCTTGCTCAACTTGAACCTTAGAGAAATTCACTGAAATGGCAGATGCACCCAGGTGGTTGTGGGCACCCTGTTCAGTTCCACACTGCATGAAGCACTGGCGGTGCTATAGTGGATTATTTTATAATTAAAGCCTGAATAGCAGAATGCATGTGCAAAAGGGATTTCATTAACTTACTGTGGAGCTCTTGGTGCTAAAAACTCAGTGCTAACTTGAGTTCTGGTCCACAGAATATCTGTTACTATTTGATTTTTTCCTGAGCTACTACAGCTAAGTAGTAGCTTTCCGGATTTGATTTTATGATTGCAAAACTCAGATTTCCCACTGTTGGTAAAGAAAACCTGAGCTGTGCACTGAATACGAATAAAGTGGCACTTTGGAAATTAAGTTTTGATAGTATTGGGAAACACTTTGCAGAACATTGCCTTTGTCTCACTTTTATTATCATTATTATTACTTTTATTAAAATCCTTTTCAGAGGGCTTATGCTGAATTGACTTACGGAGGGAAAGCTGAAAGTTAACATCCATTTCGTGCAGCATCCTTGTAGTTTTCTTTTTTTCCCCTGGTTTGTGACAGCATGCTTTTTCTGTGTTTGTGGAAAGGTTACTGCGTGTGTATTGGTATTTGAGAGTGTCTGAGGGTAAATACTACGCCCTGCTGAGCAGCAGCAGTTATTTTACAAGGGCTACTTTTTACATGCAAAACATGCACCGACACTTGGTTTGTTACCATGGGCTGGGTACAATCGATATTGCTGCTGGGCCACAAGGTACACCTCATGTCCTTGACATTTTTTCTCACTAGACTGCTTATGTGTGTTTGGTTATCTTTGTCTCCTATCCTGTTACCTTTATTAAATTAAGTTGCCTGTCAGTCTTAGGGAATTTTGTGTAATCGCATTTTGTCTATTCCAGCAGTGAATTTGTAATTGGAAAGTAATTTTTGGCGTTTTCCTTGTATCAGCATTTTTTGGTTCATTTTTTATTACTTAGAAATCACAGAATCTGCTGGGCTACAAGGGATCCACTGGGATCACCAATCCAGCTCCTGGCCCTGCACAGACACCCCAACAATCCCACCCTGTCCCTGAGGGCGTTGTCCATACACTCCTGGAGCTCTGGCAGCCTTGGGGTCGTGCCCATTCCCTGGAGAGCCTGGGCAGTGCCCAGCACCCTCTGGGAGAAGAATCTTTTCCTGATATCCAGCCTATATCTAATATCTAACTTATAAATATGCAGCGGCTTTGGAGTGGGTTTTTTAGCACTCTTTCCCCTTGTAACTCTGTTGAAAAGTATGGAGGACTCAAGAACTGTGCTGTGGCAATCTTTTTATGCTTAAGTGGATGGTGTGCTCTTTAAATACAGAGCTTTTAATAGTTCGGAACCTTTTTCTCTTGTTGCTTTGCAATCCTTTTATGGGAATAATACCAATTTCCTAGTATGATCACAACAGCCATATGGCCTTGGAGCAGAAACTACTTCAACTCAGAGAGGTAAATGAAAAATACGAGATACAAAATGGCACTTGCCAAAGTTGCCTGCTCCCTACTTTGGGTGACATTTTTTTAAGCAAAAGGAATTCTGTGCAGCATTAAATGCTGGGTTTTATCAGAGATTTGTATTCTGATGCCATATAAGCAAGACTGGAAAAAGCCTCCTTGGTCTCCCAAGTCCAGGCAAAAGATCACATACAGGAGAAGGTCATTTATTTCCAGGCTTTTCAAGCAGCTTCTTATAGTAATAAGATTTTTTTTTATCCCCACTCTTGGAGTGGAGTAAGAGTTTGTATCTCACTGTTCAAGAGCTGTCTTCTAATTTTCCACTGGAATTTATCTGCAGATAATGAATCTCCATATGTTCCTGCGTCAACACTACTCTTCAGCCTCAATAGCTCCTTTCCCTCTTTGCTCTTAACCCCTGAGATATTTACAACAACAATGTAATCCCCTTCAACTGCTGCTTTGTTGGGCTGAGTTCTCCTAAGTGGTTCAGCGATATAATATGAACCACAGAGCATTATCAGGGAATGTCCCTCCAGAATTACTTTGTGGTCAAACCTCATTAACTGCTTTCTGAAAGGGCTTGTTGCAAACAGTGAGAATATGCTGCTAGACATGCTGATGATAAAATGTGGGAGGTTTTGTCAGTGAAAAAGAGAATTCAAATTTCGTATGTCAGAGTAGGAGTGATTTTTTTTTTTTTAATCAGGAAAATAAAATGGGATTAAGCTGACGATATAAACTCCAAAAGCATGGCAGAGATATGATTAACCTATGTTATCTCTGCTCTTGTGTGATTTATTCAAGACCAGGATGAGTAGTGGAATTTCAGATCTTATGTTTGGGTTTTTTCAACTCTCCAGAAAAATGCAACAAACTGTCTTTCAATTGCAGTGTTAATAAAATGCTTTCTTAGAGGGAAAATTTGTTCTTCAGCATATGATTGCACTGCTCCAAGCTGGGCTTCACTTTTAAGGAATACAGGAAGTATTTTTTTAGCCCATGAAGTCAGTGGTTTCTATGAAGACAGAGAAGGACATCTCTTTGCAATACCTCTGTCTTGCCACGCTGAAGATTTCAGGGTTTTTTAGCAGGAGGATACTGTTGTTGGATGGCTCCTGTACTGGGAGAACAAGCCAGATATCAGTGATGACATCTGACATATGTTACTGCACTATGTAGGTCATCTATGGCCTAATGTGGGAGATGAGAAAAGATAATTAATTTTGATTTCATGCCTGTGATTCCTTAAGGAAGCCTTAGTTGGTGTGTGTGGAATCAAGAGACGTGTACTGACTCAGTGCCTGAGAGCAAGAGCTGAGTGTTTTGGAAGGAGCAATTCCACCTTCTAATTACAGCCCTCCAGCCAGGGGGATGGCTTTACTTGGGGATATTTGAATGCATCTTTTCTGCTGGCTGTTATGTGAAGTAAGGAGATACATCCTTACTGATGGTGCGAAATGTGTTCCTGTTGTAGCGACCAGGAACTGGCTTTTTATCATACAGTGTGTCTTGATTTTCACACAGCCATAAAATCAAGGTCTTTCTGTTTACACCAAGGCTATAGAATAACTTCCATTGCTGTAATTTATTTAAATGCTCTCTTTTTGTTTCTTTCCTAGGGTCTGCGTATTTACACACTCCAGGGTCACGCGCATTCCTGTAATCACGCTACATTCAACAAGAAAGTAAGTTCTGCATGTAAATTGCCTTTTTTTCTTCCCTTTAACCATCATGTTCCTTGCTCTGGCCCATACTGTCCTGCTTATTGGTGACACAGAGAGGTCTGGGGCTGGATTCAGAAGCAGCAGTGGCTCAGAGTGGCCCCATCTGCCAGCCAAACCAGACCCCAGTGCCTGTTACAATAGAGCTGCCTCCTTCTTGCTGCTCCATCCTTCCTCCTTTGATCAGTGCATGATGTCTAAGACATTCTCCTCTGTTGAGACTAGTGATTACTTTATTTAAATGAATTTTTTGTTGTGTTTTTTTTCCCTGGCTAGTTAATTTATAGTTGTTTTCTGAAAGGAATCTTTTTGACTGGGATTGGTGACAGACTGCTGTTTAAATGACTGATAATTTTGGAAGGGGAGGAATTTCTCCCGAATGGCTCTTAGAGGCCATATGAAATACTCTGAAATGACCCAAACATGTGTGATGCATGATTCCTGCAGCTCTCCTGGCCACACTGCTCTTTAAAACTGGTATGGAAGTGCTGAGGCATGTGCTGGTTTCTGCTGCCATGAGCAGACTTTTCTCTCAGTGACCATCTTTCCTGAAAAATAGCTTTGTGGTGTTCCTGCTCCCTGTGCTCCCACTAACACCTTCATTACAGGTAGAGTAAGGTACTAATTTTTCCTGCAGGAGATCCTGAATATTCTCCTCTTGCTCAGTATCAGCTTCTGCTTTGCCAACTGCTCTGCCAGCCCTGTGTGTTTGTAGGGCAAATCCCAGGGGCTGGCACAGCAGAAGGTGTGGAATAAGCTGATGTCAGGGAGGGGAATAGGAATTCCCAAGGCATCTTAATTCTTTCTTGGCCATGTGCATCTATCTGTATTTGACAGGCACAATCTGTCTCTCAGTGCCCTGAGACACTGTAGTGGGGAACAGAGAGTGTTTAATAGAATGTCTTGGTTTGAAAAGACAGGGGTCTGCTAAGGAAGGTAGGAGCTTCCCCTGAAATGGAACATGCAAACCCCCTCCCTCCAAATTATTATAATTTTGAAATTAAGGGGCTCTCATGCAAAGATATAGGAATAGGAATAACAGTTCTTTATTAAGGAAGAAAACAAAAATAAAATAAATGCAGTAATACAAACCAACACTGACAGAGTCAGAATATGACCTGACCCCCTGTGGGTCAGGGTGTTGGTGGCAGTCCCATTCAATGGTGGCTGCAGCCCTCCTGCAGTGACAGGGGTGGTTCTGTTGGAGCAGGGATCCTGTACAAGGGTGGAGGTTTCCTCTGAAGCTCCAGTGCTGCTGGAGATGGGCCTGGGCTTCCTCTGGGAATGCAGTGGAGAAGAAAGCTGCTCCTCTGGGAATGCAGTGGGAAAGGCTGCTGTGGTGTTCCAGGTGTCAGATTCTATCCAGGCAGGAATGCTTGACTCCTCCCCCTGGGGGGAGTGTTTCCCAATGGGATGATGGAATTTTGTCAGCCATGCAGGGGCACTCAATGGCCATTAACAGAAGATATTTCCCTGGAGGGAGGATGGGTTGTGGAAGAGATAAAGAAAACTGCCCAATTAACAGAGAGAACTGCCGCACCTCTAACAGATGGTGATAGAATATACACATCTTACAACCCAGGACACAGGAGCAAGCATGACAAGGGAAATACTGTGGAGATACCATGGCAGTGTCTTTAAAGTGGATATAAATTCACAAAGGGCCTCATGTGACCTATTAATAGGAAGCTGAAAGACCACATGTTGATAACCTTCCAGATAAGCATGTGGTTTTGGTAAGGAATATTACAGTTGGCATTAACTCTAGACTAGAATCATTGGTTGACATTCTTAGAGATTGAATTAGTAAAAATGGGAACATTTGGTGCAGCATTGGTCAAAGTGAGTGAGGAATCTAACTTCAGAAACTGTGATTGCAGTTGTATAAGGTAATTTTGTTACTGAAAAATTAAGGAGTGGTTTTGAGTTGTACAAGTAACAGTTGTCCCACTGGCTGGCTAGCAAAGCAAGTGCTGTATTTCAGCCAAATATAGCACTTGAGAACTATTTTCTTACCCTCTAGTGCTTTCTCACCAAAGAATTAAAATATTCTACCCTAAGCAAGCTGATTAAGTGTTTTGACTGTCAATATTTTTGTTTAAAAATGCACATTTTGTGAGGAAAAATGTTTTTATAGAAACAGTCATATTTCCAACAATACTTTCATGGAAAAGATTTTGGACATTGATCATGGACTGTTTGGACAAAGTGCAACATTACTTCCAGAGTGTCCAACCTAATGCTTATACCTGGCCTAGGAAGTCTACAATGACAAAACTGAAGGCTGATTGCTGAAAAAACCCTAGTTAGATTTGGGGGGTATTTTTGTTATATTTTCTTTATCCTAATGTCATGAGTCTGCACGTCCCATGCTTTGGCAGAAGTGTTGCCTACATGGTCACACTCTGTGGCTGCAGAGCTGCAGTGGTGAGAGATCCCAAGGGATTGATTCCTTTTTCTGCTTGGACATAGGTCAATTTGAGTGGGCTCCTATGTCACTTCAGTGGCCTTGTGGTAATCCTGTCTCAGGCTGCTTGATGCCAAAAGAAGTTCAGAAAAAATATGAAATTCTAATTACACAAGAACAAGGAACAAATTTTCTAGTTAGATCAGAAAGCCATCCAGGCAGTGTGTCCAGATATTAAGGGGTGCTTCTGGGGAAGAGTATCATGTAAAGAAGAAGCTAAAAAGGAATAATGCATTTATATAAGTTGAATAAATCCTCATTAAGCTCTGAAACTGATTAAATCTGAGTTATTTGCTAAACCATGCTTCTGAAGCTGTAGTTAACAGCATTTTTTTTGTTAAGTGGGCAAGGTTTGCAGCCAGAACTCTTATTCGTGCTGATTCCCTAATTAGCCTGTTCTCTATGGAACAGAACTGCCAGGTTGGCACCTAGAATGTGCCCACTTGTTGGATCCTGCCTTGCTGGGACACAGGAGTCACAGTGCCCTGGAGAAACTTCTGCTGTTGTGGTTATGTCAGGACTTAACAGATAACATTTCCAGCAGCATTTAAATCCTGCAGTTTTCCAAGTTGGTTCTCTGCCTATGGAACGTTTGAGAAAAATTGAGTAAAACTCACGTAGCTGCTTTTGAATTGAGGACATAGAAAAATGCATCTTTCCTCCTAAAAGTTGGTGTTACCATCCCTTTTAGTCCCATGTTTCCATAACACAGAAACTTTGTAGAGAAAAGTGTTTCAGATATTTATTTTGCACTGAGGTATGGCCCAAACAGCATTTCAGGTAAGCTCTGTACCTCCTTGGCAATGGTAAATCACCTCTGCTAGTGAAGTATAAAGACTATATGGTTGACTAAATTCATGACTTGGTTGAGTCATGAATTTAAAGTAGAACAAAGTTTGCTCCCTTATGTGTGTGTATATATGTGTTTGTGTCCAAATAAAAGTATGCCAAGTGTCTGCCATGCTGTGTTTGTGTCATATCTGCAGGTTTAAGAATCATTACAGTGGTTACCAAGATTCCCTAAAACAACAACAAAAAAGTATTTTTAGAATTACTGGTTATATTAGGAAAACCTAAAAGACTATAAAAAATATGCTTGAGAAGAATTGTCCAGTTTTACCTCCCCAGGCCGAAATTCAAGCAGCATCTAGGTCATTCCTCCATTGATTTACTGAAGGGCAAATAATGTCGGACAGTTTT
>VWZV01008007.1:411589-495098 GCA_013397155.1 Irena cyanogastra | reverse complement strand
AAAAAAAAAAAAAAAAATTCAATTTTGTTTACCTCCTCAGCAGTCCAGTTGTCAGCTACCATTTAGCTGGGCCAATAATATTGATATTTGATGTCAGTTCTTATTCATTACTGCACCCAAATGATGCAAAAGTCAGATCTCTCAGATGTTTCTATGGATAGCCAGATAAAGCCAGGGATGTCTGACTGCATCTAACAGACACAAACAAGAAAAGAACAGAATACAAAATCAAAAACCTATCTGGTCCTATTGTTATTTATGTATTCAAAGTGTTCACCTCTTTGCATAAACTCAAAGCCAGTTGCTTACAAAGGTTACCCAGTAATATCAAACATGTTCAATTATACATGCAAAAGGGCTAATAGGTTCTTCCTCTTGTTTATTTCTGTCTCCATGCATAAGAAATATAATTACAGAACTGAATTACATTTTAAGTACAGATTTTATTATCAGTAGTTAACCATTTTCAGGCCATCAAACACTGTTAGAAGTGAAAAAAAACCTATTCCACCTCTCTGTCATGGCAAAGAACAAAATCTGTGTCAAAATACCCCCATTTCATTTGGTGGCAAACAGCTCTTTCTGATATTTGGGAATAACTCTGAAAATCATTCTGGAATTCAGTTCTACATATATTCTCTGACATAGTCGTGTTATTCCCTAATTTTGGAAGTAAGTTTCCTGGAGTGCTCCCTTCCCTTGGCCATCTTCCCTGTGTTACCCACAGGCCCTGCAGTTAGCACTGGGCCTGCTTTACACATTATGTGCAGACCAGATAACATATTCTGAGGCCACTCAAGTAGAATGGGGTAGAAAGAAAAAAATAGAATAGAATAGAATAGAATAGAATAGAATAGAATAGAATAGAATAGAATAGAATAGAATAGGTCCATCTTTATTTTGATCAGTTTGAATATTTTTGCTCTCCAACCCTGACACTCTTCATGTAGAAGTCTGCATAAATATGTCTAGCAGATAGCCTAGAAGTAAAAATATTCCTCTGGATCTTACTGTGAGGAAGCTGCAATATGTAAGGGCTTATTTAACTGTTAAAGGCCAAGGAAATTCAGGATGCATTGGTTTGGAAGGGAGTGGCTCTCCTGAGTTGCTGTATCCCTGTGTCCTTGAGAAAAGAGACAGTCTCACAGCCAAGGCCCTTCAGTGGGATTAAAAAACCCACAAATCCAGGACTGATTTTTAAATGTCACATCTTGTTTATGTCATTCAGTTTCCCATCACCATTTCAGGTTTCTCATCAGAGATCATTTGCAAAGAAAAACTCAGTAATAGGATGTCACACACCTCGATAAGCCAAGGGCAAAGAAAAGCCACTTGCAGCAGATGATGGGCACTGAGAAACCTTCAGTGTCAGTAAATGCACTGGCTGCTGCTGGAGTTTGCCTCTGCACTCCTAAATCAGACAAAATGCAGTTCCTTCACTCTCTGTTTGTTTTGTCTTCCTGGCTTATTTTTGGATCAAAATCCCAATTATAATTTCTTCTGAGAAGAAAATCATTAAAAAATCTCTTACTCTAGCAGTTTGCTTAATCAAGGCACAAGTTGACTTCGAAAACATAGCATTACCTGTTTTTTCTATTCTCTCTAACATATATAAATACATTATATATAAATAAACATAAACCTGTTTGAGGATTCTAAACCCAATCCCGTCAAGTGTACTAACTCTAAAAATAATCACAGCTCAAGAAAATCTGCCTTCTTTTGTTTCAAGCCTTTGCATTATGAAATGTGAGATGAGCTCATTCTGCCATGGGACCTCTCACCTCCAGCCTCAGGGTTTGCATCCCTCTTTTTTTTGGACAACACTTTCAGGCACAGGCTGGGATTTGGGGCTGTCCTGGGCAGGTCAGGGGCTGGATTTTGATGAGCCTCGTGGGTCCCTTCCAAGCCAGAATATTCTGTGAGTCTATGATTTACCACTGAGTTGATTTTTCAGTTCTGTTTTTACAATCCCTTCTGGTGCTCTTTGTTGTCAGCATGCAGGGACTCACAGTAAACCCCAAACCGTCTTGTAAAATTCACCCAAACAAACGTGGGGAAGCTTAGATTTTAGAAGACCTTCTTTTGCTCTTCCTCATGGCTGGCTTTAGGAGAGTACTTCAAACCCATCAAGAAATTAATTCAGTACCCATCAAGAAATTAAGTACCTGAAGGGAGCCTACAGGGAAGATGGAGAGAGACAAGGGCCTGGAGTGACAGGACGAGGGGGCATGGCTTCAAACTGAGAGTAAGGTTAGACTAGATATTAGGAAAAAAATCCACGTGATGTTGTTGTAGATGAGGAATGTGGGGTAGGAAGCAAAGCAGGTGTCTGCCATCATGCTGTCTCATTCATTTGTTTTGAACCAGCAGTAAATGAAATATTTAAATATTTAACTTTTCTAATTGAAGCTTTTAATCAGATTTTGCTCTTGTTTAAATATTCGCACATGATGAAGCTTCGTCTCAACACTTCATGCCAAAAATTTGGGGTAATACACTGACATTCGGATTCAGACAGCTCTGTAATGCCCAAGAAGAAAAAATGTGGCATCATTTTTAGATGGCTTTGACATAATTTGGGTTTGAGTAACTTTAAAGACTTTTAAAAATGCTTTAAAGACTTGTATATTCTAGGTCAGATTGGCCCTTGAAAGATCCTCAGCAGAAACCGATAATAATTGACTATACAGTATTTTCTTTTATGTTTTCAGACTTTATATTTACAAATATAAACATATTGTTATGTCCGTTTGCTGCTAACTAAATGAAACAGAGATTATCTCCTTTAATGTGATTTTGTTTGCTTATTTCTGTGTTCTGCAGTGAATGTGACCCTCTGTGTATACAGTACATGAAGCAACTACTATTTAGCATGCAGAACTGCAATCACTGTGGAAAACTTTGCCCTTCTTTCTTAGAGGAGAAGAATTAATTTTTGTATCCTAAGGAATAAGGATTTTTTTTCTAAATTGCATCTCCTGGCCCAGCATGCCAGCCTTTCCTGTGGAAGGTGTACACCATGGGTCCAGACCCTGCATAATTCATTTTTTACCAGTTGTTTTTAAACTCGTCTTTTTGCAAAACAAACAAACAAAATCAGGATGCAAAGGTCCACCTGGATTCTTTAAAATTCAACTTCCCATGTGCAGTACAGTCCAGCCTGCCTCTCTTTGTGTCATTTCATGGGAAATTATGTTCTAAAACACATGAGAAAGCAGGACAACATCCCTGCCTTCTACGCTGTGACTCTCTCATGTGACTGTCACGTTTTTGACAAATTGTGGAACTTTGGCCTGCTCTGCTGTTGCTGTCACTGCCTGGACTGGGAACCATTGAGTTGTGAGGCCAGAGCCGCCTCTTAAAATAGGTGCTATTTGATTTGCATTGGTTACCAATGGACAAGGAACAACTCTTCCAACAATGTTTGTGCAAAGCTATCTCTTCAAAAGATAGCTTTTAATGTGGGGTAGAGAAATGGGATTAGTTCAGACCAGTGGTTTGTATTTGGTAACAATACATTTACCACTTATCAAATCATGGCCAAAGGGAAGCAGGGTGCCTAGAACAGTGCTGTATCTGTGGTGCAAAGGATGTGGCTTTGTAGAATACCAAGCTGGATTTAAAATGAATTTATGCAAGCGTGAAAGTAGGACCAACTTTGGAAAGGCTTCTCTGTTATGAAAATGCAATTAATCTGTGGTTGAATAAATATCACTGTTAGAAGGTACTTGAATATCAGATTGATTTAATCTGAAAATAATTGAGAACACACAGCTGAACTCCATCAGGGGTAGGAATGCATATTGTTTTGGTGCTGTATTGGGTTTGCACGGCAAGGTTTGCCCTGTGGACAGACAGTGCCATTTCAGGACAGGCCATGGCTCAGTCATGGCCGTGTCAGGGCTCTCAGCAAGCCCTGGATCAGCTGCCGCCATTTTGGGGCAGGCCATGGCTCAGTCACTGCCATTTGGGACAGGCCATAGGTCAACCACCACCATTTCAGTGTGGCCCAGAGCCTAAGACTCAAAGGGACAGGAGGATGGAGCGCCTGGTGGTTTTGAGCCAGTCAGCCATTTCTCTGGTCTCCTACAGAGGTCTGTGGGCTCTCTGGAGTCTGTGAGAACTCTCAGGTCAGTGAGGGCCATGGGGGCTGTGAGGGCTGTGGTGGGTGTGGGTGCTCTGAGGGCTGGGAAGGCTTTGAGAGCTGTGAAGGCTGTGGGCTCTGTGAGGGCTGTGAGGGCTGTGGTGGGTGTGGGTGCTCTGAGGGCTGGGAAGGCTTTGAGAGCTGTGAAGGCTGTGGGCTCTGTGAGGGCTGTGAGGGCTGTGTGGGATGTGGGGTCTTTGAGGGATGTGGGGTCTCTGAGGGCTGTGGGCTCTGTGAGGAATGTGAGATCTGTGGGGTCTGTGTGGTCTGTGAGGGCTGTGTAGGATGTGGGGTCTGTGAGGGCTGTGAGGGCTGTGGTGGGTGTGGGGACTGTGAGGGCTGTGGGGTCTGTGTGGTCTGTGGGGTCTGTGAGGGCTGTGGGTTCTGTGAGGGCTATGGGCTCTGTGAGGGATGTGAGAGCTGTGTGGTCTGTGAGGGCAGTGAAGGCTGCGGGGGCAGTGAAGACTGGGGGCTGTTAGAGCAGTGGGGACCATGAGGGCTTTGAGGGCCATGGGGACGGTGAGGTCAGTGAGGGTGTAATGCCCTGTCCCTTGATGGGCACAGGAGAGGGTCGTTTCATTTAATCTGGGCAGTGCATGGGACAAACAACAAAATTCTCAGGTGGTTCAATAACAAGCTTTGACTTGCAAACTTTAGAAAATTACGATAGAATAAGGTACTTGGCAAAATTTAAAACAACCTCCAGAATGAGTAAGACACTCCAGGAACTTTAACTTACCACACACAGCAAGGCATGTAAGAAGGCATTGACTGGAGTTTTTCAGTCAGACTTACAATATATCTTAAGAAGGAGAAGAAAGAGACAGAGCTCATCCCGTTTCCTCCCTACTTCCCACCTGGTTGTTTTGAGCCTGTTAACCATTCCTCCGGTCTCCTACATAAATTAAAATATTTTTTTCCCCAGCCAAGTCTGCTTTGTCCATGATAGTGCTTGGTGAGTGGTATCACTCTGTCTTAAATCCAGCCCACAAAACTTTTGTTCTATTTCTCTCTGTCCTGTCTAGCTGAGGCAGGGAATCATAGAGTGAATTTGGGGGACACCTGGGACCCAGCAGTGTCAGCCCACCATAGATATTTAGCTGTTTTCTTGTGAAGTAGTTCTCAAAATAATGGGATGAGATTTGTTGAACTGATCATTCTTTCACCTGAAATACATTAAAACTGTGAGAGGGATTCATACACTTACTGGAGTTCAGAATTGGGTAAGCTTCTGTGAATACATTTCTAATACTGTTGGCGTTTTTTCTTTATGCATTTAGTTCCCCTTACTAAACACCCAAAGACAAGGTAAGGAGCCAAATACTATATTGGACTCTTAGGTCTTAGAGGTCTATTTCAAACTGAACTATTCCATGATTTTACGTGTTCCTTTGGTGGTTTCTCTTCAAAAAAAGCACGTGTACTTTACTGACGCTCATTTTCTTTCAGTGACTTAGATGTTCTGCATTTTAAAATGAACAGTTTTGCATTTCAGCAATAGATCTCTTGCCACTAATTCTAATTTATTAATTTAAGAAAGTACATATTATATCTGTATTTTAACATTACTGCAGTGAGTACTACCCAGTTTTTCACATTTTGAACTGGATGACAATAAAATCCCTGTGCACAAACATGGTGTAGCCCTGGAATTTTTATGCTTGTTGCTCTCAGGAGTGTCTAATCAGGTAATGATGGCACCTAACTTTACTTTAATCATGGTATCTCTCAAAAATGCAGAGAAAAGCCAGTAATGGCAATTATCATTCATCTCCTCTCACTGCACAGCTCCCAGAATTCACACCTTTCTTTGATGGTTAGAGAGGGAAAACCAAAACTGATTATTTTAAACCTCTCTGCAAAAGCTATTGCTCCCTTTGCAGCACTGTTTCAAGTGCAATGTCAACTACTGTGAGCAGTAACTCCAGGGAGTGCAGTGGTTTCTTATGTAAATTTATGCAAAGGGTTTCTGCAATCCTAGCATATGTTGTGCTCCTCAAAAACACCACCAGGCACTTCCTGCTACTGGATGTGACAAAGGGAAGAGAGATTCCCCGTTTCACACAGCAAGGGGAAAGCCTGCAGAGTGCACTTACACAAACTAGAGACCCATGATTAGTTTTGAAAGTCAGTAGAACTGGAAACTCTGCTGCAACAAAGTTCTGCCATTCCCATGGAGTGGAGCTCCTCCTCTGGAGGANTCTTGAAGGCACTGAATATAACATCCAGCATACACAGAACAGACGATTTGGGATACAAGCATCATAAAGTCACCCTAGGACAAGGACACAAAGGGTGTTCTGAGTCTCCATATGATGCCTTGTGAAGGCTGACCTACAACAGAGGCTAGACAGAGTTAAAGAATAAAATAAGGTTTTATTAAAAGGCCTCAATGGATACACCTTGGGCAGTACAAGAGCCCAGCCAGGGCTACACCCAAGATGAACCAAAATGGTCACAAAATGGACAAACGGTCACGGGGTCTGTCACTTTTATAAGTCCTGGTCCATTTGCATATTGGAGTTAATTGTCCAGTTACAGCTTTAGATTATGAAGTCCCATCCTTCTTGATTTTCTCTCTTCAGTCCACATTGTTTATGCTCTTGGACCTGAGATTTAGATCATTTGTCCTTGGTCCCAAGCTAGAAAAGGAATTGTTTTGTCCCCCTGCTCTGTGAAGAGAGCTTTCCATCTCCTAACATGAAGCTCAAAACTACACACTAAAGCAGTACAGAATCTGAAAAATATAAAAGCTAAAACCTGAGGCATTACATGCTCTGAAAGCAGCAATAGCTACCTTCTTGGGTCAACTTCTACTAGTTCGACACAGTGCAAAATCAGGAGTTGTTCATTGACAGCTGCTAAGAAAGTTGGAGGATTCTTCTATAGGAACCAACAGTGAAGCTTTGAGATGATTGTTTTTGCATCGATATTTTGGATTCTCTTCACCCCCACAAGAGCTGGTGGCTATTCAAAGCTGTAAAAAAAGTCACTGGGAGTGAGGGCCAGACCCTAGTTTCAAGAGCTCTGGGTTTTCAGTTGCTTTGAAATATAACTGGTCCTCTGCAACTTTGGTCACAATGCAGAACTCAAAACTATAAAAGGACAAAGATAGGAAAAAAGCAGATGGGAAAACACTGGCACTGCCTGTTTATAACCCTTGATCACTGCTTTCCCCCACTCTGGATGCACATAATTGTTAAAAATAGACCACTGCACTTTGAAAGTGTAATCAGTGTAGCTCTGTACTTTTCCCAGGCTAAGTAATTCCATGGCTTTCTAAAAAGATGCTATTTTCATTTGAAACTGTGATGATTTAAGCATGATATTTCAAAAATGGGTGGTGATTGATTAGTCATTAGTCTAATAATGGACTGCATCTGCATTTTTTCCTCCATCTTTATCCTATTTTACATAATTCATTTGGATTAATTGGACATTAAAATCTTTTTCCTTGTAACCACTACAGCAGATTCACCCACCTCTGCCTGGATTCTCTTGGGATCCCTCTGCCCTTGCTCACTGCTGCTCCACAGTGGGATGGGGTGGCACAGGGATGGCACTCTGGACACCTTGCCTATATGTTTCATTATTTTTATGGAGAGTATTTTGGTTTTGCATTGCAACAAGGCTGAGGTAATAACTCTCCACAGGTTCTGATGTGCTTCATGCTGTAAACGTGGGTGGTAATGACTCCTCTTAAAAACATTCACTTGAAGGTGTATGAAATGGGGGTACAGTGAAGTGATTTAGGACGCGTCCCATGGGGAACCTTAGAAATGTGGATTTTTGGAGACTCTCTGTTTGAGGCAGCTGTTCCTCATGTGGCCACCTTGCCTACTGGCACTTAATGGTGAGGAGTTCCTACCAGCTTTGTGTACACAGAACAAACTCCTTTTGCTGTGTTCAGAGACTGGGAACAAGACTGGCAGGACCAGTAGGAAACTCATCAGCCCTTTGTCATGCCTGACCTCAACCACATTCCAAGGAGTAATGGAAAGGAGCAGTAATTATCAAGCTTCTTTCAGGCTGGGAAGGGGCCTACCATGGATCTGTTGCCACTGGGGTTGATGAAAATGTCAAAGTCACACAGGAGTCCCTTAAAATACACCTCATCCAGCTGCATCTGTCCTGAGAACAAAGGATTGCAAAGCAGTGAACTTGTCACAGTGAAAAGGAGTTGCTGTTCAATCACTATTTTGCCTTTTTAAAAATATGTGCAAAAGGTGATGAAACAGCTACTGACCTGCCTTCAACTGTAAAGAGGATGCTCCTGGGAGGAGGCCACTGCAGTCTAAATTAGATAAAGCAGCTTGATGTGGTTCATGTATTATTGATCTTTCAGCAATAAATCCAAAGATGTGTTTATAAGCAGGAGACATAATTATGCAGATTTTTATCCTTCTCATGGGTGTGAAACAGCAGTTTTCAGGGAATATTTACCTAAAGTGTACCTGGTGGTTTGTCCCACTGCTGATCATTAATATTCAGAAGAAAAAATGCATTTTTTAAGAAAAGTGAAGAAGGAAATAGATTTTTTAAACTTCCTAGAAACTAAATAAATCTTTTCATTCATGATGTAACAATTATTTGGTTTGTTTCAAGTGTCAGTTGAGATTGGGATTGTGATATGGAGCTGAGCATGAGATTGAGATTGGGATTGTGATATGGAGCTGAGCATGTCCATTTTAATGGGAGGTATTCTGGAATATAAAGATGTTCATTAAGTTGGCAGGAAGATAAAGAGTGGAGGATGTAACAGTGAAGGCAATTAAAGGACTTGCAAAGTTCTTTAAGTAGAGCCTGGAACAGAGCCAGTCTTTGAATGCAAACTAATTGAATCCTTGTATAAATTCTTTAATTACTCCAGCGTGCACACACGAAGCAGTACCAACTTGATTCTATAGACTAGGCAGCAAGTCTGACCAGTTTTATAGAATCATTCTACATGCTGTCTGATTAAAGGAGCTAATGGAACTGGGCTGAGCAGCAGCAAATGGTAGTGTAAATGGAAATCAGAACAAGGGGAATCTGCTCTTGTACCTCTTCTCCTTGGAACTCATTGTCTCCTCCTTTTACTTGTAGGAAATCAGTCAAGCCCTGATGGTCCACCATGCTGTTCAGTAGAATATGGCATCCAAAATACATCATAAAAAAGACTTTAGTGTGGCAAGCAACAACAAGAAGAAAACCATGAGCAAGGCAGGGGGTTCTTCCATGAATGACTAAAATAATAACTGTAGCAGGGATGAAAAAGCCAAAATCTCACAGGAGAATTTAAAGTGATTCTGCCTTTAGAGCTTCTGAAAATGGCCCATGGCCAGATGGAAATGAGCTCATTTAACGTATGACTTATCCTTTTCTTTTTCTTTGAATGATGTGTAGCTCCAAATAATTTTTCAGCTTGGTTACATTCCTGGTTTATTTCTTCCTATTGCAAAGTTGTTATCCCCCATCTCCAGCTCACTTGATTTGGATAAGGTGTGGAATAGAGTGAGGAAATAGTGAAGTGTAATAGCCAGCTCATTAACAAAATCATTATGTGATGTTTTCAGTGTAGCAGCTGCCTCGGGATCAGTGATAATTAATGCATTTAGTAATAAGTCTGTGGGCAGAGTGTGTCGAGGCTGATCAAATACCTGTTTGTGTGTGTTGACATGTTGCCACCAGAAGTCTGTTTTCTTACTTCTGTTTCCTGATGAGGTGTGTTGTCTAATCACAGAAATCAGGCCAAATACACTCTGGCTGTTACATTTTACACACATTTTGTTTATACCAGGCCTCTGGGAGGAAATTGTTAAAATGTCTGCAGACTTGTGACAACAAGAACTAGTTAATCTTTGCCGCTGAGACAGTGCGTGAACCCTTTGGAGCAGGACCATCTTGTCTAGGTCACACAGCACACAGCACCATGGGATGGTGCTCCCAGGGCAGGTTTCTCCAGCACTGCTGCTATTTGAGGATCAGGAAGTTCATCCTTTATGGTGTGGCCACAGATCCCAGAATCATGGTACAGTCAGAGTTGGAAGGGACGCCCAAGGATCATTGAGTCCAACTCTTCAGTGAGTAGCCCATGCAGGGGCTGAACCCACAGCCTTGGTGCTATCGGCATCAGGCTCTGATCAACTGAGGCCAGAACAAGTGAGGGTGGTGCAGTGGATCTGGCACCGATAAACATCTGGACTGTGTAAATTCCTGCCCTGGGAATACCTTATCGGTCTGTAGTAGCAATGGCAGAGAATGGGATGGCAAGATTGTCAGAAAGGGCAGAATGGGTCTTCTCTTGTGGTGTGCTACCTACTGTAGCAAAATTAATGAGTAGAAGGGAAAACCTGTAATACAAGTAAATTAGAGTGTTTTCCTCATAATTATGCCACTAGAAATGATGCCCACATCAGGGCCAGTGAGAAAGTCAAAGTTAGCTCTCCATTCTCAGTCCCTTTGCAGCAAGGACTGTCTCTGATCAATGTTTGCATAATATCTGTTCCAGGGACGCAGTCTCGGTGCTGTTATGATGTATCAGCTGGGCTGTGCTGTGACTTACAGGAGAAATGTCATATTGAAAATCCGTGGGTGCAGCTATAGGTGACACAAGGAAGAGTCACAGAGCACCCACTGCAGTGTCTTCTGTAACTACCCCAAGTGGATTATGTGCAGTCTCACCCAGGTGGGCTGTCCATTGACCTGGGTCAGAATCGCTGAGCTATCAAAGCTGTAATTAAGCAGCATTTATTGGACACATACAGAACAAGTGTGAAGGCACACACGTTCTAAACCAAACCAAAACTACCACTCACACACACACCCCCAAAGTAATTTTTTTGTTAAAATGTCTCTCTGGATAGAAGAAAAATCCAGAATAAAATGCAATCATATGTCAAAGTTGTATTAAAGGATATGAAATAACAGGTGTAAAGGATACTGGTGATTTCCTAAGTGGCCCATTGATAGAGATGTATATAATCTTTGCAGAAGAAGGTGAAAAGAGAGAGGCTGGTGAAGTGCGAAGAGTTGGTCCAGAAGCCAAGTGTTTATGCTGGGGAATGGAGAGATCTTTGTGCACACATAATCATTTCCTCTTCTCTTTACTGGAGTGATGAGGGATGATCTAAGAGAAGGAGACATCCCACTCACTCTGTAGTTGCTCCTGTATGCCAGCTTCACCAACACCTCTGCTCAGCTGAGATGTGCATCTCTAGCCCCTCTGAGTGTCAGATCATTCCAAAACTGGTGATCAGTTTGGCAGGAGTTGCTTTGTAAACATCAGCAATGGCTACATGCATAATCAATCCGGGCTCAATGCTATCTGGAAAGGGTAGGGAGGAGAGAAGGAAGAGCTGATTTTTTATAGTCCAAGAAAACAGTGTCCAAGTGGGATGTGGATGACACAGTATTTGAAAGGCATCAGGGACAGGCAAGAAGGGAGGAGTTTTGCAGCAAAAAACCCACTTTTACTTAACCTAAAGGACACAGATTGCATGTGAACAAGTACTTTTATACTCCTTTTATACTCATGGGCTGCTTTAGATCAGCAGCATGAGGTGGATGGGGGAGTTGCTGCTAATGTGGAATTTAGCACTTGTAACACAGCAAATGTATGAAAACACTGCTTGTAAGAGGAAGGGACTAGATTTAATGACTCTTCAAGTCTCATATCCATGATGATGGGGGTTTTTTTCCCCACATTAAAAATTTGCTTTCCTGAGATCCAGTTCAAGCCATACAACAGTTTGGAGTGTAGTTATTGTATTTTGGAGTTTTTTGGTTTTTGTTTCCCGACCAGCATGCTTGCCCTCATCCTTTGTACAGGGTGAATTTGCTGGAAGGATCCAGATGAAATGAAGGGGAAATCAGTGGGCATAGCTGGTGAGGCACTTCAAAGAGCCATGATGCTCATAGCACTGTGTTGGGTGGGGTATAATTATGGTTACTGACATTTTTTTTGCAAAACAGCAGGTGCTGAGAGCCTGGCTGCTGAATTCTCCAAGCAATGATTACTTTGTTTCTTGGTGTTAAGTCTGTATTAGTCCCTGTAACAAGCCAGAATGGAGTTTTGACGTTTAGATCTCCTCCAAATGAACCTAAAGATTTCATTATACTTACACCACGGTAGTGTTTTGCAAGCCATTAGTTTCTAGTTGAGAAGATGAGGGATATTTTAAGATCTTAAATCCTATATTTACTGGAAAACATCACATTTTATTGCAGGTACTATTTATATGGAAGATGTAAAAAATAAATTAAGGTTTTTTTAAGTAATGGGTGCAGTATGTGACCCATGTTTCACCTGATTTTTAGTCCCATACTGTTGTGAGTCCCCTTCCAAACAATATTCTTTAACATACTCTTGCACTTGCATAAATTGTAAAAGACATTGATAGCTGTGAGTGCACACCAGCTGAGCTGCCTTAGGGATTTGAATCTTTATTTAAGAGGTTCAAATGAAAAGTAAATGTTTCTACATGGGTAGCTGGGCAGTTCTTTCTGTTCTAGTGGGAGGAATTAGGTAAACAAAGTTTTGTTTGGGCATCCTTTACCCTGCCTTCTTTGATTTTTGCATTTATTTATATGCTACATAATCAAAAGACTCTTTTTAGGGTAGAGGGTTGGTTTTTGGCTTTTTTGGGGTTTTGATGTGGGGATGGTGGGTTGGTTTTGAAGTTCTTTTGGGTTTGGGTTTTGTTTTTTGGGTTTTTTTTTTGGTNGTTTTTTTTGGGTTTGGGTTTTTTTTTTTGGGTTTTTTTTTTGGTTTTTTTTTTTTTTTGTTTGTGGGAGTCTTGGTTGCTTGGTTTTGTTTTTAGTTAATATTGGACAGAGGCATGGAGGACACAGTTCTGCTCTCTTTCCTTGTGTAGTCCCCATGTGCTTCTGGCTCATTGGAAGGAGGGAGTTTCTCACAGAATCACAGAATAATCTGAGCTGGAAGGGACCCAGAAGGATCATCCAATGCAACCCTTAAGTGAATGGGGAGTTGCCCTTTAGGGTGGCTGTGGAATACACAGAAAGGAAGGAGTGTCTGTTCTGCTCTCATCTTACTCTTCACATGGAAAATATGTGACAATCAGGACTAAAAGGCCAGTCCTGTGGCTGCGTGAGAAGAAAAGAACCACAAGGCCTGTTCTTAGGGGACAGTGGTGTCAGAATTCAAGATGACCTTTTTTTCTCCTTTGTGCTTCCTATTTCTCCTGAACTGGTCTCTTTAGAAGTCATGTTGTCTAGTTGCTGTTCAAGCCAACAGAGCTGATAAGAGGCTGTGATAACATCACATATAATAGCTTGTTTATTTATTTGTTGGAATACAGTTGCTGTGTCTGGCTGCCCAGCCCTGTGCCAGAGGCTTTGCTGTTGGCAGAAGTGCAGAAGCAATGCCTTGACTTTGTTTCCATCTCTGGCAGGGGGATAGCATTGCCTCCTGTGACTCCTCTGGTGTGCTGAAGCTCTGGGACATGCGCAAGTTGCTCCCTATGCTCTCCATCGACGCAGGTCCCCATCCTGCCAACCAGGTCGCCTTTCATCACTCTGGTAGGGTTCTAAAACAACTTTTCCCCCCTAAAACAAGGTTTGTTTTGCAAGGTCTCTAATTTCTCTAGTTCTGGAGCCAGATAACATGTGTGAAGCAGCACAGATGTGTTAATTTTGAAGGAGAAATGCCTGATTGTGGCAATGATCAATACATTTGTTTTCTATGGGCTAAACTGCTAAATTGGACTGCTGCTCCATTTATATAAAACAAAAAATGCACAATAACAAAGAGTACAATTAATTGCAACAGTATTACATAGAATACAGAACTGATCAATGGGGGTAAAAAGCTTAGTGAGATTACCTGTGTTCCAGTGCTGTTTATTCTCCATTACTGTTTGTTCTTTTATTTGCTAATTCTGGAGTTGCATTTCATAAACAATCTTACAAAGTCCTCTTATCATTGCCTCAGAACTTCATCGTAATGACAGGGCTGCTTAGTAGGCACAAGGAATTGAATTAACCAGTTATTTTTCATCATCAACCATGTATTACCATGTCAGCAATACTGTGAGTGCACATTGCATTTTCATTTGAAGAGGGGCCATTCTAAAACATTTTTGTTTTAAAACAATCTTCAGTTCCAAAGCACAGACAAGCATTCATGTTGCATCATAGAATTAGATCCTAGCTTAGGAAATGGTTTTACTTACAGCTAGTGCAACATGATATAATACAATAATATATAACATAATATATATAGGCACATTGAAAAATAAGTATACATTTGTATTATGTGTTCATAAAACATAATGCTTTGACAGAATATGAGAGATAATAAGCAATCATTAAAGAAAAATAATAGGATGGTGTTTTGTTATGATGACTGTGGAATGCATATTATCAATATATTGAATCACTTGGCAGAAAACTTTGACATCAAATTCCATATTATTTGTATAGTGATTTCATGGATCTCTCTGCTATATCATTAAATAAGGCATTTGCGTTTTCCAAGGGAGAGAAAAATCCATTGGCACTGTCCATTTTTGAGCAGTTTCCCAAAGACAAGTTTAACCACTATTGTATTTATGTGTGTAATTTGGAATAAGAGCTCATTTTTTTGTTCAGGAAGATTTGAAGAAGTTTTGCATCTTTGTTTATGGTGTATAATCTTGGGTCATTTGCAGCGGAACCACACCCCTAAAAAATGCAGTTGCAATATTTCTGCCAGATGGGAACTTGCCATTAGAAAGGTTATCAGCTTCAGGTAATCTAAATGGGCACATTTTCTATCATTTGGACAAAATCCAAAATTTTCTCTGCAGGAGTAACCACATAACAGAGGTATCAGATTGGGATGAATGACCACAGAGAGGCAGAATGCAAAAGGATGGAATTCCAGCTGGCTGAAAATGGGCAAATACCTGGCTAAGACACACTGTACCTGCTGCAAGAGGGATAGAGTAGATAGAATATATCCTGTGTTTAACAGCCTATTGGGAATGGGACATCTGCCTCAGTCAGGACCTCTGCCTGTGGAGCAGCTTGTGTTGATTTTCCTTATCAAAACATGGCTCAGTTTCCAGCTGTGTCCATCAGTCTCTCTGGCTGCTGTTACACCACCCAGTGTAGAATACTTGACTGCATTAATAGTCAGAGACACAAATTGTTCAGCTCTTACAGGTGGATTTAATTACTAGATTAGAGAGCCATGGCTGAGCAGGTTTTTTTCTTCTGCCCAATAATTATTTAAATTAAAGCTAATAATGATAGAAGAGATTTATGAAAAGTTTGGTGGTATCAGCAAACAAGATCGAGGTCAGAGATAGGAAGGCCCCAGCTAATGGAAGAATTTGTTTTGCTTTCCTTTGTATTGTTTTCAAGTTACTATTTTTGCAAATATAGTATAGACAAGCACATCTTACCTTTTGTTTTTAAGTGGTGTTACCTTTGTGGGTATGACATGCACTAGGTGGGAGGTGCTTCCCAAAGGAGGAGCTTGTGAGTTACTGGGGTCCTCCTGATGGCTTTTTTGAGGATGAGCCTTGCTGGCTCCAGTGATTCAATTGCTGTTCTGGGCCTAAATGCCTGACCAGCAGTGTCGGTTAAACAGCAGCCTAAAGCCTTTTCCTGTTTTATCAGAGCCACGCTCAGATCTTAGATAAATTAGTGACAAAAGTTGTGTATAAATCTTTATGCTTTAGCTATGATCTGCCTCAACTTCTCTTTAGCTCAGCTTAAAGGTGGACTTTTCCATACTTGTGAATGAACAGAAAATAATTACATTAGTAATTACCACTGCACTTCATGGGGATTTTCTGCTTTGTTCTGTGCTTTCTGCAACAAGCTCATGGTCTTGCAGTGAGAGGTGGTGATGGAGCTGCCTAGGACTCAGCCCACTGGGGGTAATGCTCTTCAATATTGTGTTTAATCAGAAATTTTTCTGATATTATACACATTATACATATGAACATGTCCTTTGAATCATGCATGCTGTGAATGGCTGACCAGAGTTAATGTGCAAGGACTACAGCATAACTGATTTTTAAACTAAATTCAGTTTTATTTTTAATGTGCAATTCAACCAGCATCTCCACGTACATATATTCTTGTGTAGCATTCATGCATCCCTGGAGCACCCTCTTGTCACTACCTTTTGTGTTTTCAGTTGCTGTTTAGAAAATGTAAATAAGATTAATCACAACCCAGCATTGCATATGTAAGAGAAGGTGCAGAAGATTCCAGATTGTGTGCTATGATGGATTTATTTATTATCACAGCACATTAAAACAAACAAACCAAACAAGCCCCACTTCACAGCAACAATCCAAAATCAAGAGCAGTTACAGTAAGGCTGAGGGCAAGCAAATAATATTTGGAAAAATGCACTGCTTTATTTTGAGCTCTGGAGATACAGTGAGGTGTTAATATTTAACCTGCTTCCATCCAGGCTATGTTGTGTTGCTCTCAGCATGCACAAATAACCTTTCCATGCTTCTGACCATCCCCAACGGCCATAGGTATGTGTCTTATTCTGAGGAAAAGTAGATTAAAAGAATGTAAAAGCTGTAAACGAATGTGAAAGTCGAGATTTGGGAGGATCAAGATTATCTTGTGATACAAGCCATTTATTTTAGGAGACAACAATTCTAGGGATGCAGGAGACACATTGACAGTGAGCAGATGGTACCACTGTCAGCCATGGTGGGGTCAGGGCAACTGCTCAGTGTTGCTCTCTAAAAGCAAGCTTCATTTGCTTAATTACACATCACATGGCATCACCCAGCACCATTACCACAAGACAAACATTGGTCCAATGGGTGGGAGTTTTTTGCTGTTCCTCTGCAGTTGTTCTTTGTGTCAAATAAGAGAGATAAATTTTTGTCTCTACATTACTCATCCTTGCACTGAACACAGAATTATTGACAGGATTTCTGGGATGTCATCGCTGGAGCATTTTCAATATTTGCACTTGACATTATTTGGGCTATTACTGATAACGTTAAAGCCACAAGCAATCCCCACATGGAGGGGGGCATGGAGATTAGAGGTCAGATGGTTAGAATTTCCACTGATATTGAGACATCAGGTAAAGTTCCAAAATTACAGTTTTCACATCCCTAATCTGGTAACAATTTGTGTGCTCAGAACAGAACTGGCAGATGTAGTCCTTGCAAATCAATCTTGCAGTGAGGTGCCCTCTCAATTTTCTCTTTGATTTCCTCGATTTTGGTTAGTGTATTGACTGGAAAGACAAGCTGGTGTTAAGGTGACAGAGCCAGGTATTTGCCTTTGTTCCTTCTTTCCTCCTTTCTTTCACACTTTTGATTAATTGATACCCCTTAAGCAGCACTGAGGAGATAAAGCTTCATCTTGGTAGGGTGGAGAGTTTTCTAGGATGGCAGAAGCTCTCATTTGCTGGGAAGCCTACAGTGGATTTTGGAGTTAGAGGCTGAATCAGCAGTGGGTGCACTTGCAACTTGCAGATCTTAGGAGGTGACTGTGACCACTGTGTCCACATACAAAGAGAACTGGAGCAGGACAAGATCTTTACCCTTTGTCCCACTTGTTTTGCAGTTTCTGGAACTTGCTTTTTGTATTTGTCTCCTTTTGATTACAGTTAAAGTCACTCTTGATGGGAGAAGCATCCTCTAGCACAGAATGTAGCAGTAATCTCTTTAGAGACATCTGATTTTGTCCACATAGAGCAATTATGTGCTGACATTAATGTGTGTTTTTCCCTGTGCCTCCCATTTCTGACTCAAAAGCTTTTTTCATTACAACACTTTATTGCTCTATGTTCTTTAATCTCCAAGGCAGATTACTTGATAACATCAATCGATTCCTTAGGGTGCTTTTCCCCTTGTGGTTCAATGTCTGAGTTCCTGCCTCAATTCTGACTATGTATGTGCTGTCACAGGTAATACAGCCTCAACTTGGGTAATTTTTACTTGATTGAAGTTCTTGACAATTAACACAACTTTCTGATTACTGATTCTGGATATTGAGAAAAAAACAAAACATGAAGGATTAAACAATTGTTAAAGTAAGTGCTTTTTCTCCCCCGTCTCCCGTCTCACATGAGCCAAACATCTCTCCTTCCCCCTTCCTGCTTTCTTCTTGCCTTGTTTTTCTGTGGACTGTGCTCCATTATCCCAATTCGTTTGGTGCAGCAACAGGGGATGCAGGAGGAGTATAATTCTTTGGATTTGTCCTGGCACTTGCCTTTTCACTCAGACAACTCCCAGTTCTGGTTACTACTCAGTTCACGCTTGCAACAGTGCTATTACTCCTCCTGACAGGGCAGCAAGGTGACCAAGCCGTGGTTTTGGAGCACATCTTTCAAATCTTTGAAATGTTTGCTCTTTGCATAGAGATTTGAGACTTATTTTTCTGCCTGCTTTGCTTCTCATTCAGGCCATTTGTAATTGTACAACACTTGTTCCTCTCTTTGTTCCCATCCGGAATTGCTTAATGTCTGTCCCTTCAGAACCATGTGCTTTGCTATGGTCAGCATTTCAAGATCTGTGTGTTTTCCCTGCACCCCTATACACTCATTTCTGTACAAACTAAGGATTCATATGGTCTGTTTCTTTTGAATATAATTGATCCACATTCTCACAGATTTTGCTTAATGAGCACAAATGCAGCCACCTGCGTGTCTTAGTTTGCCATTTATTATTTGATAATCAGCACTTCTAGGTCGTCTCCACTTTCCTCTTGGCTTCAGCTCATGTCCAAGTGCTGTGTCAGGGCTCTGTGTCTGATCTGTGTCTACCTCCTCTGTCCTTTGCAGAATCTGGCCAAGTGGAAGTCAGGGAAAACTCCCCTTCTTTCCTTCCAGAAGGGGATAGGGCTGAACACAAAAGTCAGCCTTTTGCTTTACGCTGGCAACTTTCAGGCAGTGATGGCTCTCCATTTCTCCTCTGTCCTGTCCATCCTTCTTTTTTTCTATTTCTCTTCAGTCTAAACTTGAGTATCCCTTTATAAAACTCCTCTTTTAAGCCTGTGATACATGTTTGGTCCATATTTGAATGTGGATCCCTGCTTTAAACTGATGGGTGGGAGATAAACTTCCAGGTCCATTTGTTGACTGAGCTGTTTTTATACAAGCCAGATATTTTCAAAAGTGGTATCTTGGATAGAAGGAGTACTGGTGGGCTGGTTCACCTCAGCCACACTGGGGAAAAGGTTCTGTCCTTTGTGCCTCAGGCTGAAATCCCTGCTTTGGCAGAGCAGATGCTGTTGCCCCAACTGTGTGCGTTTGACACTTCCCCAGTATTGATGATTTGTCCCTAGGTAGCCTGCCCAGCCCATGTGCTTGCACTGGTGAATCCATTAGTGGGCTCCCTGGGGAGATTCCAGCAAGGTGTGAGTTGGTTTATACAACCCATGACCTATTTTCCAGCCCTGATCATGCTGCTTCGCCTCGGAAGTCAGATCAACAAGAGTCCCTGTCAGCCTCTTTCCCTGAGGAGTGCTTACAGCGTCTGTTGACCATCCTTAATTGCTCCTATGGCCAGCATAAGAATAAAAGAATGTGCTGGAAGACTGAATTATTCAACAGTAATTCCCTGACTCGTAATTCTAAGTCCTTCCCTCTCTGCTTCTGTATGCCATTTTCTCTCGTTCATAACATCTGTTTTCCTGACCATAAAAATTCTTTAATTTGGAGGCAATGGGTAGGTTGGACTTACACAAATAAGAGCTGATTGACAGATCGTTTTGTCTCCTTGTTTCATGAGGTACAAAACTATCACTCTCCTTATTTCTGACTGTTGCAGTTTGCCAAAGGGAAAAAGCTGGCAATGAATTTTCCTCCTTTGTTGATCGGGGAGAGAGTTGTGCTGTGCAGTATTTCTGTTGTGTCATGACCATTTTTCAATACGAGCAAACACCACAATATTTAAATATGCTGGAAGGGAAAGAAAAGGGATTCTTAAAATATACGACTTTATTTTCAGTACAGACACAATTTAAAATGTGTGAAATATTTTTCCTTTGGAAAGGAAAGGGAGGTGGCTTGGAATCCCTGTATTTTACATTTTTTGCCCTGATTGCAGATACTGTTTTGTCTCTGGCTGTGTTTGCTGAGCTAATGAGGGTGGGGACTGTGCTACTGCAGGAGATTGCTTTGAGCACTGAGCACTTTGAAGAGATTAGCCCCATTGATATTCCCTTCATCTTTGTTAGAGGGGCATGCTTCCTTCCCTGGAGTGCCAGGAGATGGACAGCTATTTAATAGAGCCAGCCTTTTTCAAGAACAGGCTGTAGTCCTGAATATCCCCATCTCCCTTGCCTGCAGATTTCCCACGTTAAAACAGTGTTCTGGAAACCAGGGTTGTTCCTCATTAGAGCAATATATTGACCTGATAGAGGGGGTTTTGGGACATTACATTGACTAGGTTATCATCTGACTGGTTAAATGTTATTCTTCAAGGAGAAGCAGCAGTTCCAGCAGTTCAGGCAGACGGCCAAAACATGGTGATGAGCAAATTGTTTGTTCCAAGAGTAAATGAAGGGAATGTCCACATGATTTTTGCCATCCTTGTGTTAAACTAACAGAAGCTGAAAATTGGAGCTTTATTCATCCCAAGTGGGGCATAACTGATGAAAATTTTGATTCTCCAGCAGCTATCCACAAACTGAATTAAAATGGCTTGCAAGAAGTTGGCTTTTTTCTAATCTCATTCTAACCAAGTCTTAAAATAATAACGTATTCAACCTCTCCTCTCTAACATTTACTGCTTTTGTAACTTTACCAGGTTAATGGATTCTATTTTATATTTATTGTTTATATTAATTCCAGCTCACAGAATGCTGGAATTAATAATTAATTCAAAGGGGGAATGCACATTCCCCCTTTGAATGTATTTACAGTGATAGAAGAGAACCCCTTACTTTCACTCAGACTGCACAGCTCCATCCCAAGCCTGGCTTAGATACAAGAGCTTCATCTCCTGATTAACTTACTCCTGCAGACAGTCAGGGATAAAGGACCTCTGAAAGTCGTCACAGCCTTTCTTCCATGAAAGCTCCTCTTAAACATCGACAGCTCTCCAGGTCCTGTGTTTTGAGTACAGCATCTGTATGTAAAGAGTGGATCAATACTGCCGTCATCATTCATATCTTGTAATAAAGGAAAGGGATTTTTGAAATATTGGTTTAGTATTGGTGTGTCCTTTCTATGTGTTAAATATGGAAGGTGGAATGGCCGTGGCATTCTCTGCCAAGGACTGGATAGGTCAGGGAATCTGCAAGGGGACAGCCATTTGTATCTTTGTCACTGCCGAAGTTAAACCTAAGTTCATCAGTAATCAAGAGGCATTAGTTAGCTGGGAGCTTTGTGAGCTGACCCAGAGTTGTGTTGGAAGTGGAGAAAACACATTTAGAAAAACAAAGAACCTGGGTAGTTTTTTTTAAGGGAAGCAAACCCTGAGAGAGGAGGAAGAGTCCAGAGAGGCTGGGATGCTGTGGAGAAAAAAGTAATTCTTGCGGCTGCCTAAGTCACTCAAGTATGCTGCTTCAAACTTAAGGATAATTAGGGACTTTGGTCTCTTCACCCACTGTTCTTTTCCCTCTTTTAGAAAGCAAAGTATTTCATATTTTAGATTAAAACTTGGAGATGAAATGTCAGTTCCATTAAAAAAGAGAAATATTTAAAACTGTCCACAACCAGCATTTTTCTTTCTCCTTTGTGGGAGTAAAAACTATGCCAGTCTATGCTGAGTTTGAATAACACACTTTCAGTAACTCAAAACTTACCTTTTTAGCAAATGTCCTCTTTTTCCAATATTCATTTTTAAAAGTAACCAAAGTCTAAAAGAAAATGATTCCCCTTCAGATACCTGTATTGTGATTACCAAGAAAGTTTTGATTCCTTGAACAGCTACTCCACTTGGTAAATGGAATATATTCATGAGCTAGGTCTTTTCAGAGCTTGGAAAGTGGCAGCTCTTTTCAAGAAAGGGATCATCTTTGAATTAAAAGTATGCTGTCCTTAGCCTTTTTTTATTTTTATTTTATTGACAAATTGTCACAGGAGCTAAAGTGCGTAATCATCAATAACAAGTGATCCATGGGGCTATGCAAAATATATTGATTAACAATATAATCTCCATACAAATTTCCTAGCAGTACTTGTTATTTTTTATGGGCCAATATTGGAGTCCTGCTTGCATTTCAAGGGGCATGTGGAGGAAGGTGAGTGAGACAAAGTTCAGGGCATCTCTGCAGTTGCCTGGCAGCATCTTTGCTGAAAAGGGAAAAGTGCCACCAGTTGCTCCCACCACAGGATGTGCAGCCTCCTTATGTCAAGCCTGCATGGGTACAAAGTAAACCCATTTCCTTGAAAGGAATTCAAAACCTGAGAGAAAATCCCCTTTGTTGTGAAAGCATGAATTTAATTTGTTTTTAAGGCTGTCCCACTACTAAGAAAATACTGATTTAGATGCTTTTGAGGCATTTAACTTACACTTATGCAGAGCCATTCCTCAGAGAAAATTGGATGTAATTTTAGGATTAGATAACTGACCTAGGAGTGAGAGAGAGAGGGAGAGAGAGTGCAAAGCTTGCATATCCACTTTGTCCAGATGGATATTCACTAGGAAACCTTCAAACTGCTCATAAATATTGCCTGTCCTTTTGTAAAGGCTCCCACCAGCAAGGTCATTTCCTGGGCAGAAAGAGTTTTTGTATTGAAACTTTTGGGCCACTAAATAAAGTATTTTATTTCCCTTTTTTTTTTTTCTGTGGCAAAATATTATACATAATGATGAATGGGAAAATAAGCAAGGAAAGAAGTTCTATAAACAGGCTCCAATGCCTGAGTTGAATATTTGAGCTGTTTGTTTGTTTGAGGTTTTTTTTCCTCTGGAATGAACTTCCTTTATTTCTTTGCCTGTTTTTCAACTCAGGAAAATATCTTTAATGTAGAATTATTATCTCTCTGAATATCACATGCTCTTGGGGAGTAGGGTAAAATCTACTTACTTTCAGTCCTCCTAAACTAAATTGAGTGAAAAAATAAAATATCTTAATCGTTTTTCCCCCCTTCTAGAACACCAAGGAGGTCATGATGACAGTGAATTCGTTAATGTTGGATTTATGTCAAACGTCATTTCCTCCTTTGACATTTTATATTGCAAGTGAATATGTGTGCACTACCTCAGTGACCTGCCTGCAAACACAGAAGAGAAGGAAAAGCAGAGTGTTTTTACTCTGTTGTGGCAGTGTCCCAGCTCTGGCACTTGGCAGGAGGAGATGCTGAGGGCAAACAGATAAACTCAGGAAATGCTGTGGTTTCCCTGGCCCTTTCCTGTGGATCAGGGCTCCTAGAACTGGCTCCTCATGCACTTCAATGTTCATGGGTCTCTCCTCTGTGAAACTTCTGGTTTGGCACCTCTTTGTATTTCCAGCAGATTCCATAGCCATGCAGAAGTACCTCCCTGCCTGTGCTTTAAATCTCTTAATGATACATTCTGATTCTCATACTGTGGGAATTATTGAATAATTGTTCCTTGCTCAACCTGTTCCTGCTGGCACATCTTCCCTGCTCTCTTTGTGGAGCTGAAGAGTCTGTGTCTCTTTAATCTCCTGAATACATAAGCCATTCCTCCTTTTTCTTAATTTGTTGCCCTTCTGTAAATCTTACTTTGGGTACTTCTTTTAAAAATGGAGAAGAGGGATGAGTCTGATATGATTTTTTCAAGATGTGCTTAAATCAGGGTTTTAAATAGAGGCCTAATAAGGTTTTTTTAGTTTCTTCTCTAGCTTTTGGGGTTTTCCCCCAGCCTTAAATCTTGACATTATAACAAGGTGTTGTTTTCAAAGAAGTATCCATGGTGTCTGGGAGATCTCTGTCCTGAATGACAAAGGCTAATTTACTGTCTGTCACTGGATTTGTATAATTAGGAATACTTTTGTTTGTTTGAATCATTTAACATTTCTCAGAATTCAGCTTCATCTGCCTCTTTATTATTTAATTCAGCATCTTGAGATTCTTCAATCATTCTGTGAAATGTGCTGTTGTCTTGAAAAACATGAATAATTTTATATTCTCAGTGTTCACCTTCACATCCTTTAAGAAAAAGAAATTTTTGATGTGCTGACTAGCACAGGTCCCAGAATAAATGTCACATTCTTCTAGTAATCTGCATTTTTCTCACTTGTCCTGTTGGAAAGATTCCATTTTTCCCCCTCCCAACTTTGGTCATCAAAACTGTTGGGAATTTAGGTATCTTACGTCAGCCAGGTCACCTTTACTCCTGTGCTTCTCGGCACCATCGAACAGCCAATTTCTGATCAATTTTTGTGCTGTAAAAGCTATGATAACTCCTCACTGTGGTATTGCATTTCCCCATGCACCCGCTCGATCTGTTCCTTATTATACAACTGAGTTTACTGGACCTGTAAATAAATCCCAGGTACCAGCTGGCAGTTTCTCAGGCTCTTTTCAGAAGCTGCTGTCACATTTGCCACCTTCCATTCCTCTGCTCCTTGGACCAGGCTAAGCAGTTGCTTCAGGAGCAATGTCAGTTAATTTCATATTTAATGTTTTATTAAACTCCTGTTTGAATACTTTCTGCTTCTGGCAAATATTTAATCACCTCTAATTCTAAGATTTTGGACTTGTGTTTCCTGTTAAGAAGCCAAGCCAACCTGTCCAAGCTGTGTCTCAGGAGTTCAAAAGCAGTCAGCTCTCTGCACTGCTCTGCCTGGTGGGATTGCAGCTACTTGGGGATGGTTGGAATAATGCACAGGTGCCTTTGGAATTCATCACAGAGGAGAGGGATTTAAGCTATTGCTATATGAGTCACCTGGCTTACTTTGCATGACCTCATCTTCAAAGGAATGGACGACTATTCCCACTAAAGGAATGAGTCAGCAATTCCTTCAAACAAAGACATCTATCTATATAATAGAAAGTGTTTTTGTTGCTCAGCTGATGTGCATCTGAAGTTGTGTGTTTAAATTAGGAGTTAAATTGTTCACACTGTCCTGGGAGTGCAAGGTTCACTGAATTTGAGAATTTTACTCTGCAGTACTTGAAAAAAAAGAGGAACTTAAAACATAGTCTGTTAAATCCATTGCCTTCCCTGGCTTCCTTGCCAGAGCTGTAGTAGTAGTAGTTGATAACAGCCTTTTATTCAGGATCATCCCTTTCTGTGTTCCAGACTGCTGTCCCAGCTGTCTCCTTAAAACTCTGGTACACAGTTATGTGTATTTGGCCAAACAGATCTTTCCTTGCATCAGTGGAATTAGCCCTCTCCATTTTGTGTCCAGTATTGAGGGGTTTTATTTTCTATTGTGTATTCTTTTTCCTTCAATTCCATGCCCTAGCCAGTCATCCTGAGTGGAATTTGGAATGTACCTGGTACCATAACAGGCATTTATAAGTGACTGAAATTAATGGTTAATATTTTAGCTGTGCTTGCAAGCTAAGTTTAGGCATTGGCATAATTTGGAGTCATTGGCTGATGGACCAGCAAAATAATGGGCTTCATTTAAGCAGATGAAGCCTCTGAGTCAGATCCCAAGCAGGGCAGATCTGTGCCAGTGCTGGCCTCGTTCAGCACTGTGGCTGAGGGAGCTCCTCCACCTTCTTCCCTGGACAGCTCCAAATGCCAGGAATGAGTGAACAACCTGGCTTGAGAAACTCACAGGCTTCCTGTTCCAGCTCCTGCATCTGGAGTGGAGTGGTTGAATCTGGGATTGCTGAGCCTTATGATGCAGGAATTGTGATTGATGTAATGTTCTGCTGATTTTTATTTATTAATTAACACATTTATTTGAGTAAATTAGCAGACAACTGTGATGCTTGATGGGATATTGCAGGCATAGTAAACACAAGGTTATTGAGTATAAGGAACACTTCTTCTCTGACATGAGAGCAAATCATAGGGAAAAGAAATGGGAAAGGAAATAAATAGGAAGAATCAAGCCCATAGAAATTATTAAGCATCACCTCATTCAGAACCCCTCAGCTAATGAAAAAAAGATGCTCTCCTGAAATAGTGCCCACAGTCTAATCTGATGGATAGACACGATGTTTGGAGAGAAGGCCAACAGTGTTTGCTGGGAAGTGCTGAGCATCCTCATGGCATTGTGTACCTTGTGCAGGTTCTCTGTGGCAGCCTTGGGCTTTGTGGGCCAAGGTGGAGGATGTATTGTATTGGAATCAAAAAAATTACCAATATTACCGGTAGGACCTCTCTGGCTCGCCTGGCCTCCAAGTGTGAGCTTAATGACAGCAACTAGGGCATCTGTACCCCAGGAGATATTATGTAGCTCATGTGGCTGAGGGTCCAGGCTTCCAGGCTCCGAGTGTCGTGCTGATCTCTGCTGGAGAGACTTGAGGCGAAAGGTGGAGGAAAAAGAGTGAGTCCTGAAGAGAGTTGTGTTCAGAAGGTTTTATTCTAGCCTGGTAGGCTTCTGAATCAGTCTCTGCCCCACAGAACTCTAAACAGACCTTCTATCTTTCCTGGTGTTTCCCAATCAACTCCCCGACCGCATGGCTGAAGCAGCTTTTAACCTGAGGGAGGAGGGGGAGGGGAAAGGTAGCAAGCCCACCAATCCAGGTAGGGGAGAGGAGGTCCCAAGGACAAAGGGATACCTGGGTTGCTCAATACCCTTCAGGGTCTAAGGCATCTTTTGAATCTGCCCAATCACACGACGCCTTTAAGGTTGACAGACAGTCCTGGGCCAGAGCCCAGGGGGTGAGGGGAGGAGGGGATACACACATGCACCTGGGGAATGGATCTTCTGGGGGAAGTGACCTCCTGGGGTAGAAGCTGACCTTGCACTGCAACAGTATTGACTCTCACTGTTGGTCCTTTGAAGGGAAGAGAAGTCTGAGCCTGTGACCTCCCCTTCTTGACTCCTGTGAAACTGCAGCGTGCTCTGGGTAACTGTTCTGTAATCCAGCTAAGCCAGCCCCTGCCAGCAGGCACTGTGCTGGCTGTGTAGGGCATCCCCCACACTGCAGGACACCCAGCTGGGGAGATGCAGTCTGAACCTGCAGCAGGCTGCTCTGTCTGGTAGTGGTTGGTTAGCTCACTCATCCCAGCTCTGTGAAGTTTTCCAAACACAGCTTCACTGAGAGCCTTGAGAGTTTAAATCTCTGCACGTGCCTGCTGCTGGCCCAAGGGCTCCTGGGGCTGCCCGCTTCAAACTCTTACACTAACTAGGGCCCTGGTACATATTTTATAATAATTCCTTTTCATCCCTTGCTCATTTGTTTTCTGTTGTTACTTCTCTTTTGCTGCTATAAAAGCTTTTCTGTTCTTACATTTGATGTTCACTTCTGTGATTTGTCCTGATGTTCTCTGCGATTATAAGTTTGAGTAGTACTGAGGTGAATGAATAATTCAGCAACTCCAAAGCGACATAGACTGGGTTGCTCCATAGCTGAGAGCACAATCACACTCGTAACACAGGGCTGACATCCACCTTGGGTACAAGTATGTGTGGATTATGGTCCTGTGGCTCTGCACAGTTTTACTCATACCATCCATCTTCACAGTCTGTTTGAGCTCTTTGGAATGATGTACTAAAGGCTTGATGAGGAGGTTTTATTTCCAGAAATTTTGTTTCCAGAAATTAGCCCATAGGTGTGTGAGGCTGGTCTTTGTGTAAAGATTTGGCAGAGTGGCCATTAGGATCCTGCCCCTGGGAAATGGTAGATCCCATGCTCCCGGTCGAATTACTTGTGATTCTGTCACCTGTGCTGTGGGCACTGTTGTACCCTGTGTGCATGAATTCAGTGCCCTGCACTGGACTCCTCTCTTCTGTGATCTGATTTGCTCTTCTCTTGCCATTGGTGGAGGACAGGAGAACTGAACCCCAGTACAGTGTGGCCATCGCCATGGAAACATGCTGGTGAATACAGCCATCCCAAAGAGGAACATAGAATCACTAAATCACAGACTGGTTTGGGCTGGGACCTTAAAGATCACCCCATTCCATCCCCTGACATGGGCAAGGACACCTTCCACTAGCTCAGGTTGCTCCAAGCTCCATCCAGCCTGGCCTTGGACACTTCCAGGGATCCAGGGGCAGCCACAGCTTCTCTGGGCACCCTGTGCCAGAGCCTCCCCACTCTCACAGGGAAGAATTTCTTGCTAATATCAAATCTAAACCTAGTCTCTGTCAGTTTGAAACCTTCCCTCCTTGTCCTGTGACTGCAGTTCCTGACAGAGTCCTCCAGCTTCCCTGTAGCCCCTTTAGTTACTGAAAGGGGCTCTGAGGTCTCCACACAACCTTCTCTTTGGAATAGTCCCAAATTTCTCAGCCTGATTTCACAGAGGAGGTGCTCTGGGGTTCAAGCATTTCATGTCTTCTGTAGTCCTGGACCAACTAAAGTAAAAACCCCTTCATATGCTCAGTGATTTAAAAGCAGCAAACACAGCTCAGCCCATCTACTGCCACATACATAATCAGTTTGGGTATTTCTAAGCAAAACAAAGCTTCCAAAGGAGCTATTGCAAACAGATGGACTACCATTCATAAAATAGGCAGTTCCCTCTTTAGGGGTTTTGTTGGTATAAAATGTATTGTTTTTATTGAGATTTAAACTGTAGTTTGCTTAAATTATTTTTATATTTGCCCATTATATTGTGAGCATATGAAATAGGCAAAAAGTTAAGTATAATTAAGCAGAGTGGTCCTGAATACCCTGGCAAGTCTGAAAAATCATATAGAAAAGAAAGCAGCTATCTGTGGAGCTGCCAGTTCTACTTATATAAGCCCATCTGTTTACATCTACACCTGTTCCCTAAAGAAGAATACATCTTATGTGAAGAATTCCCACCAGATCCCTCAGACATTTTATCATTCAAGAATGCTCTTCCGGTTTGTTCTCTCTCTTTCCTCTATAAGACACTACAGAATTAATGTTTTCAGTGTGGTCTCATAGAACGTATTTAAGACAAATGCTGGATTTAGCATTAAAATTAAAATAGTTTGTTCTCTTCTGATTTCATAATGAATACAAACGGTTGCAAGCCATGTGCACATACTTACAGTGGCTCAAAGTCTTGTCTCCTGTTTCTCTTTCCCCTCCCGCTTTCTTTATTTTCATCTGGAGACCCTCAGACATCTCTTGTCAAACCTAAGGTATAGGTTATTTTATATCTAACTGGTCATGTGGAAAGGCTGTTTGCAGCATGTAAACATTTTTTATTGTAAAACTTCTTTTTAAAAGAGAAGGAGGAATTGAGGAGCTCCAAACTTTGTGTTTCCCTGGGTCCTCCAGTCCCAGGAGTCCTGCAAATGTAGAGCTAATGCTGTACATTTCCTGTCTGAGGTTCCATCCTTAGAACTGCTTCAGCAACAATATTGCCTGATTAACGTCAGATATAAGCACGTGGACTTTTTTCATCTTTTTATTAAATCCTGGTATCAAAGTGGATTTATCCACTCTCAAAGATAAGATGGAGGGAGGCCAGCTTTTGAAGATCATTTGCATTTCTTTCATTTGGTGGCCTAATCGTCTTCCTACTCTATTGAACTTCATGAAAATTGTTTAGAATTCTTAGTTAGAACAAAAAGAACCTCTAAAGAGTTCTAACTTCTGATTTAATTATCAAAGTGTAAATTCTTTACATAAACTATAGTGACACAGCAAATAAAAATAAAATGAGGTCAAGTCAAAAAAGGAGCAAATTAAATTAGCCCCTTCAAAGAAATCTGAGCTTGATTGCAAGTTTTGAATTACAGATTTAGAATCAGGATGGGTTTTTTCTTTGTCAGCTTCTTTGGAACCAAAATTTGTGAATTCATCTCGCTTCCAGCAGTGACCTCCCAACCAGCTTTAGTGGTTCAGATGCTTGGAAGAGTGTTGCTCTCTTCCCAGGTAGGTAATTCCATTCTGACCATCGAAACTTTCCTTACTCTTTGGGCTTCCCACCACAGCATTTCCTAGTGGAGACTTTCCATGAACTTCCAGCCTTCATTGCCAAGATAAAATTAGAAATTTTGTGTCACTTTTAAGGATTAACTTTTTACCTAATTTTTATTCTCTTTGTTGTAAACAGTGGCTAGCTGTGTTTTAGGTAAGAATTTCTTCCCAGATTGGGTTGACAGGCATTGGAAGGGGCTGCCAAGGAAGTGTTGGTGTCCCCACCCCTCGTGATGCTCAAGGATCTCCTAGATGTTGCCCAGTGCTCTGGGCTGGGTGACAAGGTGGGGATCAGTCACAGGCTGGACTCGATGACCTTGGAGAGCTTTTCCAACCTTAATGATTTTGAGATTGTGGAATTTTACACAGATTTCTCCACAGCTCTGTAGGCATTTGGGCATGCTATGCTTCAGCTGTTTAGCTGTAACAAAATACCTTTCCCAACCCATCCAGTGATTCCAGAAGTCCAAAGCGTGGATTAAAGGAGATATTTATATTTAAGAATAGATCACAGCTAAAGAAATTCTGAGTATTATGGGATTCTCTGTCAAGACCTTTGAAGATACTGTCTAAAACACTTTTTAACTGCTTGGCTCTATCAGCTGTGGGGAGTTATCGTCTGTATTTCCAAACAGTTACCAGATAAAGCCTTAAAGGCTTGGAGCAATCCCAATTGTACGGTGAGTCAATTTATGAGGAAAATATCTCTTGGATCAGTAGTTAAACCTTTATTACAGATGGCTCAGATATTGGGCTTGATTTATTTTTTATATCTTCTGTAGTGACATGAGTGAATTGTCTACAGAAAGGCCACATCATACTTATTACAGAGTAAAGGGCATATTGGAGAGGGAGTTGCTTCTTCATGGGCCCAAAACATTTATTCCATTTGCAGCAGAACAGAGATACAGAAATAAAAGGAGATTCTTTTTAGGTTGTTGCAACAACTCATTAACAAAGTTATTTATGCTTTGGGTGTGCTTGAAGACAGTTTACATAAATGTCTTTGGACATGCCAAAGAAATCGTTTCATCTGATGATAGTGTTTGATTTTATTTGATGCCTTCCTAAAAGTATCAAGTATCAATTTAAACCAAGCATTAATTTAAATCACACAAGGCAAGGAGAAGAAAGATCTTAATGATTTTAGTTTGGTTATATCTTAGCAAATATGCTTAGAACTGAAAATTTCTTGCACTTTTGGAAACTGAGAGCTTTTATTTTACTGTGAGACACTGAATATTTGCACTAGATACATACCTTAAGGAAAAAAACTTCCATATTTTCAAAGATTTATTAAAACCATATATAAAAAAATTCCTACAGACATCATAATTTTTTCACACTTCTGTGAGAAGGATGCATGGCATTCTTCTGAGAACACATACTTTATTTTAAATTAAATAATGCACTAGGATTATAACTGGGCTGCAGTGTTTTATTTCTGTTTTTATTTTCATGGTCTGTGTAATACAGGCCATAATTTAGGATTATATTTTTTGAAGGACAGTGTTGCTTTCAAAATTTTAGGTAACAGTGTAAAATTCACAAAAAATAAAACCATAACTGAGGAAATTCTCATTGTTTATACTTTACTTGTTTAAAATAAGATGAAATGTGTGAAATTATATTGAATTAGAACTGATTAAAATACTTTCCTTGTGCACACATGGCATAAACAAGAAGTATTGCAGAAATGATTTCTCAAAGCATTTTCCAGTTTCTCTTGACATTTGGTAGAGTTCTCTTGACTTTTGGATTGCTGTAGCAATGGGTATCCTTGGATCAAGCCCATTCTCTATCTTGACCTTTTAAAAATATCTGTGCTTTAAAGTTGGTAACATCAGATGCTGCAAAAGAAGGTAGGAAAAAGCTCAATGGGTGGTTATGGAGAGATCTACCCAATGGATATTCTTGGGGTTGATTGGTGAGCTGATGCATGAAGGTGTATAAGGGATATAATTTTTTAACCAGTTGTATTTTTAGAAAGGAATAAAATGTTTTAATGGCATAATGAGACATTAATGGCCGTATCAGTTAATAAAATAAATGCCATGCTGTTATTCATGGTATGTTAAGAGTAAGAATCATTGACATTGTATGCATAAAGCAGACACGAATAATGGCAGAACCTATTAGGCTCTAACTTCAAAAATACCCAGCGATTATGAAACTTTAATTAACAATCTTAACTTATACATATATTTACATATTAATGGTCCTAAGTGGTAATTGTAATTGTCTCTCATCATTGCTTCCTTTGACCTCATTTTTCAAATAAGAAATATGAAATTCCATTAAGTAACATTAATAGTAGAAAATTAATTTAAGGCAATATATCATCAATTAGCAAACCCCTAACACATCTCACTATTTTCACTTGATGCTTACTTGAAGAAAAAGAAGTTAATTATTTTATGTATGCCTGAATTCGAGGATATCATCGTATGCACACATGATGGAAATGAGAAATAAAGTATATTAGATTTCCTGGCCTGGATCCAGTAAAGCATCAAAATTCACGTTGACTTCTCCAGACTATTCACATGTGGCTGGTGAAGGGCAAAGAGCTCCTCAGCACACAGAGCCAAGGCCAGTGCCAACACCTTCTGACTGGGAAACCCTGCGCTTCTGACAGGGCTTATCTTGCATCTGGGCTACTTTGATTGGGGTTTTTCACTGTAACTAAATGTTCTCAGAAGGAAACCACAACTTCCTCCAGGTAATGAATGCATCTGGTTTATGTCTGCACCTTCCCTTATGGAACAGCTCTCTTGATTCATCTTCCTTCGTGGGGAATGACATCCCATGGCTGCTGTGCCTGATGGATCAAGATTAGGAGGCAGCATTTGCATCTGGCCAGTAGGTCTTTAGTCATCAAATTGACAAATGAAGCTAATGTAGAATAGTAATGTGTGAACTTGCTTCCAAGTACTGAAGACTAAAATACATTTTAGTCTTACGTTTACACAGAGTGGTGCTCTCATAAGAAAGAAAGAAAATACAGAAGCCGTTAAAAACTAAATGCCTCTTATTTATCATGTCGGCAGGGTGATCATCATCTGTTACAGGACATTTATGGTTTCTTGGACTGCAACTGTTACTCTTGTCCATAAAAGTGAGAATTATTATTGTTATTTCTTTAAATGCCAGCCATGTAAATAATGTCTTTTGGGATTTTTACCTCCTTTTCAAGGGCAATGTGTATTAGTGTTCTTTGAAAAGCATTCCCTTTGTGAGAACTGTTTAATCATAGAATCACAGAAGGGTTTGGATTGGAAGGGACCTTAAAGATTACCCAGCTCCACCCCCTGCCATGGGTAGGGCCGCCTTCCACTGTCCCAGGTTGCTCTAAGCCCTGTCCAACCTGGCCTCAGACCCTTCCAGGGATGGGGCAGCCTCAGCTTCTCTGGGCAACCTGTGCCAGGGCTTCACCACCCTCACAGGGAAAAATTTCTTCCCAATGTCTCATCTATACCTACTCACTTGCTATGTTGTTAACTACAGAACATACTGTAAAGATAGTTTGAAGAAAACAGGTGTATTTTTTCTCCCCTTTTCATATTAACTTCCCCTGGTTATCTGTAGCTTCACCGTTTGTGATAGTTGGGAGTGGGGCTGTGGGGCAGGCACACAGTGTGTGGTGATTGGCAGTGGGGCTGTGGCCCAGCCTCATCCCCAATGGGCACAGCTGTGAGCAGCAGGAGAGCAGCATTGACAGCAATGAGCCATGGAGTGCCCAGGTGTGCTGAGCAACCACCGAAGGGAACAGAGGGCACACAGGTGCACTGCATGAACATGAGGGGTGTAAAAGGTTGGGCTGAAGAGCAAGAAGGGTAGATGCTTGCAGCCTTCTAAAGTGGCATGATGTTACTGTGTATGGGCAAGTGCCTGAAGTCTTCTGATGTGGTAAGGTGTTACTGTGTGTGGGTGAATGCTTAAAGCCTTCTGAAATTGTATGGTGTCACTCTGTGTAGTGTGGTCATCTCAACTGTGGCTTAATGCTGTGGTAGTTATGCATGTGAGCATCAGTCTGGGAGAGCTTTTGGCTCTGTGAGGTGTGTGTAATATCCCAGGAAGTGTAACCCGGAATTACTTCTAACAGAAGCTTCAAATCTTCATGCTTGCAGCTTGTAAAGATGAGTTATGCATGAGCACACTCGGTGTGCTGGTGTCAATAACAAGTTAACTTGGTAGAGTTTCAAGGTGTAATTAATAAATTCCTGTGTGGGAATTAGCTGCTCTGTAGCCTGAGAGGTGTCTGGAAGCTGAGGCTGCCACGCTCTCCTGCTCTGCAAGTGTGTGAGAGCCCATCCACCGCTCCGTAAGCAGTGTCCTTGTGGGCTCTGAGGTTTCTCAGTTCTATTTGTAGGAGTGTTTTGGTTTTCCTCTGCTGCATGCTAATTAATTCAGATTCCATTGTCCTTTGAAAAATCTCAGAATCCTGTTTATAGCTATGATTTAAACTGGCTGTAATCAACAGATTGATTGGTGAAGAGACTATTAGGTAGCAAGATTAGCTCAACCTAACGAGCCAATGGATTGCTGCTGCCACTATGAATGATGGCAACATGCAGGGAATACAGTAAGGGCAGCAAAGGCTTCTTTTATTTTGGACCGTGTAACATATCCAAAATTACCCCTATTTGGTAGAAAGTTGAGGAAAACCAAAGGCAGATGAAAGAAGTTTGCTCAGAGCTTTTATCTTTACATGCAGATCTAGCAGCCAAAATGAATTACAGTTATCCATTGAAATAGCTCTGGGATACACAACCAGCAGAAGAATGGTGTGACTGTCAGTGCAAGGCTCTGCAACATTATTCATAGTGACTTAGAGGCAATTAACCTGACTTCACTCAGCTGAGTTTTTGGGAAGGAAATAAATAGCCCAACTACACAGTGAGAGTTTCTGGTTGTTTTATATATATTGCATATTCACTGTGCAAAGTATTTGCACATTAAAGATAGCTGTAAAACATTAAATTAGGCAAATAGGTTTTATACATGGGAGAAAATTAAAAGTAAATTTAGCCTGTCAAGTCCTAGTCACAGTCCCTTACCTGCATCCTACTGAATCCTTTTGAAACCTTTTGGGGATGCTGTTTCTTTAGCAAAGGGAGCAGTAGGTGCCACTGTGTCAGACAGGTGAGAAACAGGGGAGCAGAAGAGGTACAGCTGTTGCTCTTTCTCTTCATGGAGAGAGCAAAAGCAGCATCTGGGCAAAAGGAGAGGGAGCTGAAGATTTAGGAAAGAAAACAGGGACCAGCACAGAATCCATAAAAAGAATTGGGCAAAGACATTTCTGTAGGGGGACGTCGCAGTATTTATTGACTTACAGGAAAGCAAAGTAATATAGGGTCTGAAATGGGTTGTTTTAGGAAAGGGGATGTATTGATTGTGGGGGGGGTAATTGATGCTGGAAGAAGAGACTCTGCATGTACAGCCATAGCATGCCAAAATAAACCATGTTTTCAGGCAACAGCAGGTATTTGGAGTATGCAAATGTGAGTTTGCATATACAAGTGTTCTGCATGCAGCAAATCTCTGAGTAAATTTTGCAGGTTCATTTTGTGCCTCTGCTGATACAAAACTCTGTTGAGCAGAGAGCAGTGAAGAGGGATCCTTATGGGGCTGAAAACAAGGAGCATACTGTAATTGTGCTAAAGCCAAGCATTGCAAGCAAGAAATGCAAAGTTATGCTTACTATTAAAAGAGACCCAGTCATGTTAATTTGTGGAAATTAGCAGTTTAAGGCATCTAAAAAAATATGTACTGACATAAAATTCTGCTGTAAAATTACAATTAAGACATTTTCCTGTTTGTAGCCTCGAAGTAGTGGAGTTTTTAAAGATGCTTTTTCTCTATGTGATGCCATTTCAGTGAAGGAAGTGAGATGCTCAGGCTGCATCTAGAACTTGACAGGAGTGGTCCTGAGCAGAGGGATTATGATGCTGAACTTGGTGTCTGCATTTTTCTTTGCGAATGATTGGAAGACCGATTATTGGTCACTGCTGATTTCTATCTTTTAACCTTTTTACATTTTACTTTCTCTATGTTTGAGTGTAAAGTACTCAATGCAATAGGTTTAAGTGTGTGAATTAAGAGATACAGAACTGAGGATAGTGACAGAATTCAATTCTAACAGTTCTATTTTCTCCCTTCATTTGCTTAAAAAAAAGTAATTCAGATTTTCAATTGGGATACTTAGTTTTCTGTTGGATAAATCCTCCATCTCCTACATAGCTTTTTGTGTTTTTACCTTAAGGTGAAAAACAATTTCACTATCAGTCCTTTGTTGAAGTTATTATTGCTCAAGACTATGAGGTGTGTGTTAAGTGCTCTTCAACTCCTCAGACAGTTGTTCCAGGAAATACAACAGAAGTGGTATTTTTTTTTCTTTTTTAACCATTAAAGAAGAACGATAGCCTCATTTTTGCTCTTACTTCTCTTTATGACATAGTTACCATGATGTCAACTGGAAGAATGACTTATTCTGCGTTTAGTGGTAATAAAAACATGGCATTTGAACCTTTCTCTAGAAGGCACCATCTGAAGGAGCTGAAAAGAAAGCTGGTATCTTGCTTGTAGGAAGACTTAAAAAGGAGATTATTTATCATGCTATAGATGAGGAAATATTTGTGTTGGAATAAGTAATAGAAAATTAATAAGTATAAAAATGTGTGGATCTTTTAAATATTAATTTATTATTTTAAACTTGGTATTGGATCTATAACCATATGTGACTGGTGCATAATTCTAATTTCTCATTAGTGGAGCTTTATTCCTAAGGTATTCGCTGGGCTGGATGCATGTTGTGCTGTGAGCAAAGTTAGAAGGCTGCTTTTCCTTTCCCAGTTTGGAAGGGTTAGCTTTCAGCTCTCGGATCCCAGCTAGAGCTCCGTGGACAGCTCTGGCAGAAGTTCACAGTGCTGCTCCAAGGGACGGACACCTCTCTCCCTTTTTCTGTTCCTGCCTGGGGTGGAGAGTATCTGCTTTGAGAGCCAGACCATGGAACCACTTCAGAGAATTGGACCCCACTCTGAGAAATGGAAGTTACTTTTCCAGCTATATTTTTTTCCCACTTCAGCTCTCAGCACAGTCACAGGGATGTTTGAGCTGGCAGAAAGCAGTGGAGAAGCAACACGTTCCTGGGAGTGGGCAGGAGAGCAGAACCAACACTTGTGTTGGCAGCAGGCTTGCTGCTGGGATAAATAAACTGGAAATTATACCATCAGAGGTGGGGAAAGCTTAATCCTGTGCAGCCATCAGCAGCATGGTCTGACAAGAAAGTGAAGTTTAGTGGCTAATTGTAACTGCAGGAGGTGATTCTGCCCTCCTGTTTCCTCTGTTCTCCTGAGACCTTGCTGTTTTTCCCTTCTGCCTCCTCAAGCTGTCTCTGCTCTTACCTGACAGTGAAGCTCAGGGAGTTAATTCTACAGAAAACTAGCCCTACAGACAAAAATATTGGGGGGGGGGCTGCTTATGTTCCTCTGCTTTTGGCCCCCTGAGCATGGATGTGGTGTAAGAGAAGGGGCAGGAACAGGGGGGTGTAAGGTGGACTGGGTACTGCCTTGTTGGACAGGCTCAAAGACTGTGTTGTCTGTATCACCTGACAGCAGCCACAGCTAGGGGAAGCTATTTGAATTGAATATATAAACTGGAAAACCAGATGATGCTAAATTCAGAAATCAGCTGTAGGGTAAGGCAGGGGTTTCCTGAGGATGTTCAGTGTGAAGCCTCCCACTGAAATTCTGATGAGCTCCAGCATCTTCTTCCCATAGGCTCTTTTGAAAAGTTGAGATTAAACTCTTTAACTCTTTTATTATAACTACTGAAAGCTTAATAACACATTATGTGTTTGGCATGAAACTCTGGCCTTCCTAAAGACAAAACTGAGAGTTTAAGTTCTCCAAGGGTGGCATTTACCATGCTGGCTTTGAGGAATCCATTGGCTCTCTTGCATGCTATGAGGCTTGGATGTATTTCAGAAGAAAACTCCACAGCTTTCATTAGAGCAAACTGAGTGTGCTTAGCACTCTTCATGAAATCAGAATCACACTTTTGCAATAACAAATGCAGGATGTCAATTGGTTTAATGGACAATAAGAGGTAACGCTTTCAATTGTGAGTCTTTAGGAATCCAATTATTTCTATTAATATGCTTGCATTAAAAAGCCATATTTCAGTGCTGTCCCATGCCTCGCTTGTCTTGCTGCCTGTTATCAAATGGAAGCCTTCAAAATCTCCTGTTTGCATTTTAATTGGCTTTGGGAATAAGTAAGAAGAAAATAATGGAAATAAGTGGCAAAACTGAAGTAAAGCTTTTGAGAAGCTGGAAGCATATAACAGGCATGTAACCTACTCCTCAGTGCCATAAGCCCCTGCTTCTGTACACTCGTGTCTGAGGTGGCTGAATCCTTCTTGTCTCATTATGTAAACGAGGAGGAAGCTGCTTTTTTAATTCTGGTTGTGCTCTGTGCATGTCTCAGTGCTAATGTCACAGCTGGAGTCTGGAATTACAGTCACTAAGCTCTGTCTCTATTCCAAGCCAATGTGCAAAAGTGGAGAATTTAATTAACATCAAGCCAGAGGACTGGAGGCGACAGCAGAGGGAAGCTGCAGGCAGGGGTGAGGCCATCAGGGCTGAGCAGATTTCCCTGGCTCCTGGGACACTGCTGAGGTGTTAAACCTTCATCACAGAGGGTTAAACCCTCTGGGGTGCACAGGTTGAGCTGCCACAATTGTCCTTATGCCCCTATGTAATAAAACACGTCAGTTCACAACCTTTGAGCTGCAGCTCATAGGGAATTGACCTGGCAATATATGGATCACTAATACAGGGCTTGAGTTTTGTGCAGTGATGTGGCCTACAGAAACATTTTGTCTTTCTCCTTTTTTTTTTTTTCCCCTGTTATCTACTGTATATTCTGATTGCACTTACAAGACATAGTGGTGACCCCTGTAGATGTTGGATCCTGGCACAGACTTGGATGAATCTCTTCAATGCAGAATTCCCAGACATGGTGATCCTGTCAGGATACTGTGTTGCTGAAAGGAGCTTTGTGATCATACATCTTCCTTTCAGGCTGACAGAAGAGAGCCCAGAGACTGTTTGTGTGACATGGCAGTAGGAGAAGTCCCAGGGCAGCTCCACTAAGCTGTAGAAGCCATGGCTGTATTCTTTCTCTGGGTATCCCTTTCCCTGTGGATATAAAGTCTCACACAAGTCAACAGATTAAACTCAAACTCCTAAACTGAAGTTAATGCTGACTGGGCTGCAGCTGCTTTTCTGAAGTCCCAGATACTCCAAATGCTTGAGATGGGTGAGTTATTTGGCACTGAGCCTCAAAAGCCTTTCAGCATTTTAAGTGTGGGTATGAATGGTTATTGTTTTATTCAGAAGTTACCACTCATGTGGCCTACAGTATGACTAGACTAAATTATTAATTTCTGGATATTCTAACTGAAAGAGGGGAAGGGAATATTATTCAAAGAACTCATTTAGAAACCAAAATGCCATTAGGGCATGTAGGCTTTCAGTTTGGACTGAGCAAAGTGTAATATATCAGCTCTTTTCTTCCTTCCTTGTCTTATTTTGTTCTCAAAGCATGAGTGGGAGGCTCTCCAATGCCAGGTGGAGGGAATGGATTTATTTTATGCTAAAAATAATGAGCTTGTATGGGTTTGTGTGTTGGGTCAAATGGGAGACTTTTGCATCAGATGGCTGTTTATATTCACAGATCCCTGCTGAAAGGGAGAGTTATAGATGAACTGACAAAGGGTCTTCACGTATAAATACGCTTTCCTTGGGTTGCTCAAGTTTGGGGAGTAGAAGTGACTGGAGAAAAATACACAGTTATGCTTAGAAAAAGGAAAGCCTGGTGTTATTTAGGCAGGGGTGCCAAGTTGGGTTGCTAGAGGCTCAGTGAATAGGGTGCATGCTGGCTCCCTACCTCCTGGCTGGGTGTTCTGTGCATTCCCTGATGGACTGGGCCTCCAGCATCCCTTTGCTTTGACAAACACAGAGAAGGTATGGAATCCAAACAAAGGCTGGCTGGTCAGCACGAGGAGCAACTCTGCTGTGATACAGGATGGATACTGGAAAAAATTCCTTCACTGAAAGGTTGGTCAAGCAAAGGAACAGGCTCCCCAGGGAAGTCCTGGAAGTGTTCAAAAAATGCGTACATGTGGTGCTGTGGTGGTGTAGATGGGCCTGGTCTTCCTCTGGGAATGCAGTGGAGAAGAAAGCTGCTCCTCTGGGAGCAGTGGAAAAGGCTGCTGTGGTGTTCCAGGTGTCAGATTCTATCCAGGCAGGAATGCTTGCCTCCTCCCCCTGGGGGAGCATCTCCCAGTGGGATGATGGAATTTTATCAGCCATGCAGGGACACTCAGTGGCCATTAACAGAAGAGATCTCCTGGAGGGAGGATTGATTGTGGAAGAGATGAAGAAAACTGCCCCACCTGGTTTAACAGGCAGCCCAATTAACAGAAGATCACTGCCCCACCTCTAACAGATGCCGATAGAACACACCCCCCCAGCCACATCTTTCAACCTAAGACAGGTGCTTAAGGAAGGGGCTTAGTGGTGGGCTTGGCAGTGTTAAGAGCTGGACTTGATGATCTTGAGAGGGCTTTTACAACCTAAAGGATTCTATGATTCTACATATTAATGTAGCAGCTAATGAAATAAATAGAGACACAGGCAGAACTTCCTGTCTGATTTGCATTATTTTGATAAGTAGCTTTTGCTTTGCTTCCAACAGAAATTAATAAGTCCATCCTGCTTTTTAAGCAGAATTCAGGATAACTTCAGAATATTGGTCTTTAAGTGAATTCCACAGGAAGAATTTACTTCATTTTATTTATTAATTTGCTGCTGCATGAATATTAGAGAGCAATAATGCTTGAAGTCATCTAAACAATTTTCTGTTTAGCACTTGAATCTATCAGGAAGAATCTGTCTGTCTTAAATGAGCATAAAATTCATTAATGTATTTTCCTAAAGGAGCTAAAAACCTGAATTTTATGTAAATTGCTTTTAAAGTTCAAATACATGTCCAAAGATATATTTCAGATGGCTTAATAAGCATTGTTTCATGCTGTTTTCAAAACGAGTGGAGTCTTAGGGTGATAGAATTTCAGCAAGAATAACTGAACTGATACATTTTATTTAGGTAATGTGTATCTGTATAGCTACAAATTTGTTTGGTTTGCTTTTAAATTTTAAGTGCATTTTACTAGATGGAATTACATGCTTTCTTGGTAGAAATCTCAAGCTGTTTGGTTTTTTTCTTCACTCCATGGTTTGCTTAGTTTTCCTCTGCATGGGCAGCAATGGATGACAGCAGGTAGCAAACCAGAGAAATGCTATTTAAAAAGTGTGAAAAAGAGCACCAAGTAAAGAACTCACACTTAATCAGTAAGCAAATAGTAACTTCAAATGGAAACCTTTCAGGTGGCTTCTTTTTTGTTAGCCCTGGTGTTAATGTATGGCTGTGCCCTGCAAATTTTAAATATTTTCTAAGCCATTGTAGGGTCAGAGTGGTTTTGGGCTCTGAACTTGCAGCTCTAAGTGGTTCCTCTGTTCTATTAATAGTACACAGCAGAAGCTTATCCTAGGCGGGTTACCTCCTTCTAATTCCATATTCAGGAAAGATGGAATTAAAAGGTCTGGTGTATATAAAAAGGAAGAAGTGGTGGAAATCCCTCAAAACCACCTGCTTACCTTGTGTGCCATAGCAGCCCCTGGGCCTGGCACAGACACCTGGTGTCCTGCACTGAGCTGTGCATAATTCCCTTGGCCCACAGCTTCCTCCCAAGCCCCTGAAGGCAAAACAAAAGCGTTTACTGCCTATTGGGAAAATCCAGGCTGTTCCTTGCTGAGTTTGGATCCTCCAGTAATCATAACTCACTGTTAGATTGATTCAGCATCACGCTGGGTTTTTCTCTTATTTCCACCAATTATGGAGGCTGGCAGAAAGCAGAAGTATGCTGCAATAAATGGAAAAAAAAAAAAGGAAGGAAAATATTGGCGTTTCCCAAGATTTAGGACACATTCACAGTAAATCCAAAGACTTAATAGGAACCTGACTTTAAGATAAGAAAAACACCAGAATCAGTCTCCAAAGGCAAACAGTTTCTGTAACTTCTTTCTGACAGAAATGCTGGTTCTTCCTGTAATTTGTCTGGAGATATTGGTGACTCCTAATCTGTGCAGTATGATACAAGCCTTGTTCTTAAATGCTTCATTAACCATTTTTCCATATTTAAACTAGAATGTATTTTGAATTCCTACAATATTCTTTCATAACCTTAATTTTATACACCGCAAATGTGTACCTTTAATAGAAAGAAAAGTGGAAAATCATCTCAAGAACTGTGAATAAGACTTTTCATCCTCAAATTTGTATTACAAGCCTGAAGGCAGATTTCTATTCAGGTATTTGTTAATACAGATAGATTTTGTTCTGCAAGCTGACTTCCCGTTTCCACACTCACTAGTATTAAATATCTCTGTACTGAGTGCAGGATGTTTTAGATCTTAAGAGTGTTTTACTCTATGCTAGCACTTAACTAGGCTAGATTTCATAGAGACACAGATTATGGGACACACCAGGGATGGAAACTCCTCAGCTGTGACACTGAAGTTTGTTTTTCCACTGTTTTAAATTGTTTGTTCTCCTAGAACCTGACTTAATCACAGCCCTTTGCTCTCTATCTTCGCAAAGTGAAGTACCCTTCCTGCAGCTTGATGTATCCTCCAAACAGCTTGTGTCCCTGCCTGGGGCACACAGATGCCTTAAACTTCCATTTATTTTGAAATCTCTGTGCCTGTGAAACTGAAATTTCCTCCTGGTGAAGGCCCTTTCTGTATGTAGGACAGCGCATAAGCTCCTGTGGATTCTGGAAACTTTTGAAGTGAGAGAGAAACTGAAGTTTTGATATGAGGATTGCAACAATCAGTTTGCAGTAATTAGAGGATCCAGCCACAGCATCATTTCAAGGCTGCAGGAGTAGTTCCATCGATTGAATCTGTTGCTGTGCCTGTTTGATGCCAGAGTCTCTGATGGTTTGTGTTACTGGTATGGGTTTGTACAAGATGGGAATCTGCCTTAACACTGGAGATGCCTTCATTTGAAGTGAGCTCTCCAAATGTTTGTTTCAGTTTTTTTTTTTTCCATGAATCTGAGCTCTGATTTCAATCCAATGTTTTTCCTGCTCTCAAAGACAACCCTAACAGAATCATAAAATGTCTCTACATCAGGGAATACAGAGACTTTAAAAAAAAGAAAACTCTATGCATTGACCAAGTTTCTCTGTGCCTCTTATTTCTCTGAATTAAACATGAATTAACTCCTCCTAAAATTGAGCTCCTTGAGGACAGTCTCAAATAAGTTATTGGATCAGTACTTTCACCATTGGAAAGGCACACATCTGACTGAGCAGTGATTGACTATAAACACACTTTTAATTCCTTGAAGCTTTCTTTTTTCATTTCATCCTGTTGAGGAAGGGATTAGAGTCCCACAGGAACAACTCTTGGGATACAGTGCCTGAGGTATTGGAGCTTCTTGTTTTCTGTTTAGAGAACTCAACAGTCCACAACCAACATCAGAGGATGTTTGCTCTTTTACCTGATGCCTAGAGATCTAAAGTTTCATGTCCACCTCTTCCTGTGTCCCTTTCAACTATAGCACCTGTTTCTACGTGAATGAGGTGTTTGCTTTGGGAAAGCAATTTTACCACATCCTTTTTCCCCCTGATTACACTGTAAATTGTTCTGCTTTCATAGTAGACAATGTCCAAAATCTTACATATGAAACTGTGTAAGGGTCACCTTGAAGAATGACAGGGAAAGGTTTCTCATCACTCTTTTTTCTTCTCTACTAGCTCATATACCTGGTTCCACAGTGCCCTGGTTGCTTTCCCATTTTCCTCAGAATTCCCTTGCCTAGAGCATTGTGGGGAAAGTCTGATCATAAAGCAGATCAGGTTGGGAGGAACTGCAGGAGGTCTCTAGTCACCCTGTAGTCTTGCCCAAAGCAGGGGCAGATGTGACATCACTGGGGGCTTTATCCAGTTTGCTCCTGGAAACCTCCAGCATGGAGAGAGCACAGCTTTTCTGGGCAGCCACTTCCACTGCTCAGCTCTCCCCATTGTGCAAAAGGTTCCTGTTATCCAGTGTAAACCTCTTTAGTTTCAGTTGATGCCTGTTGTCCTTCTGTCTCCCATCCACCATCCAGCACCTCCCAGAGCCTGTACCCCAGCCCCTGGACCTCCGTGGTGACCCTCCACTGAACTTACTGCACGTTATCAACAGCTTCTATTTCAAATATCTGCTTTTAATTGCAACATTTACTGCTCAGTTTGATTTGGTCTTTTTCCCTAAATATACAACATGTATTAAAAAAAAACCCAGAATGCAGGCTTTGAATTTTTTTACTGAAATTCCTTCAGATAAGCAATGAATATATGTGTCTGGGTACTTTTTTTCTTTACTACATGTAATAGAAAAATTTCCTGAAGGATATAAGTGCTTAAAAAGACATGAGCGTTTCAATCCCTATAGAACTTATACCATGCCATGTAATTGAAATCTTACAATGCCTCTCCTCCTGATCTCACCAAGGTTTTAAAACATAGTGCACAATGCTACTGCTGTTTTATTCTTGTTCTTCCTGGGAGCTGAAGAGATAACCTCGCCTTCTGTTCCAAGGCTTCTTTTGAAATGCAGAGCTGTGCTTTTATTATTTATTGCTGGGTTTTGTCAGTACTTTAGTACACAGTTTATCAGTTAATATGGTGAGTTTGGTGTATTTTTGTAAGAAGGAGTGGGGAGGGGCATTTTAAAAACGAATTTGTTTACACTTGAGAAAGCACTTGCTAAATGGGGCATGTTATTCATTGGCCTCTATTCAGGGATGGGATAAGGACACCGCAGCAGTGCTTAGCTAGGGCAGATTCCATCTTCTGAGGCCAGAAAAGCCCCTATGGAAACCCAGAAATAATAAAAAATATTACAAATTTTGAAGAGGTCCTGAGGTATCAGGAGATGGATCATCCTGTACCCAGCATGTGACCAAATCAGTGTATTACAGATGCAAGGGTTTTTCCCAGTAGTTCTTCTGCAAAGCATCTAAAAAATTCAGGTGGTACACCATCAGAATTTAAGGACGCACCACCATGAGACTGCAGCTTTTAGAGAACTGAGTTCTCCTACCAGAGGATGGAGTTGATACCTTTATCTAATAAGGTTGAGGAGCTCCCTTGGCTGCTGTGTGTAAGCTCTCACATGCACTAAGGTCGCCTTTCAGCCTTTGTTTCCCTAAGAAAGAATTATGTTTTGTGACTCTGAGTGTGTTTGCAGCTGCCCGGCTCCTGGTCCAAGCTGGAGCATCCTTTCAACTGTCCAGAACTTTTCCCTGGTCCCCTTGCTCTGGATGTGGCTACATGAAGCTGCTAAAGCTCAGGAAAGTTGAGGTCTCCTGAGCCCACTGTGCTGAGCAGCAAATACTGGGGGAGGTTTCTGGTGTCAAAATAACTGATGTTTCCATACATTTTCTTCTGAATGAAATTTACAGTTAAAGTCAAGCTGTCACTGTTGTGGATAGGGTTTCATATGGTGGTTTTGTGACATGGGTCCTCAATCTGCTCTTCCTTCTGTTTGAATCCTTATCCTGGCATTTGTGGCTATATAAAAGAAGTGAATTCACTTGTTTTCTCCTGCAGGGCCCTGTAGTTGATATTCATATGGAGAACAGAAGAGCTCAGAGCTGAGCTGTGATGATAATTTTGGGATCAGTAGTGAGGTGTGGCAGGTGAGATCAAAGCTGGGCTGTGCATGGTGTGAGAGACAGTACCTGACTTGGTGGGCTTTAAAATGTGTCCACAGAGGCATTGGGTGCCCAAGTGCCTTTAGAACCTAAACTGCATAATCTAAGTAAACAATACCAAGGAATAATGGTCAGAGGAACAGGTAGAGGTGACTTGGTTATGCAACGCCACCAGCTGGGTGTTCCTCCTGGGCTGGCAGGGGCCTGAGGGAATGAGATTACATCTTCCTGTTCGTTTGTGCAGCTTACCTTTTTGGGTAAGACAGAAAAATGACAAATGTGGACATGAGTTGTGGTTGCTGTGTTGCTCCTTCTCCCTGTTCCAGAGTGCTCTGTTTTCTGCAGTAATGCACAGTGCTGACACATGCTGCTGCAGCCGGGTACTCCCAGCCCTCCCCAGTAACTTGTTAGGATTGCTCACAATCAGCCAGGGCACTCCGATGTTTCCCTGCATTGTGCTTTCTGCAGCTCTTCTCCACAGCAACAGGGCAGCTAATTGTAATGTAAATTTTTCCAGTCTGCATTGTAACCCTCCACAACACAGAAAATATGTTTCCAGTGATTCTTCTGTTAGGTATTGATCTGACTTTATCAGAGAAACAGCTCTCTTTTAAACAGTTTAAGAAGCAGGAAGGTCATGAAAGAAAAATTCACTTGGGGCTTTTTACCATCAGAAAGAGTAGGAATTACAGCTATAAGGGTTAGGATAGTAATGGCCCTCAAACATCTCAAGCTCAATTTCCCCTCATCAGCTTTGTCTGCAGCATTTGTGTTGTGAATTAAGTATCTGTGTCTTTTCCTAAGTCTTCAGAGATGCAAGCTTCTTCATATAAGTGAATTTCTAAAAAGAGTTCCTTAACTATTGCTGTAAAACAATGCTGAGAAGAGTTGTGGGAGGGAGCTCCAGCGTATTATAGCTCCAAGAACAAAGATCTGTCATGAAGAGTTGCTGTAAAGTTGATCTTGCCTTGACATGGCAGAAAGAGAGATGACCTCTTAAGTATCCCTCCAGCATTCTGAGGATCTGAAAGCCTGCTGGCTTTCCAGGAGCTATTGAAAAGACATTTTGAGTGGCTAGATCACTTCAGCTCCCAGAACTCTGGCTGGGGGGCTGCTGCCTTGTATTAATGCTGTCTGGCCCCAGACTGATCTGCAGCCAGTGGAAGCTTGTGATTCATGGCAGCAGATGGAACATGCTGTGTTAGTTCTCTTTCTGCAAAAGAGACGACAAAGGAGACCAAGGGGATGAGGAGTTTGTGTTCATATCATCATCCCAGAAATTACAGAAAAAGCAAAATGCTGGGGGTGAATCGTGACTGCACTGCAGGGTGGTGCTGTTTACCCAGGAGAGGACTGGGACTCCAGCAGTCGCAGGCCAGCACTTGCTGAAAGCTGAGCACGGAAGGAGATGTGCTGCAGATGGTTTGGAGCGCCAGAGCTGCTGCTCCATGAGCTGTGCCACCAGGCACAACTGGATACACCCAGGTCTCTGTGGCTTCTGCAGCTGCACCACTTGTGGAGAGGAAGGGGAAGGGAAGGATTCAAAATAGGGGGCTAACAGAAGCAGAGCTTTGCCTGCTACATTCCCATCAATGAGTAGCTGTAACAGTGCTTTTATCTGAGCCTTTTGCAGTCCATTTTCCTCGTGAGATAAGAGTCATGGCAGAAGCTCCAGCGAGGGATGAACCCAGGCATCCTGCAGTGAGCCAGGCCTCAAACAGCTCCGTGTCACTGACAATGTTGGGCCTGTATCACTGCCAGCCCCTTCTTTCCCCTGCAATGGCAGGAGAGTTTAGATTTTGTTTCCTTGCATAGATAAGGAAGGACTAGACAATTCTGCATATGCCAGTTAAAATAAACACTTCCTGGCAAATATCCAGTGAGATTTATACCTTGCTCTTAACCTCTCTACAGCTTTCTGCCTTTTTTCCTTGCTGCTGCTTTCCTTTTTTTAAGCAATATGTGGAAATACTTGCAGAAATATTGCATTGTGGAAATACTGTGCAGAACAACACCCCTGTTGCAGCAGGAGAGTCCTTGAGGCTCGTCAGCCTTAAAATCTGGGGACTACACAGGATCACAACCTGCCAGGCTCCCTTTCTCTCAGTCACCTCGTAATTACTGTACGTGGCATGGAAGTGGGGTGGAGTAAAAAGTTATTATTTTGACAGAGTAGAAGATCGATGGAGTCAAGGCATTACTCAGCATTTTGAAGATTTGCCTTGCTCTCTAAGGCTTCTGATATGTGAAAGCCAAATTTGGAGAATTTTAGGGAATATCCATTCATAAGTAGGAAAATAAGGTCAGGACAATTTTAATAATTCTGTCTCCATAACAGATCAGTGAACACTTGCTGGTTAGTGGCAAATAAGGCAGAAATTCTTGATAAATCAGTCGAAAAGCTAAAATGACAATGTTTAATTGTTGCTATTAAACACTATTTCATGTCTTTCATTTTGATTATGAGCACCAGCAGTTGACAAGAATGAGTGATGCAAGTTAAGCTTTTCTTAAGAGTTTCTAGTAGAGAGACGCTAAAACTAGACCACTTAAAATTCATGGTTACATGACCAAAATGTATATTTGAAACACTGCATCTGAAATCTTTTTTGAAAATGTCCATGCTTGGGTGGGTTTCTTTCCACGCCATACAACAAAACTGCAGTTGGATTCCAGTCACTAAACCATCAGTGAAACTGTGGAGCTGGGAATGTCTCAGAGGCTGCTGTGTAACATTTTCTGGTGACATGGGTAACCCTCTCCACTGCCCAGAATGCAGAGCAGCCTCTGTGAGAACAGCAAGGGCTCACTTCTCAAAGTCAGACCAAAAAATCCGCTCTTGTGCGCTAATATATTCCAGGGCAGGACACAGTTTTGCTGGATTTATATGTGTGGCAGCATTTCTGCTGCAATCAGAAGAAAAATTGTCTTTTTAAAAATTACATTAATACGTAATTACATGACATAATGTCAGGTCATAAACTTAAGTCATTTCTTGTAATACATGCCTGGATTTTATGAAGGCTTTGAAAAACCTTCACTCAAATATTGTGGGAAATCACATGAAGGCAACTGCCTAAATCCTCTGAAACTAGAAAACGCTTGCCTTATTTTAACCAGTTTCTGAGGGGTCACAGAGGTCTCCCAAGAGATTTACAACCTACAGTGCTACTGGAGATGAAATAGAGCACAGTGGGGCAGGGTGTGGTCTGTGTTGTCTTTGCTCCTGACTGAGATCTCTAAGATCTATAAGTTCAGATCAAGGCTTGGCAGGAGAAATGAAACTCTGTCTGTGTTACTGAGCTGGTTTTGGCCATTAGGAACAGAGAATGTAGAAGCAAAAGGCAGCTCTCCTGGGTGAACACGTTTACTGTCTGTAACTGCAGGCAAACATGGCAGCTAATCCTTTTTTACAAAACTGGCCTTAAAAATTATTAACTTTTAAAAGACTGGTTTGCAACTTTACTCTCTGAGAAGCTGAAAACTTTATTCTGAGTTCCAACCCCGAAACACTTCTTCTTCTCCTGTGTGTATGGGCATTTTCTCCTCATTGGTATTGAATGTTCAGCAGAATTTCACTGCCAGCTTTGCTCTATGGGGATGGATAATGAAGGTGTTGAAATCTCTCTCATAAGATCACCTCTCAAGTTCTCTGCTGCCCCCCACACTAAAGAACCAATCTTCCTGCAATATCTCCTTGGGTTCCATCACACTGCCATGTCCAGCACACCTCCTGTGCCCTCAGTTTACAGCAGAAACTTGTATTAATCTTCAAGACAAGACCTTGCACTTCTTACTGTTGTAATTTATGTGTTTTTTGTTTCTCCAGTCTTTAATGCCATCCAGCTCTTGTTGTATTTGAATTGGGATCCTCATTAGGATGGTCACTGCCTTCTAACTTGGTGCCATTAATGTTTAATTAGTTTGGTTCTTCTATTTCATGCCTAGATAACTGATGAAAATGCTAAATAAAATGAGTCTTGGGACCAGTACTGGAGGTTTTGCATTAATAAACTTCTCCTCATTTGATCATTTCTCTTTTACCATATCTTATTTCATCCCCATCAGCCAGTTTGTTTGGGGTTTAGTTTTGGGGGGTTTTTTTAAGTATGTTTTGGTGCTAATTCCAATGCTTTTGAGCTTAATAATTTCCCCCTTTAGCAGTTAATTTGGTACCCTACAGAAATACAGATAAATCTGAGGATAAACTTTTTCTTTTGGTCAAAAAAAACCCCAAAACAACAGCAACAAAAAAAAGCTCTCTCTTGTGGTGATAATGCCACTCCATAGAGTGTTCAGTTTTCCCTCCACCTCAGATTTTCAGGAAGTTTTTTAACTCATCAGTGTGTGATAAGGGATTGATTCACTCCTGTTCCATTTTATTTCAGATAATGTCAACTATATGGGTGAAAATGTTGTTTCTAAGGTCTGTGCTTTTAAAAACAAAACATAAATCCCTAATTGCAAATATTTTGTTTGCTGTGGTTCCTACAGCAGGATTGCAGAGCCCCTCATTGTGTGATAACACTGAATTTATAACAAACTCTTTCTGTTCTAAATACACTTTCAAAGGTTTAACCAGTTTATGTCACCTGTTCAATACATTTCAGTTCCCTTCAGGTAGCTACTGTTTGGGTACAAATTTAACTTGATTTTCTGTTTATTATCAGAAAACAATTGTAGCAGTGGGTGACTACCCCAGACTACAGAAAATCTTTAATTTGTACATTCTTTCTCTCATTCTGATCACTTAAGACTCCTGCATACTCCATAGATGTAGTTTTTGCTCCTGCACAGCCTTTTTGCTCCAGATGCTGGTAATCCATTTTGACCTGTATTTGGCCTTTAGGGCCAGTGTTGCCTTACCTACAAACCTCCAGGCACAAAGCTGCAATACATGCAGGCCAAGCAAAGCTCAAGAACTGCCTTAAATCCGAGCCTGAGCTTGACTTACCTGTCAGGAGTGCCATAACCCCTCTGGAAGTGCACAGAGGGAGCAGTGGCTCTCCTTGATTTCAGATAGATACATCAGATAAAGGAAAAGGAGTACTTTTTTTCTGTTTCATCCCCACAAAAAGATTTGATAGGTGCTTACTTTGGATTTTATTCTGATAGGACTTTAAGCATATGAGCCTTTGCTGAATCACAATTTAAAATTCTATTGTGAAGCTTTGATTGGGTTTTCTGAAAATTACAGGTGTTCTTCTGGATAACAGAACTGCAAATAACAGTGACTCTTCAAACCAGAATAAAATAATAGGTGTCCAGCATTAATTAATGCATTTCCATTAGCAACTCTGCTAGAAAGTGCTGATTAGGAGTTATTTGCATTTAATCAAAAAATGTAACATAATGCAATGTAATACATTTTTCTTTTTGTTGAACTAATGTAAGTTCTATCAATGCTGCTGGAATGAATCCTGCACAGGGTATGTTGCATCTGTGTTCTGTACTGTTTATGTCTGTTCAGCTGACCTTCTCATTTGTTACTCTCAGTGCCAGCTAATGCTTTTTCTATTTCAATGAACATTGGTTTTTTTAACTTGAAATGCCACTGTGTTTTCACTTTAGCAAGAGAATGTCACTGTCTGCGGAGTAAGAGTTGTTCAGGGCACTTGCTGGCAATCAGGGGATTAATCATTATTATGCTTTGCTGCTCACTATAAAATCCTCTCTTTAAAAATGCATCTTTGTAGTAAGATGGAGCATGTAGGTTCAGAAGAGTCACATTGTGTCTCTGAGAACTTGTGTTTCAGGTCACTGGAATCCACAGAGCTGAAATTCATGTGCTTGGGGGCCTTGTGCCTGTCCTTGAGGAGGGAGGCTGTTCCTCTTTTTCTTTAAAGGATAAAAGAGACAACACCTTGTTCACTTGTATTTATTTGCTGAGCTCCTGGCAATGCCAAGCTGTGACTTCCTACAGATCAGGATGGATCTCCTGGGCTGCCCTGGGGAAACACCTTCAACCAGCATCTCCAGGGCCACCTCAGCCATCTTCACTAAATCAGAGTCTGCACACACCTCCCCTTCCCTGCAGCCTCTCCAAAGCTCATGTTCCCACCAGTTACACTCAGAGCTCCTTTCTCCTGGGAGACTTTGGACCTCATGTGGGTTTGCAGAGACAAGTGAGTGTGGGTTGGGCAATTGGGTCTCACCTTTGGCACAGGGAATACACTCTATAAATGTGCAAATCCTGTGGAGTGTCAAAGCTGTTCTGAACATCTTATTTCACTCTTCTGGCTGGTGTGAGGCTGAACAGACCTGTGTTTTCAGGGAGAACATAAAGTCATTTTAAGGTGCTTCTAAGTAATTTACTGTTCAAAGCTGCGTGAGTTCAACTCACAAGAAACTGATTCACTTTTTTGTCTTCACATATCTGATTATGATTTTTGTCACAGTGTGCTTTATGTAAATTATCGTTCTATATGATCCTAGGTGTGGTATTTTTTTATTATTTACAGCATGTCTATATTATGTTTCTGTGTTGTTCATTACCTACTTTGACCTGTTCAGAGTTCAGTAACATATCTAATATATTTCTCCGCCATTCATCTTTCTCACATCTTCATTCAGGAAACTTCCTTAGCTCCCTTTTAACACAAAAGTAGGATTAGAAGGCAAATTTTCATTATTTCTAGTGAAAACCCCTCATTTGTTGGCTCCTTCCTTGTCTTTGTGCACTGATTAATGTTCACATCTTTGCCCAAAGCCTTATTTTTCAGGTCAGGTAATTCACTTCATGTTCTGTTTATGTTCTCTGCAGTTTCTTGGTATAGATGTTTTGCTGATTTGAGAAAACAGATGAAACCATATTATGCTTTCAATATGTTTAAGGTCAAACATTAAAAATTCCTTCTATCTACTCCCTTGAGATAAGACACTTGGAGCATTTCTTTGTTCTGCTTTATACAATCCTGCAAATCTCTGTGAAGGGCACTGTTATAAATCAGTAAATAAACCACCAAATTCAAAAAGCATCTGCTGGCAGAGCTGAGCTGCAGAGCCTCACCTGTGATGCCCTCCTGGCCTCACAGAGTTTGGGAGACATTGTGTAGTTGACAACTCTCTTTCTAGGACAAGAAATTGCCGTTCCTCTGCTGATCCTCCCCTTCCTTTCTCATCAGAAAACTGCCTTGGATGGAAAATGTCAGCCCTGTCAGATCCATTCCCTTCTCATGTGGGAACTGACTGCTTTGCAGAAGAGGCAGGTTGGCTGGAGATGCAAAGGTGCCTCCTGTCTGTGACAGGGACAGAAGAGAAGAGCCTTTCTGTCCCTCACAGCATCCTTCAGTCTCTGAGCATTAAAGCAACCCCTTGGCAGGACAGAGAGTTCTCTCCAGTGCCTCCTGCTCTCCAGGAGTCAGGGAATGTGCAAACCAGAGAGGTGCCACTACAAATAAGAAACAAATGTCTCCAGTTCAGCTTCACTCCTTCATGGTTCTTATAAATGCCCATGACCATATTTTAGAGAAAAGTATTTCTGTTCTCCAGGCAGGTTCCTTGGGGCACTTGATTTTTGCTTTGTAATCATTTTCTCTCTTTCTACATGGCATCCACCAGCACTTTGCCTGGGAACAGCTGTCCCCATCCTGAAAAGTTACAATTTGAAGTTGTGAATTTGTGTCCTGAGAATATTGAAGCTGCTTTTGAACTTGTTTTCAGGGTACCTTCAACTGTTTCTGTAAGGATTCTCAGCATCCTTTACTCTTGATAGTTTCTGTCTATGTACAATGCACTGAAATAGCAGGAGGCTTCATTGCTGCATTTTAAAAAATACCCTAAAATCTGTCTTTCACCTGCAGTCTCCATAACTTGACAGCCTGCTCACATTCCTCTGACTCTGGAAACCCTTGGATGAGGAGAAGGATTTTCCAGTAATGCTGGTTTTCCTTCAGACTGGCAGAAATGATACAATATTGTGCTACTTGAAATTTGTTCATCTTCAGAAGATTTATATAGGAATTAAGTGGTACATTGACCCTGTGTGTTCGTGGAAGCAAATTTCAACCAGCAAGAAGTTTCTTCTTCATGAATAAATCAGAATTTACTTGCTGTCCTTGAAATCAGAGTGTAATGGTTGTGCCTACGCAGTGTCCTGTAACATGACGTGTTCCTTACAGCAGGGCAAACTGGGTGTAAAATATCATCACTCTGCTTGACAGCTCTTTGTTTCTCTTTGCAGCAGCACTTGAGAATCTGACAACAGAGAATGAGGACCTTTTAATTTTAGTGAAAAACTGACCCACGTTCTTACTTACCAAGTTATTCATCATGGTAATTTGTAGGTCACATCCTACCCACTTAGAAAACTAGCATATTTGATACAGCAAGAAAAACTGACTTTGAATCCCCAAGTACTTCAGAGAACTTGTGGTGATAAATGGGTTTTAAGTAATTTAAATATAGTTGGAAGATCAGATGAAGCATTATTTTAAAGTGGAAGAAACTACAGAGATTTGTAATCTTTTTTCCAGAGATTTGTGATCTCTTTATTTGCCACGTCTTCTGACATGCTAACATGCAGAGGAGCATTCCTAAAGGATCTGGTCACCACAAACACACTTCAAACACATTTTATTTCAGAATTTCTAGTAATTTAATGATTCCTGTCTGATTTTAACCTCTATTCAGCAGGTGACCATTAGAGTTACATAGACAATTATATCACGGAGCTGCGGGGTGACTCAGAACCGTGCAGTACATATAGACACTCCCTCCAGACATCCTTCTGCGTGTCATCCTCTGGAAACAGAGTGACATTTTAAGCAAATGTAATGTTTCCATAAGCTCTGTGGCACAGACTGCTCAGTGTAAGCTGCCATAGCTGTATGAGCAAAGGGTGATTTTACAGGCTCAGCTGTACAATTGCAGTTATATTTTACAGCTGACCTCAACCGTTCTTTAAAATAGCTGTTATCAAAAAGGATTGATTATGTTCCATTTCTAGTGGCTCCTTGTTCTTCCTGCTGACTTCTGAAATCATGATGGGCTTCTGAACAAGCAATTTGCAATCTTAAATCTGATATTGTGGTCACTGGAGGTCTTGTGTCTCCTCCAACTCTTCTGAAGTCCATGGCCCTGGAGGTTCAGTAAGACAGGTTTGGGCTGTTGACTCCTGATCCAGTCAAGATGCACAAGGAGGGGAATACACCCAGAGCCCTGCAGCTGCACTGATTTGATCTGGATGATGGCAGTCCTCCTCCCTTGTGTGCTGCTGACACAGAAGTAACTCTGTGAACTTTGGCTCTGTCCCTGAGGAAGTGCCAGCACTAATCAAGCTAATTAGACTGCTCTGCCATCGTTATGGTTTGGGTCTGTGTCTTGGTTTGAAAAGACAGGTGTCTGCTAAGGAAGGCAGGAGCCTCCTTTAAAATGGAAAATGTAAATCCCCTTTCTCTGAATTATTATAATTTTGAAATTAAGGGGCTCTCAGGTAAAGATATGGGAATAGGAATAAGTTCTTTAGTACAAAAATTAAAAATAAAATCAATAAAACAACAAAAAAAAAAGCACTANCCCCACCTCTAACAGATGGTAATAGAATACACACCCCGGGCTACATCTTTCAGCCTTAGACAGTCTGTAGCCCAATCACTGCACCTCTGTGCAATTCAGCACCAAGTCAAGAAAGTACCTTTCAGCACTGTAGCTTCACCAGGTCCCGAATTTGGATTCTCCCCTTTTCCAGCAGCCGATTCCTGCCTGGTCCTTGATTTTCTTGGGCAAAGAAAACACATTTAACTTGGCCCTGCTGCAGGATTTCCTCTCACAAAAGTGATTCACTGCATGCTCCTTTGTGCAATGTCTCATGGCCGGCTGGAACCTGAACTCAGTCTGGACCTGGAAATATTACATAGCCCGCAACAAATACAGAAGCAAGCTGATGAAGGAATTGGCTAAATCTCTGTGAAAAATATGGAAAAATACTGGCCAGCAGAAAGCTTAGGGAACAAAGGGTCTATCAATTAATTACCATGAAAGCCTGACACATCATTATGACCCATTTTTGTTTTTCTGTAGCTGTTCTTCAACTTCTTTTTACTCTTGTATGTCAAGAGTAATTGTTTTAATTCATTTTTACCATGTAAATGTTTTAATAGGACAAACAAACAATTTGTCTTATATACAGCTATTTATCTGATGCATATATGATTTCATTTGGCTTCCTTTTATCACATCTGGTGACCTGGGAGGTAGAAAGGAGGAACAACAGCCCAGGAGTGGGAGCAGGCAAGGGTGAAATGAATTAGGAGCTTGGAGGGGTTATTTTTCCAGTTTTTGACAACACTTCTATTAATGCTAGTGCAGCATAGACAGCTACTACAAATAGGAGGAGGGGAAAAATGTTCCTTGAAAATATTTGGTAAAATATCCTGAAGGATGCCTTTCAGTGCCACCACAAAACAAAACACAAATGCCATTTTAATAGCTTCTTTCGTTAGATTAAAATAATTTCACAAAAGGACTCCTCTGAAATGCCAGCCATGAGATAAATTTAATGTATGGATGAGAAATAGGCATGGAATTCAGAACGTTAATTTGCTATTAATTAGCTCCCAAACAAAGATTTAACTGGCAGTGTGGCTGAGAGTTTACTTGGGAACGTGTCACTAATGAACATAACAAGTGTGATCAGAGGCAGCAAATACAGCTTCTCAAATGTTTCATTATGCATCCACAAAAATGTGACAGGGGATGGCCATGCATCTGATTTCTGGTTTATTCTCACTGTTCATGGAAGAATATAATGTAGTTATTTAAATAGTAAATACTGAAAGTAGTTTGTGCCCAAAGGAAGAGAATTTATGGGATGAAATAATTTAGCACAACTGTTACTTCCCTGATTTGTTCAGCTAACTTGGGAATGTTGCAGTATTTGTCTCTTATTCATAGCAGGGAAAAGGTTATTTTGTTTGAAAATATTTGTTCAGTCTCAGGGCAGACTGTGTTTTGAGTAGAACATCACCCAGGTGCTGCACAGCCAGTGGTGGGGCAGCTGCTGTCACTTCTCTCTCTGGAAGGACAACCCTTGGAGAAATTTGTGTGGTTTTTACTGCTGCTGTTTAGAGGAAGGTGGAGAAGTAGTTCCAGTTTTATCTTCCACCCCCAGTGCTCTGCAGACCAAGTTAATTGAATGGCTCCTGATGTAGTGTAAGGAAGGAGCCACCACCTGAAAAAGCCCTTAGAAGTCATTGAGAAGTCCCCTGGCATGTTTGGCTGTCACTGTGTTTTTAGGGGAGATCAAAGAGTCAGAAATTAAGGAAGTCTGAACAGTGATAGAGAGGGAAAAATGCTGAGTAGAGCTGCCTGAAATCTGTCTCATGGTCACGAGTGCAACTCCAGCAGAAAAATTCCACATGGCCCCTGTTGCTTCTGAAATTGGGATAAATGTTCTCATAGCCTTTTTTATGCATTCCTTAATCGCCATTCCATAATTATGGTAAGGGAAAAATAGAGACTTGAAATTAGTGTAAAACATGTTACATTTAAGACAGATTTCATAAAGAATCCATTGTGATATCAGCAAAACCAAAATTCAGGTTTCATAGGATAAGAGATACAGAAGTAACTGCATGGCAGAGTAAATTTGGGCCTTGCTAATGAAAATATAGACTCACAATAACACTTTTGCAATAATCTAACCTTTATAATATTTTGGTAGGAAATTGAGATTTTTAAAATAACAGACAATTGCATAGCATAGCTATGTAAAAGTAATATAAAAAGAGAAAAATTATGCTTTTTCATTTTGGGTACCCTTTTCTGATCTACTCTGATATTGATGTGCCAATTCACAGCTTTATGTTGTACTTCTTCATAAAATAGAGGGGGTTTTTAACATCCCCTGGAAAGCCTAATGGTGAATGTGCATATTTGAAAATAATTGGATTGCTTTATCTTCATATGCAAGTGAGTGAAAACCTGTAGTTTGAATAAGTGGAAACAAATGAACAAGGGAGGATTCCCAGACCTGTGAAATTGTCAGTGTGGATTGCCTACAATTTTGGCACACTGCAATTTTCAAAGATTTGGCGGCGCTAGAAAGGCAGTAAAGTGAAATAGGTACAAGCAATGCAAATTAGGAAGCCACCACTGGGTCAGTGACATTTGGAGTGATTCCCTCCCAAAGGATAGGAAGTCACTGCAAATACTACAGGTAAGGTAAACTCTCAGGTGGGAAATGTCAGTGTTTTAACTGTTTGTGCCCAGGTACCTGTGCCAGCTTTAGAGCCTGTATGGAAGTGGTGTGGACTCCAGATCCATGGATTGGCAGCAGTTCCTGTCTGGGATGTGGCACATGGCATAGGTGTGCTTTGAATTTCTCTGTGCATCACTGTCCTGTGCCATTGATATGCTTTCCTTCTTCCAATGGGGAGTTGTGAAAATAAAAACACAATTCAAGATTTGTGCATAGATGCTCTGCTGCTGGTCAGGTGAGGGTGATTATGAGTATTTTGGAACCTGTGGCACTATCTGTGAGTAACAGCCTCAGCATCAATCCTACTATTTTCAGTGGGCCTGCCCTGGAGTTAAAGGACTCAAGAAGGGCATCAGAACTCATTTTCAGATAGGCAGGAAACATTTCCAAACCCAGGTATCTAGGGCGGTTTTTTTTTATTTAGCTTTTAAGCACTTATTTTTAGATGGCATGGCTCCACTTGATAGCAGAGTGTGAATCTGAATGTTGTAAAGCAATATAAATGGCCATTAAGTTAAGAAGCACAGTATGACCTTTCTGAAATATTATGCCAGACATTGTGTTTGCTTTGTGAGCTAGGTGGAACTTCTGGAGGGCTGTTGCTGATGAAAGGCACTGGCTCGCTCTCTGGGGAGAGAGCACATTATTGCAAGATGAATCTGGAGATCTGACAAAAATAACAAAACAAAGCAGTAAGACAGGGTTAGATTTTAACAGGAAGAAGTTCAGATTGATTTCAGTGACTTTCGTATGCCATGTTTTTTCCAGAACACAATGAATGCTTTTTATTTTAAATTTAACTTTCTAGCTTTAAAGGTATCTCACCAAATCCTGAAAGATTCTGTGAGGGAGCACTATGGGAGAGCATTTGGCCAAACCTGCCAAGTATTTATGCACCTCCCTTAGAAGTATTCTGGCATTATTAAATATCAGAGCAGCAATGTTCTGATGCTCAACCAGTGCTGATGCCCTGGTGTGCTGTGCAGCACCTGACAAGGCTGAGGGGCAGCAGGGAAGGGATAGGCAGGTGGGAGGGGGTTTAAAGGGAAGCATGGAGCTGCTGGAGTGACACAGCAGCCATCGGGCCCAGCCACCACTAGACCAGGGCACAGCCTCATCAGTGACTCTGTGGCCCAGGCTGAGGCAAGAGGAGCTGTTCTAAGTTGCTGAACACTGATGTATTTTATCTGAAATACCCCCTGAAAACAGTTTCTGTTTATTCCGACTAGCCCTCAAGACGTGTCTCTGCACAGACCATTTCTAGTGCAGAAATGCTTGATCTTTATGGCTTTGTCAGGGACATGACTGCCAAAAACAAGCAGTGATGAGGAATGAGTGCTGGCTTGTTTGAGACAGAAAGCATTCCAGGTCTTGAATTACAGGGAATGGTCATGGCCCCAAAGCTGCCAGAGCTCCAGGAGTGTTTGGACAATGCTCTCAGGCACAGGGTGGGATTGTTGGGGTGCCTGTGCAGGACCAGGGGCTTGCCTCCATGATCATTGTAGGTTTCTTCTAACTCAAGATGCTCTATGATTCTATGAAAGTAAAACTTCAACCTAATTTAAGTCAGTCTGTTTGCAGTCCCTTCTGTATCTCCTCTGCAGTTTATGTTTCACCTTCACCAGTAGTTTTTTTTCTGGAAGGGGATAAGGTGCCCCAACAGCAGCAGTGAGTGCCTGTAGAGTGTCCCATTTTTATCTATACCACAGGTAAATAAGTAGTTTGTGAGACAACACCAAACTGGCTTTGGATCCTGGCTGTGTTCAATGCATCATGGTGAAATGAAGCAGTTTATGTACTTCCATTGTGACCAATTGAAGTAAACTTAGGTAAGATTTATGAACACAGGGCAAGCATTTGTCATTTGCTCCAAAAAGCTGTCCTGGAAGAGGCAAATCAAGGATATAAGCATCCTGTCTGCAGGAGTATGTGGTTCTTAGGCAGAGCAATGGACCTCCCTCAGGAGCCATCCTGACTGTGAATGTTTGGCACGTACCTGCACTGCAGGCAGAGTGCTGAACCAACAACTTCAGCTTTTGAGTTGAAGGATGCTTCTAACACCTTTCATAGAAGGTGGGAAAACTTAGATTTTTAACTACATCTGCATTCAAAATAAACTTTTACCCTTCAGCTGGCTCAGCACTGTCATGTGTCTTGATGAGCTTTTCAGTTCATGCATATGTAATACATGCCCTACAAATACAACTCAGGCTTAGTTGCATCTGTTCTTATTGATGAAACTTGCAGACCAGAGGAAGGATTTTAAATATTTTCATTATTATTTTCCAAAATACTCTTTCTGCCCTACTTGGGTATGAAAGAAGTTTCGAAAAGAATTTACCTACGTTCAAAGCTTAACTTTTGTATAACATACCTTGGATACTTCAAAATACTGTTTTTTTTAAATAAAATCTTCAAAGACAATCATTGTGTATCTGTTGCAGAAGACATTGCCTCTTCTCAAATTTTTCTGCCTGAGTTGGTAGATAAAGCTGGTTAAGCACTGCTAGACAACTAGACAGCTAACAAGCTTTTCACATTAGCAGGCACTTGTGGCATTCAGTAACCTCGAATTACACAATCAGTCACCTCAGTGTTTACATAAAGCTGATACCAGGTTACAGGAACATTTGTCCTGCATGTGGGACAAGCATGTTAGAGAGAGGTAACAACTTGTGTAGAGCTGTTCCAACTCACAAGCAGCTTTCCTAGGATTTCAGAGTATTAGAGTTTACAGGAAACATACTGTGTTCTCTAAGAGAATAGCATTTTTTCTATTAGCCTTAGCTTAATTCCTTTTCTACAAAGTGGGATGGAGGCAGGCTTGCTTTTCACATAATGTTTCTGCTACATTTTATACATGCTCCTCGTTGTTCCTAAATAAAGCTCTCTCTATATATTGTCTCAGGCTGTCTTCTGAAATGCATCTTGACAGGTTTTGTCAATCATGTGAACATCACATCACAGTTTTTCTATCACGTGAAGCCATTGACTGTACCGAACTAACATCCATGCAGAGGAAGGTGTCCCAGAACACTTAACTCATACAAATTCCTCTTCTAAAAATACCACCTGAGAACAGAATGACTGTGACTGTGAGGTCTCAGAAGGGGCACCAAGCCCATGACACCTCAGCATGGCCACACTGCCCCTGCCCAGCAGTGGCTCCTCTGCTCTCATGCTGGGTGTCCCTACCCTCCACTTGCAGCCCAGCTCTGTCACTGCTGCTCTCCTGTGTCAATGGGAGCTTTGTGATTTGCAAACTAATAATGTCTTTGGTGCAGTTTTAGCTGTAGAACAAGCCCTTGTTAGTGATGATTTCTGAAGCACAATTTTAATAATGACATTCTTCACTTACATGATGTAGTGCTTTTCAAAGCACTTAGGAATTATTACTGAAGTCTCAAAATGCATCCTTCGGGTAAGTTTAGTTCCAGCAATTATGCAAGTTGTGAAACAGAAGCGTAGGGGTTTAAATAACTTATCAGAAGTTGTAGAAGAAGTTTCCAGTAATGCTGGATTCTTGGATCCCTGCTGTCTATGCTGGATAACATAGCTCTCTATCACCCTTGAAGCACTATCCTTTGTTACTGTCCTTTCTTTAATTTGCAAATGAAACCAGTCTTCTAAAGATGGAATATTACTTCTCTCCTCTTTCATACTTACTTGTTAAATTAACCACATTTTTTCAGATACCATTTAAGTTGTAAAGGGCCTTTGTTTCATAACACACTTCTTACTTGCACCTTTCCAGTCAAGGCTGCTACTACTTTTGGTAATGCAAGTACTTCAGCCAGCTGTTGAACTGTGGCAGAATTCTGAATTATAAAACATATTATATATAAGCAAGAGGCTGAAAGTAACTATTTGTGAAAATAAAAAGGATAATTATATGCATTGCCTTAAACAGTTGAACCTGGGTCCTCAGGTGGTCTAAATCACCATAGCAACATCAAATTTGGTAAATCTCACTTTGCATAAAGGAGAGGTCTATTCTATTCTTCATTTTTCTTCATCCCTTGAAGACTTCAATGATTATTTACAGTTTCTCTGTCCTTTACCTCATCCTCCAACTTCTTGTGCTCCCTTTATTACTTCCTGGATCACATTCCCAGCAAACCCTTTCTCCCAGGGCTCTCCTGTTCTTACAGAGCATCTTTACAGCTCCAGGTAACACACTCTCCTTTCAAAACCAGCTGTCTTTCCTGACACATAACTCCAGACCCCTTCCAGTAACATCACCACTTTCTCTTGCTCATTCCTGTCCCTTTCAACTCCCTTACAGCAATTTCTTTCCTCTCGTATTCCCTTGCTCCCACATCCCTTCAGCCACCTACCCACACACTTTCTCTTTACTCCAAGCATGATTCATGTTGCTCATGGTTTGTCCTCTTTTCAGCCTGGATGCCTGAGGAAATTTATATAATTAGTCCATCTGTCAGGCCCTCTGTGTGTTTGTCAATCCTCCTTTAATAACCTGGAACCTATTTGCTAATTGCAGCTAAAGCAGAGGGAGAGGCAGCACAGTTTGAAGTCGGCAAACTCCCTAAGGTTTTGTGAAAACAACTGTCTGGGGACAGGACAGTGAGTGTGAGTAGTGAATCGAGAAAAATGGGGCAGAGTTCAGCCCTGGACATTATATCTGGCAGAAAATGGCTGTTCAGTAATATCTATTCTGTGCCTTGGTGCTATTTCTCATCTGTGCTGACTGAATGGAGTAAGTGGGCAGTTGTGGCAAGGAGGGCAGGGCAAGGCAACAGGAGATACAAGTTACCTAAAATGAGACAATCTGAATACCGTGGATCACAGAATAATGTTTTTCCTTCTTCAGGTTCCAGGTTCTATTTGGTTTCCCTCCCTATTTTTTTCTCTTTCTTTTCCCTTCTCTACCTTCCTTCCTTTCAGGTTTCATCTTTTTTTCCTTTTTCCATTTTTTACCTCTGTGTCCTCATCCTCTCTTCATAAGTTCCTTTTCTCTGAAGGAATGCCTCAACAGCAATTTCAGTTTTGCCTTTCATCCTGCACTCCCCCACATACTCTCTTGTTACTGCTAATTGTGCTCCCTTCCTGGACTGACACTGCTTCCCGAGAGGAAAGAGACAGCCGTAATGATTGGTGGCAGCAATGTCTTTACCATCTTCTCAGAGCACAAACACTGTCACAGTGTTTGAAAAGCTACATTAATTGAACACAGATTTGTTCAAGCTGCTCATTGAATGGATTTCCCTTGAGCCTGGCTTGTCTTACAGCTTATTTTAGCTATAGACTGAATCCGCACAAAATTATTCCTCCTGCCAGTGGCCAGTGACCCCCCCTTGATCTGAGGGCAGAGGACATTACATGCACAGCACAGAGGCTCGAGCAGTCGTGAACACCAACCACGGGATGCTACGTACAGTCCTGGCTTATCAGCCACATACTTGGAACAGAAAGAAGAAGACTACTCATGGCTTAGATCTTGCTAAAGGCAACTTCTAGGATGCATCAGCATGGCCAGCCAGGTGAGGGGGGGCAATGTCCTGCTCTGCCTGGGCTGGCCTCACCTCGAGTATTGTGTGCAGTTCTGGTCACTGCTACCTAAGAAAGATTATTAAGCTGTGAGAGAGCATCCAAAGGAGGCCATGAGGACGGTGAAGGGCTTTGAGGGGAAGCCGTGTGAGGAATAGCTGAGGGTACTTGGTCTGTTCAGCTAGAGAAGAGGAGACTGAGGGGAAACTCATTGCAGTTACAGCATCCTAATGAGGGGAAGAGGAGGGACAGACACTGATTTCTTCACTGTGGGGACCAGTGACAGGACCTGAGGGAATGGCCTGAAGCTGTGTCAAAGGAGGTTTAGGTTGGATATAGGGAAAGGTTCTTCCCCCAGAGGGTGGTTGGGCACTGAATAGGGAATGGTCACAGCCCCAAGGCTGCCAGAGCTCCAGGAGCATTTGGACAACGGTCTCAGGCACAGAGTGTGACTCCTGGAGTGTCTGAGCGGGGCAGGAGTTGTGTCCCTCCCAACCCAGGAGACTGTGTGACTCTGTAAGGAAGTTCATCTGCCACTTGCACAGCAGTTTGAGATTTGATGTGTGCCTGTCCTGAGAACAGGACTGCTAACAGGGCTGGCAGGGTAAGGAGTTGGTGTTCCATTTGTGTGTTGGCTCCACTGAGTCTGTGTAGGATTCCTGTGTGTTGTGCACTGTAGACCTTAAAGTGTGCTCCTTCTCTCCTGTATTGGACTTGGGATAGGACTAGATGATTTCCAGGGGTCCTTTCCAACCCTAACAATTCTGGGATTCTGTGATTCCCTTTGGCTTGTAAGTCATCACCCTTCAGTTCCAGCCTGCCCCTACAGAAGTGGCACAGTGATCCTGGCAGAAGTACCTCACCAAAGCCTCCACCCCTTGGCCACAGCTTAGACTGCTCCACAAGGATTTGTTAAAACCTGAATACATTGGTAGAGAAGGAACTCAGTAGATGGAGGTTTCCTAACTCACAGGACCTTTTGGTCCATGCCCATTCCTGAACGTCCTCACTGGGCCATGTTCATCTCCAGGAGCTGAAATGGTGCTCCTGCCAATGCTCATTCAGCTGTGGCCTGGGCACTCCTTAGGGTAACCACTGTCATCCTGCAGTGCCACAGAGACACAGGACATGTGGAGGCAGTGGGACACTCTCTGAGTGAAGGACTCCCAGCAGCCAGCTGCCATCCCCAGTTTGCCAGTGCCTCAGGTCAGCAGCTGGAAGCAGAACTGGTGCAACCAGCGCTGGCTGGCACGGTTCTGCTTTAGGAATGCAGCGTGGGAAGACCTCAGAGGTGCCACACAAGCCCAGCCCCTGCTAACATCCAGGCTCCCTGCTGTGCTGCAGCACCCCCGGGTCCCTGTGTTGTGCAGGACTTGCTGATGCCGTGCTTCAGCCCAGGCTCAGGTGCAGCGCCCTGGGCATGTAAGAGCCTGAGATTTGCATTTCATCTCTCTAAATCAGCACAATTCCCCTAAATACCCTCTTCAGCAAACTCCTAATTGCCAGCAATTTATGCCTTCACCTATTTGTTGCAGCTCGTGAAGTTTGCAGTGAATTTGGCTTGTGATTTTGTGTTTGTAGCAGTTAAATCATTTATGTTCTGAGAACTTTAAAGAAACGTATGGCTTAAAATCAGCAAAGCATTGACTACTTTTGCACACATGGTGAGGTCTATTTTATTTTACTGTGTTACATTACTAAATAACCTTGGTTGTTATTCTTCAAGGTCTCAGTGTGTTGAGCCATTAACAACTATGGAATGTGTGTAAACTGCATTAGAGCTGCATAACTACAAGCTAAGGGGTAATCAAAGATCTGTCAGGCTTAACGTAAGCATATGGACAGCTCTCCACTACTAATATAGGAAAAAAAACCACTTAATTTGGAATTTTTAGGCAGAGGTCCCTAAGGATGCTTTTACCTAAATGATCTTCAACTTCTACAGTGCATGTTGAAACACCAGTGAGAGAGTAGGGCTCTAAGAGTTATGATAGCCTGAAAGGGAGAAGGAACACATAAATATTTAACCTGTGTATATATATAAAATCAGTACAGGGATAAACAATTTGATGAGTAATAATGCATATATTTAATTCATAGTTTTATGCATTTTTAAAGAAAATGTAAGCAGGTGGAGGCTTGACTTTAATTAAAATAGCAAAAGAAGCATTCAGGCCAGTTTATTCTCTGCCAAACTTTGAATCACATGTGACAACTTCTGAAAATTGCAGTTCCTGAAAGAGAGGAATCAGAAGAATCTGGGAGGTTTGGTGGGAGTTCTGGTTACACAGGTGGACAGTGGGTTTTTCACAAAGTCTGCAGGATTTGTGGAAATACAATATATTGAACCTTTCAGGTGTTGCCAGTGGACAGGTCTTTCATCATCTGAGTAACATCAGTGCCAAAGCTGTGGAAGTTGTCAGCTGTTCTGACACTACTTTTTGTATTATTAAGATCAAGAAGTGATTAATAAAAAGAGAAATGTGACACTGCATGGTGGAAAATACATTTTTCTTCTTAGGGTCACTGCCAAGCAGTTTTTCAGGAGGAATGACACAGTTTAAGAAATCCAAACCTTGAATTCGTATTGGCTCAAAGGGGATCTGACAAGAAAGACCTGAAGTTTTAATGTCCTGCAGGTTGATGCAAAACAAAGTCCAGTGTAAGAGCTGGAAACATCTTCTGAAGAGCAGCAAATTGCTGCATCCCTGCCCCAGGAACAGCCAGGTGGTGTTTGTGTCACAGGCTGCAGTTGCAATTGGCATTGTGCTGCTGGGATCCACACAGGCCTCTTCTTTCTTCCCAAGAACTTACGTAAACCCCAGGATTTATATAAGCATAAACAAGAGACATGTGAAGTATGGGAGAGGAAGAAGTACAATCTAATATATACCACTGGGATATAGTATAGAAAGTATATATATATGTATATACACATTTATATATATATATATATATCCAGAAGAGAGAGGCTCAGTGGAAGAACTCCTAGGAGAAGTTATTTGCTGGAATCAAGACAGATTTTGCCATAATGTGTTCACCAGCAACTTCTGTATTGTGGTTTATTGAGAAGCTCTGTTATTGCTTTTAATTTTGAAAAGCCATCTACAACTTATGCATAGGAATAAAAGTCAAAAAAACCAGATGTGCAGGATATTGTTGTTAGTGTCTTATGTTTTATGTTTCTTCAAGATGCCTTAAATGATTTCTCCATTGGCAGGTCTTTATTTTGTGATTATTGTAGGCAGCTCTACACTCCAAGTGAATTAAATCCTGTTGTGTTCCTGCTGTTTCTTCAGAAAAGCAGCTGTTTAATGTCTGTCTATATGAAAAAAATCATGCAAATATATCAAGTTTTTTTCCCTGTTATTGCAAATGTTATTATTAATCATTTTCTTGCAGTAATTTTGGAATAGGTAGGTCTAGGAGAAGGATGAAAAAGACAATGTAGTGTTTCACGAAGTAATTGAGGATGGCTGTGCCACGTGTGCAGACTGCAAGGGAGGAGGATCAAAGATGTTTGTGTGGGGAGCTGATGAGCTCCCATGATGTTACAGAGGACACTGGGAAATTCAGGCCAGTCAAGGCAGCCCTCTGTCTGCTCTGTCACAGCTAAAGAGAATAATAATATCATAGTACAAGCTGTCTGCAGTAGCAAACCCCACTCAGACCTGTCACGTTGTCTGCATTTCACTGGCATGCACTGAATATCCGTGCCGTGTTCTGCTGATTTCTGTGTTTCGTTGGACAGTTGCCCCATCAGTGACACTGAGCAGCGAAGTGACAGGGTTTGGATCACATGTCATTTGTGGGGTAGCATTGTAGAGTCCCTCAGAAGCTCCCCCTTGGCAGTACAAAGGCTGTGTCTGCTCAACAAATGAAAAAAGACTCTCTGTCAAGGTATTACTGTCAGCCTTGTGACTCTGAGTGTTGTTCCCGTGTTGCAGCCTTGCAGGTACGTGTGTGATGCACAATAAATCTGGAAATGTGAATAGCTGGACTAGCTGTTGTTCTGCCAGCACTGACAGCCCATGCTTGGGGCCCCTGTGCACAGGAGCCTGGTGCTGTGTGCAGCTTTGGAGCTTCTGGGAGCAGAAACTGGGATTGAGCATTCCCATGTAACTACAGACACCAGTTAACTTAGTGCTCTCCCAGTGCATTCTTTCCTAGAGGGAATGTTAAAATGTGTAGCTACTGCTTGGCTGCCAAGCAGTTGCAGGTGTGAGAAGTCCTTCCTGAATAACTAGACATACAATAACTAGATTTACTTCCTGGGCAAAAACCAGACTATGTTTACTCAGACATACTTGCTGACCTAGGAGATGGGTAGGTAGGTGCTTAAAGCCAGTAACAGGGACAGGTGAATATGAGTTATCCCAGCTGCTTTCTGGAATTCTCCAGGAAGATCTCCTGATCATGACGTTAAATCCTTTGTGGAAAGGGATAAACAGTCTACAGCTATGTACCATTCTTGCTGGAATCAAGGAGCCGCTCTCTTGTCAGTGCGATGATTTGTCCTCTGAGGTGCAGCAGGAAATTATTGTGCACCTCTGCTTCTGTGGGGAGGAACCAGATTCAGGGAGGGTGAGCTGTGTCCTCGAGCCAGGTCTCAGTGGGGAGGCTGTGCCTGTCTCTACCAGATGTGTGCATGCAAATGAAGGAGACAAACATCTCACCATGCCTGCATATAAATGTACCGTTTAAAAGTTTTAATATTTTTTGTGTCTGAACTTCTCAGGTTCAAATTTTAGAAGTCATTGTGTTTGTGGGTTTTTTTCCCCTTCCCTAAATTAGCATATCTCTGGTTGTTAGGGAAATAGCACGCAGTACTTTGTCGATTGAAGCATTAATTGCCTTAGGCCTTCGCGCTGTAACAATTGGAATTATTCTTTCATATTCCCCTTTAGTTCTCCAGTTTAGAAACAGCGAAAGCTGAACTCGGTCAGTGTGCAGGAGGGTAAGGCAAGTTCCTAAGCCCCAGATTCTATTCCATGAATTAACACAGCTCCTGGGATAAGGGTCCTATATCTTTGCACTCCTCTGAAGGGTTTAGCTCACCATTTGTGGGCCGTAAAATAAGCGGCAATAATGATAATCCATGTCTGACCGTTGAGAGGAGCAAATCCAGCGTGCCTCCGAGCAGGCACAGCCCGTAAATGGGATCATATAGTGCATATCATCTGCATTTAGTGAGGCTGCCTGCTCTGAGAACATCGATTATCTTCCACACTCTCCTCTCTTTCTGGCCTCAGAGCTTCATTTCTCCCCTGTCATGTGTGCCTCAGGAAGGAGAAACATGGGAAGGGGTGAGTTTGAATGGAGTGTGACTGACCCCAGTGCTCAGGGAATACAAATGGATCAACACAAGCAGCTAGTTCTGGCAGGAATGCCCCTGAATGGCTGGCTCCTGTGCACCTTGCACTGCTGTTCATATATGCTGATCATAAGAACTAGAATAATGTGGTCATTCCTAGATAACAAACGACTTTTTTTTTTTTCACCAAAATGAATTCTAAAAAGCTCTTCAGATTATTATATTAATAGTCTTGGATTACTTGCTCTACCCCTGGATTACTGAGTATTGTTCATGTTGCATAAGGACTTGAAAGTTTTCTGTTGTTACACAGGAGACATTCCTGAGCTATTTTAAGAACTTAAATTTAGTTTCAGAGTAAAGTAGAGAGGACATGGCAGGTTTTGAGAGGGAGGTGAAGGACCGAGGCTGGTTTCTTGCCTTTCCTGTTGATATATTGTGTAACAGCAACTGGGCAGAGAAACTGTGAAAGAGGGAGTGAGCTCTCCTTGGAGCTGAGAGGCTCCTGTGTGTGCAGAAGGGATGAAAACTCAGCAAAGGGAATGAGGGGATGCTGCTGAAGTGCCACTACGAGTTTGTAGATGCAGATGGAGCTCTCCCAAACCAGGTCATATGTAATCAAATATGATCTGATGATGTTGTTGTTGTTGTTGTTGTTGTTGTTGTTGTGATCCAGTTACTGCCTTGGAGTTTCCTTGAGCTTGGGTGGCCATGTTTCTCTTCACTCTTGGCCAGCTAAATTGCAGGATTCTTTTTTCCCTCAGCAAACACAGGTAAATTTGTTTTGCTGGTACTTTTTTAAATTATTCACATGCAACCCAGCCACTTGAACTCCAGTGGAATAAAAAGGTGTATTCCAAAGCAACAGTGCATTAGAAAAATATCTGCAATTTTATATTGCCCCAACACTTGGTGTTTAATGAGGAAAATGTTCTAAGTGCATACAAACCCTTGTGGCACACAAGGTAGAGATATTTGAGAAATCTGTTCCCATTTGTGAACATTCCAATCCTATCCTGTTCCTATAAGCAGCAATTTAAGTTAACATAAATAAAATTGTTATACCTGGAGCTTTTAGAGAAGCATGCACACACACAAATTATCAGAGGGAAGAGAACAAATTTAGTAAGGTAAAATGACTATTAGGCTTAGCTGGAGTTTACTAAAATGCAGGTTCATTAAACCCAGTGTTAATAAGAACACTTCCTCTTGGTTTAGGAGCTCTAGAGCTCACCCTTTGAGCTTGGAGCTCATCTAACTTCTGGAAACAAGTGGCAAGGAGGGTGTCCCCTGTGCTTTGCAGTACTAAAGACACACAACTCTCGGGATGCTGTAGCTGATACTGAAGAAATCGGGTACATGCAGGCTTGACCTTTCAAAAAAGACATTTAAAGCAATAAACAAGAACATCAGCTGAGGTCACTTGACTTTGAGATGTGAATTTCAGTTTTCCCATGCTGAAAAGCTGTGTCCTGTTTTTCTGTGCTATTTTCCTCCCTGGGGAGTTGACATTTGTGTAACTCCAAAGCATGTCTACTGCTGTACAAGGGCTGGAGATGCAGGCCAGGATTTTTTGAGCACACCAATAGGGAGTCCTTGCCTCAGCAGGCAGGTCCTGCTCGGTGCAGAACTGGGCTGTGACCCATGGCTGCTGTGTAGGGGTAATTCCTGTGCTGAGCCAGGAGCCGTGGCCCAGCTGCAGCTCCGCCAGGGGCTTGTCACAAACATTCTTCATGTGGAAAGTGGGGATTTTGCTACTGGGATTTTATTTGCGGAAAAAAGTAAAATCCAAGAAAAATCCAGTAGCGTTGGCTTTGTGGATGATGGGCAGGGAACAATGTGAAGACCCAAGAGAGACAAGTACCTTTTCTCACTTTCTCTTCTGCTCATTTTTGCAGTGGAATGAAACGAGGACTGGAGGAAAGTAAAAATGATGAATAGGTGAGGAAAAGAAGGACACTGCTTTCGTTGAGCAGCTGCTTCACATAAGTGTGTCCTCAATGGGAAGGCAAAGAATCCCTTGCAGGTTATACCAGCTGTGAATCTGACTTTTGTTTCTTAGTTTAGTATAATTTATTTTTTTTTATTAAAGATTTGTCTTGTCTCCTTTTAGTTTCCAAGAAAAACACCTGCCCAAGAGCACAGTTTTAATGAATCCTCAGTAATTTCATACCCAAGCAATACTTTCAGTGATAAATACCAGGGAACTCGTTTGCTTTTGTAAAAGCAGTTCTGGCTGGATTGACTAACATATTGACTGAAAAATATTTTGAAGCTCTGCCTGTTGTTCACCCAGAGTTCCTTTTTGCAGACAGAATAACTCCCTTTTCCAGGCACTCCTGCACTGACTTCTTTTGTCTTTGAAAATGTTCCCCTTCTCCTCGTGATTGTTATTCAATGCGATCTCACCTGCTTTTTCTCCTTGGGAGCTGCACAGAGACAAATTCTGCCTGTAAATTCAGAAGCTTTCTTCATATTAAATGAATTTCACTTAATGCATCTTAGGGTGAAGCATTTAAGCTGTAGAATTGCTGAACTTTACCTTTCTCAGTTTCTTTGTTAGAATGACCTGCCATTCCTTTCTTTTGATCATTCATAAAGTAATTTCCCTGTGATTTCTAACCCTTAATGTTTGGCTTCATTCAGCTTGTCCAGAATGGGGTTTTTTGAGTCCTTGTTATTCCCTCCATTAGTAAATTTTTTTTTTTAAGTAAAAGCATTTCTGTGGGCCTGCCTTAGGTTTTGCTCCTCTTCTTCCCCTTTTAACTCATGCTGCAGCTGGTTTTGCTCTCTCCAAGCCAAAAAATCTAGAATCAGAGCCTTTATTCTTGGCAACCTGTAGAGTAATAAATCACTGATCTCTCTTTCCCAAGTCAGAAAGGGAATTTGGAATTGCAACTACAGATAGGCAAAAGATGCTGCTGGCTATTGCAGCCTGTGCACTCAGATACCAAGCATTTAAACTTTTTGGGGTGGAAATGTTTTTCACAGTAATCAGACTGAACATTCAAATGAAAGAAAATAAAAGCTCAACTTTTTTATCTCAGTCCTGTGAAACAAGTTGTGATCATATGCCTACCTCTGGGAGGGAAATGAGTGTGATTAATGAAGCAAATCACACATTCCAACGTGTATGATAAAACAGTTATTCCAAAGAGAAAACAATATCTTTAGCAATTCAAAATATTGTTATTTGCATCTTTTTTAAATCTTCTTTTTCTTTTCATTGCCTTCAAATTCAGGTAGGCTGGCATTTATTACCAAAACATTTCTATTTCATGTCTTTCCCTTCCTATTTGCCTTTCCATCTTCTCTGCATATAATGTCTGTGTCCATTGCTCTTCCTCTCAAATGAAATGCTTTTTGTATTGCAAGTTTTTCTAAGTCTTTCTACAGATAAATTAACCAAAGGAGGGAAGTTTGCAGCAATCTTGGCCCTTGCTACTCGGTGGAAGTTAACAGCAATGTACAAAGGGTAAAACACGTCTCTAAATGTTAGATCCATTAACTTACCGACCTTTAGAAAGGTTGGGTGGCAAGTGACTCCTGGTGTGCCTGGCAATTCTCAGTCATTGAAAACTGCCTAAACACATGGGTGAGTGAAAAGCTGAATGCTATACTGAGGGTTTCATATTCCACTAAAAGGACTGGAAAACCACTGGGTTCAGCTAGCCTGTGAAAGAGGCTGGAATGCTTCCCACTCTCTTGGAACAGGCTGACCTTTCCTGTGCTCCATCATTCTCTACTCTTCAGAGGTTTGTTTAGTGCACTGGTTTTACCTTGACTCCCACTGAAAATCAATTGATGTCCTAAACCACAGATACTGCAGTGTCATTCTTAAGGTAGCAATCACAGATGGTTTTATTCCTCAAGTGTAAACTTTCAAGTTCTGTTTAAAAAAAAATTAGCTTTTTTTTTCTTTTCGCTCCCCACTGTTTCTATTGGAAGGCTTTTTGAAGCCTTCATGAGTCTAATGCTTTTCCTTTTTGGGTTACATTTATTCCTAACTGGTCAATTCATACTTTCACTTAAATTTCTTCACTTAAAATATCACCTTTTTTCTTGCACCTTTCATTATCACATCAGATTCATCCTCACTCAGACCGTAGTTTGAATCTGCTACGTTACATCTTCTAGGCTCCTCATTTCCTACATCTTCCTCCTTTCCACTTAGACTAAGCTGTTAAACTAGAGTTTACAGTATTCTAGATGAAGTTGCATGAGGAACTTTGAAAAGAGCGTTGATACTTCTTCACTTGTGTGTGTATCCCCATTTGAGGTTGGCGAGGCCCTGGCACAGTTTGGCCAGAAAAGCTGTGGATTCTCCATCCCTGGAAATGTTCAAGGCCAGGTTGGACAGGGCTTGGAGCAACCTGGGATAGTGGGAACCATAGCAAGGGGTGGAACAAGATGGGCTTTAGAGTCCTTCGTGCCCAAACCATTCTATGATGTAGCCTGTGATCAAAGGCATCTTTCTCAGGCCTGATGTGTTGGAAGCAGGAGAGAAAGATCATGATCAGGGAACCCTGTCTGTGATCAGTACGGTGGGTTGCTCTGAAATCCCTGATGAGCCATTCTACAGAGAATTCCTTTTGTGTTTAAGGCTGTCCCCCAAAAAATGAGGACAAGAGCTGATCTTTCCAGCGTGTTCCCGAGTGGAGAATTCTAACGGTCAGTGCAAAATAAATGAGTTCAGAGTTCATTACTCCACAATAATGTTCTCGTACTCCAGAAAGTGAAGTGTTTCTGGCGGGCCTGCTGGAGGAGAGGTTGTTCCCTTGACCAGAACTTATTTCTGTTTGTATGGGGAGTTTGATTGCAATAAATGTGCCGTAAATCTTTAAGATGTCAAGGCATATTAAGGTTTAATCCAAGCAAAAAAATATTTTCTCTTTAAGCTACTTTGATTTCATGAGAATGCTAATTCCACTTTGGCATGTTCTGGGAATCTGTCATTGTCCTGCATCTGTCATCTAACCAAGAGTCAATAGTAGGATGACCAGTGCTCCCCACTGTGCACTGCAGATATTGGGGATTATCTGTACCACACGTCTGTGCTGTGTTTGCATCCCTTAGGAAGGACACTGGGTGTGATGTTGTCACCTCAAGAGTAGGTTCATTGATTTAAGAGGAACCTTTCTGTAAAGATTGCTAACTCAGTATGAGCAAAGTAACAGATTTAGCATATTCCTGCAGATGAGCTGTAACTGGAGTTGCTTTGAATCTCTAAGTTACATCTTTTCAGGTTATGCAATATGAATCCAAACTTTCACAGTCTGTGTATCTGTTCACATTTGATCTTTGAAACAGCATTTTCCTACTCTTTCTCTATCCTGTATGCTCATTTGAGTTCTATGAAAACCTTCTCTGGTACATGTCCTGAGTGAAGTAGCAAGAGACTGATCAAAACCTGTGCAGTTAATCCAAATTCACAATGTCACTGCAGACTTCTCCAGACCTATCTGATGAATGAATATTTCTGAATTGCGTTCGCCACACTCCTTTATCAAAGCTCTATTGCTTATTTTATATTGTTGGATCTCTTTTATATTTTCATGTCAGCTGTAACTACATTTCCTCAGTATTTTACTCTGCCAGGTTTGGCTGTTACATTGAATGTGAAGAGATTATTTTGTGGTGTGAAGATCAGTCATTTAAGACTGAACTGGTTATTGCTTACAAAAGAAATTTTTCCTGTGAATCATGCATCTTGTAAGAAAGAATAGCATTAAAAGTATCTTTATGTTGAGAGGCAATTCCAACTGATGTCTGACTTTTCCAAAATTTACCAAATGAAAATCAGTGCTACAAAGTACAATAGAAGTTGCTTCTCTAACTACATTCTATTGTTTAACTATGTTTAAACAATTCTGTAGTTTGCAAATAATAGCCAATTAACGTTTCAGTTGAGAATCAGGCAAAATATTCCATTAAATCTTTCTGCTTTGTACAATTTGTTCATCTATCTGTGAAAGATTCCATCTCAGCTGACTCTAATCATCTGGAAGTTTCTCCCCATGTGGTCTCTGGAGAGATAAAGAGCTATTTTCTGAATAATGATTCATCTCATCCCCAAATCGTTTTAAAAAAAACCCCAAGAATAACCTGTAGGTACATCATGTGGGGTGAGATGTACCTCATCTTTGAGAGGTGAGCCTGGAGGAGTTCTTACGTGTGCTTATGAAGATTAAAGGTTTGTTTCAGATGACATAAAACAGATACTTACATGTTCTGGAGTGGTCCATGGCCATCTTTCATGTTTGCACAGTTTAATCCTGAACCTTTACCTTCCATGGCAAATGGATATGATGGCAAGAGCCTGGAAGGAAAAGTCAGGTGATCTTGTTCCTTCTGGAAGGACTCTTTCACCTTCTCCTGGTTCAGCCTGGCCGTGCTGCTTCCCCGGGCACTGGGAATTGTGCATCCATAAACACGGCAGGGATGCTCCTCTGAAGGGAGCACTCAGAGCTGCCAGGATGCCATGGCAGGGATGGCAAAGGCTGCCCAGGGTGTGTTTGGAGATGAGGCAGGGATGGCAAAGGCTGCAGGGTGTGTTTGGAGATGGGGCAGGGATGGCAAAGGCTGCCCAGGGTGCGTTTGGAGATGAGGCAGGGATGGCAAAGGCTGCACTGGGAGTGTTTAGAGATGAGGCAGGGATGGCAAAGGCTGCAGGGTGTGTTTGGAGATGGGGCAGGGATGGCAAAGGCTGCACTGGGAGTGTTTGGAGATGAGGCAGGGATGGCAAAGGTTGCAGGGAGTGTGTGGAGATGGGGCAGGGATGGCAAAGGCTGCCCAGGGTGCGTTTGGAGATGGGGCAGGGATGGCAAAGGCTGCACTGGGAGTGTTTAGAGATGAGGCAGGGATGGAAAAGGCTGCAGGGTGTGATGGCAAAGGGGTTGCAGGGTGTGTTTGGAGATGGGGCAGGGATGGCAAAGGCTGCAGGGTGTGTTTGGAGATGGGGCAGGGATGGCAAAGGCTGCACTGGGAGTGTTTGGAGATGAGGCAGGGATGGCAAAGGTTGCAGGGAGTGTGTGGAGATGGGGCAGGGATGGCAAAGGCTGCCCAGGGTGCGTTTGGAGATGGGGCAGGGATGGCAAAGGCTGCACTGGGAGTGTTTGGAGATGGGGCAGGGATGGCAGAGGCTGCAGGGAGTGTTTGGAGATGTGGTTGGTTGTTGAGGGAGAGGGAAATAAGATTTAATCCGCTGCTAAGGGAACAAAGAGGAGTTGAGGCAGAGAAATGATGAGCATGAAGGAAATGAGACAGCAAGCACTTCACTGAAAGGAGTGATTGAGAGCTCTTAGGAGTGCCAAGGCACGGGGAGGGAGAGGGGTTGGTAGGGAGAGTGGTGTTTGGAGAGCAAGCTCTCATCTTATTGTCACCTCAGGAGTGTTCATCTGCAGCACTCCTCATTAGAATGTGTGTCCTCTGTAAGCCACTTCTGTCTGGGGAGCAAACTGGCTTAATCCATGGCCAGTCCTGCACCTGGAATTAGCCTCTCTGCCTGCATTCATAAAAATAACAGTATTCTTGAGCCCATTCAGATTCTTATCTAGGCAGTTATTTTTGGATCCCAGGACTGCTTTAAAATGTGTCTTAATACAAACTTCTGTTAGTGGTTAACTGGGTGAACCTGGGTTTGATTCAATATCCCCATGATCTCAATCCCAATAGCTTTATTCTAGCTCTCCTTTTTTAAAGTGCACCTTCTGTAATAAATACACAGTCAAAAGAAAATGTGCTAATGCTCTGAACAAAGCAAGCTTTGATTTCATGCTTTAGGAAATCAGTCATATTTTATCATTCTTGCCAGTTGGTGCTTCCACAAACACAACCTGTGGCAGCATTTTTTTTTTCCCCCTTTGGAGCGCTTTGGAAAGCTTAACTTCCTCACAAACTACCAAATTCCCATTGATCAAAGCAAGAAAAAGGTAAATCCATTTGTATCAATGACAAATGGATTTAAGATACTCTATTTGGGTCCTTTTAAAGTCAATAATCTCTATAAAAGATCTTTCTGACTGGATTTCCAATATGATTTTTCCTGTGTCGTAGAAGTCTCAAAGGAAAGAATCAAAGTACTGTATATAAATGTTTCTATATCTCCCAAAACTGACAGTGTTTTTGTGAGTATCTGTGACCTGCAGGGGAAATATTAACAGAACCAGCTCTCATCGGGCTTGATGGTGGAATAGCTGAAACCCTAATTAATTGGCACTAACAGATGGAGCTGCACTCAGAATGTCACGTTACTTAAGAATTACTCCTCTCTAAAAGTTGGGAGCAACAATTAGAAGTTTGCGGAATTGGTCCTTTGTATTCTTGCTCTTCCCATATTGCCAGGAGATAGAAAATGGGGGAAAGGGGGCACACGTGGCACTAAATATGTGTGATCACACATGCTGGATCTACCACTACACATGGTAGTACATTCTCTTTAAAGTGACTGATTTGCTAAATTGCCTTAACTAAACACAGTAGGGCGACAGCTTAGAATAAATCAATTATTAATATTTTCCTCTTTTTAATAGCTGGGGAAGGATAATGAATAAGTAAATTTTGGACCTAGCAAAAACATATCTGGTCCAAGGTCAGTCAGAGTCAAGTGAAAAATAGCTATGAGCATCAGCAGAATTTGGACTTGGGGAGGATCTGAGAAAGGGAGAATGGTCAGAATTAGAACTTCAAAAAAGCCGATTTTTTCTCCCCGAATCTGCTCCATCCCCTCTCAAGTGCAGACTTTTTCCCAAAAGTACATTTAAAGAGTGTGGAGGGCCAGGCAGGGAGGGGAGAGAGCTCACAATAGAAAGCTTTCTCCTAAATGCAGTATGTACCCAGAGGCTATTAGAAGACTTTTGAGTAAACTGTATGAGTGTACCCTGGCTGAAAAACACAGGAGCCTGTAATTATGCTGTGCTGTATTTATTCACTGGTGTATTCTTTCAGCTCTTTTTCTCCCCATAGGATATTCTTTATGTACGGGTTGCATGTTTGGGAAGCACTTCATTTTTAATACCATTCATAATTTAGTTTTGGAACCACCATATTTATTAGAACAGTATAGCATATAAAAGCCACCTTTTTGCCTTTATGCAGCTAAAATAAATAACATATATAATACATATCCATCTCAGTGCTGAATATATTAAGGCACATTCACAATACTCTACTTCCAACATGCAGCTCTATGATTTTACTCTGCTCTGTACTATTTTTTTATTAAATCAGACAGATTAGTGATCTATTTTGCAGTGCAAAATGTAAACAGTCCCTAGTACTCTTCATTCTCTGCACACCCTCTGTTCTTTAAGATATTTATTGAAATGGTTGGTGAGGTGCAACAAGCCAGACATAATATTCCCCTTGCCTTTTGTGCGACTACGCTGTAATGAAGAATTAATAACAGAGTCCTGAAGAATATTAATCATACTTTCACAAGGCAGCAGGGAACAATTTAAGAGCAGGAAAAGTAATGTAACGGTCCAACTCATAGGCCCATGCAGAAAGTCAGGGAGAAATGGGCCTTGGCAAAGGGCTTTCCTTCATCTCCAACATGAGGGAGCATTGACGCAACTTAGCATGGAGCTGCTCCATCCTCAGCACATCCCAGCCCTCCTGAGTGCCTGGCTCTGCTGGCAGCACTCCTGCCTTTCCTGCACTCCCTGAAAATCCTGCACTATCCCAGGACAGAGGCAAGACTCAGTGGAAACCATCCGCCCCTTCCTGTAAGAATAGCACAGAACCACAGGATGGTTGGGGTTGCAAGGGACCTTAAAGTCATCCAGTGCCACCCCCTGCCGTGGGCAGGGACACCTCCCACTATCCCAGGTTGCTCCAAGCCTCATCCAGCCTAGCCTTGGACACTTCCAGGGTATCCCCCTTGAGATAAAAGGTGATCTGACAGTCTTCATACATTCACAGAGAGCAGGGGAAAAAATCGTGTGGCTAGTGAAAATATTTCCTTTTTGATATTTTCAGAGTATCTCCTCGTAGGCACACAGTGTGTGGTGATTGGGAATGGGGCTGTGCGGCAGGCACACAGTGTGTGGTGATTGGCAGTGGGGCTGTGGGGCAGGCACACAGTGTGTGGTGATTGGGAATGGGGCTGTGGGGCAGGCACACAGTGTGTGGTGATTGGGAATGGGGCTGTGGGGCAGGCACACAGTGTGTGGTGATTGGGAATGGGGCTGTGGGGCAGGCACACAGTGTGTGGTGATTGGGAATGGGGCTGTGGGGCAGGCACACAGTGTGTGGTGATTGGGAATGGGGCTGTGGGGCAGGCACACAGTGTGTGGTGATTGGGAATGGGGCTGTGGGGCAGGCACACAGTGTGTGGTGATTGGGAATGGGGCTGTGGGGCAGGCACACAGTGTGTGGTGATTGGGAATGGGGCTGTGGGGCAGGCACACAGTGTGTGGTGATTGGGAATGGGGCTGTGGGGCAGGCACACAGTGTGTGGTGATTGGGAATGGGGCTGTGGGGCAGGCACACAGTGTGTGGTGATTGGGAATGGGGCTGTGGGGCAGGCACACAGTGTGTGGTGATTGGGAATGGGGCTGTGGGGCAGGCACACAGTGTGTGGTGATTGGGAATGGGGCTGTGGGGCAGGCACACAGTGTGTGGTGATTGGGAATGGGGCTGTGGGGCAGGCACACAGTGTGTGGTGATTGGGAATGGGGCTGTGGGGCAGGCACACAGTGTGTGGTGATTGGGAATGGGGCTGTGGGGCAGGCACACAGTGTGTGGTGATTGGGAGTGGGGCTGTGGGGCAGGCACACAGTGTGTGGTGATTGGCAGTGGGGCTGTGGGGCAGGCACACAGTGTGGGTGATTGGCAGTGGGGCTGTGGCCCAGCCTCATCCCCAATGGGCACAGCTGTGAGCAGCAGGTGAGCAGCACTGACAGCAATGAGCCATGGAGTGCCCAGGTGTGCTGAGCAACCACCAAAGGGAGCAGAGGGCACACAGGTGCACTGCATGAACATGAGGGGTGTGAAAGGTTGGGCTGAAGAGCAAGAAGGGCAGATGCTTGCAGCCTTCTGGAGTCTCATGGTGTTACTGTGTATGAGCAGGTGCCTGAAGCCTTCTGAAGTGGTAAGGTGTTACTCTGTATGGGTTGAAGCTTTCTGAAATTGTGTGGTGTTACTCTGTGTGTTGTGGCCATTTCAACTGTGACATCACCTTACAATCTTTAGTCTTTTTCATTTTGTAGCTCACGTTTTGAGAAAGAGACCTAAAATTAAATTTCAAAACAAAAAGCAGTTTTATGCAAACCTCCTTTTAATATTTCTCATCGCAGAGAAATCAGAGGGAACATTCTAGTAATTCCTAATTTTTTTTCCAGGTCTGGAAAATCACCTGAAATCTCTTCATTTGGGAGACCAATTTCAATTTTGACAAATCAGTGTTTCTAGAGGGAAACAAATAATTGTGTCAGAGGCAGTGTGACTAGCCAGAGGGCAAAGCTCCCCGAGGCTGTGCAATAGCAGCTTTTTGTGATGTGATAAATCTATGATAACTCTGCAGCAGTTAATGCCTTCCATTTTTCCAAAATGCAGGGTCAGAAGTTGACCCCACAAAACATCTTTAATAAAAAATTATAATGATATGAGTATAACCTGTGAAATAATTAATTTTTCAGAATCTCTTTAAGTATCACACAAAGGGTAATCATGTTAAAAGAGCCCTAATAATTAGTCATTGTGTTAAACTGGAAAAGGCTTTATGAAGGAGATGAGTGTTACACTGCAGTCCTGCTCTTTAGTTAAGATAAACATACTACATCAGGATATATATGTATTTTCAGCATGCTCACTGTTGAGGAACTTCACTAAATCAAGAGTAAATAAGTGTGCTGCACAGAAATAACTGATAAGTGGGAAAAGAGGTGGGGGTGCTGCTTGTGTGATGATTATTTGTGGGGGGGAAAACCTCCCAGTCCTAGCCCAGGTGGAGGGTTCTTGCTGAGCTGGGCCTGGGTGCTGTGGCTCAGACCTGCCTTGAGCCCGGGGAGCCTGGCAAGGTGTTGCCTCCCATCTGTTGGCAGGAGAGGCTGCAATCCTGAATTCGCTGGCAGTGTTATCACAATACACAGACCCAGGTCATTCCTCACTCCTTGCAGACACCTACAAGGGACCCTTTGCCCACCAAAGGTGGCACATATACTGTCTGTCCTTGGGAAAAGAGTCCAACTAATACAGTTTCCAGTGACTCCATGACTTCCAGGACTGCTCTGACTCTTGCTTAAATGTAGGGATTAGGCCATGAGGGTGTTACACTCTTTCTCCTTCCTTGATTTTCCTCTCCAGGAGCATGTGAGGTTTCTCCCCAGTTTAACTCTCCAGAGAACACAGATAGAAAAGACTGTTTTGGGGTTTTTGCCCTTGCTTTAGGGCAGGAGCATCCCTGGTCCCAAGTATGGAAATATTTTTTCTGAATGTGCATGCTTGGTGTGATTGTAGACCTTGCAGGCAAAGACTTTGCATGTTGAAAGCAGCAAAGTTCAGAGTGGCTGAATCCAGGCTGAGGTAAACTCTGCACACAGCTCCTCACAGAATTTCATAAGGGCATGCAAGGAACATCCTGATTGCAACAGTGTGGTGGGCCTGCTTTCTAACTGCTCCTTATTGTATTAATTCAAAGTTTCTCTCTTATTGGAAAATTAAGTAGCGGGTGTAGTTCAAATGAACTGTAGCAGACTGGGTTTAGTGGTGTGGTAAATAGATTGTGATATTCATTTTCAATTAAGGTTCTTTTGCAAAGATCACTGAAGCACATTCTCATAAATTGAATCACAGTAAACTAATAAACAAATTTCTTTCAGCCTGCTGATGGTAAATTCTTATTTCCTTGATATGTTAGATCACATCATGGTATTAATTATATGATGCATGAGCAACAAAGAAGCAATCATTTATTTAGCAATAATTTTATAATTAGTTTTACTTTGGAATTAGCTTTACAGGTAATTCTATACCTACAGACAAAGAACATTAAGCATCAGAAAAATGAAATTTCAAGTGAATATTTTTAATGCTTAACTTCTGTCTATCATCCAAAAATTGAGACACAGAAGTAGCAACAGTGTTCCTCAATAATTAAGGCAAAGATTGAATTCTGATCTGTAAACGCACTGCTATAGGAGTCTTAAAAAATTAAGATATTAATAAACTCATCTTAAATGTCAGCAGTATGTTCTTAGCACATGGAAATGGTGTGACAGTTTATTGGGATCCTGCTCCCAGCTGTGTAAAAATGCACTTTGCTGCTGAATAGAACCTGATCATTGATTGAGGTCCCTGGGGGGATACCAGCTCTTAGACTGGGCTAATAAAAACTGATAAAATAAAGCTCTCACTGTATAATAATGTAATTTCTTGAGATCCTGTCATTATTGCAGGCGTGTGAGATGCCTGTCAGACTGGATTAAGTATCCCCAGAAGGAGCTTTTATAGGCTTCCACTCCATAAGCTAAGCTGGGTTGGGGAGGCCAGGCTCTCTTCAATCCCTTTTTAGGCTGCTGGAGGGAGATGGGTTTTGCTGGATGCTATCCAAAACCCCAAGCTCAGACTTGTGTGCTCAGGAGAGGCCCAGCTGTCACCTTCAGTGAGAGACAGAGGGGACAGAGAAGGAGGAAGCTCCTTTTGTATCTTCTATGGAACAGTAATTTGGGAATCTTTCTCTGAACAGACAGCTCTAAGTCTGGGCATACTCATTTCTGCAGCATTCTTCAGGGCACTTATGCACCCACATCATCTTTTCCTTCCACTTAAAAGAGAAGCTGTTGCTTTATTGCATTTTGGGATCTTTATTAGGGTTTTCCCATCTGCTGTTTATCTCGGGTTTAGTTTATTGCCAGTGATTGGCTCCTCATAGTTAATAGTATTGAAATGAGTCCTGTTGGGACCCTTCAGGTTCTGCAGAGCTGCCTTGGAGTTTGCAAGTGGAAAGGCTTCCTTTCCTGCCTTAGGCACTGAATTCTGCCTCTGAAAAGCTGAAACTTTGTGGTTGCTTTTGTTGCCTTTCTCTCGCCCACCCACTTGGCATCCCCAGTCAGCTGCGGAGCGGCGGGGACCAGCGCGCTGGGGTCAGGGACTCGGCAGCATGCGGCAGAGAGAAATAGCCAGGTGCGTGGTTTGGCTTGCTGATGCAGCGCTTCTGTTTGCGTGCAGTCAGAGGCAAGAGCAAAGGAAGGGTCAGTCCCGGCTGTAAGGATTTTTATTCTTCCTTTCCTCCAAAGAGGCAGCGGCGAGTGACTTTGAGCTACATCCAAAATGGAGTTATAAAGGGGGCAATTACTTGGGGTGTAGAACCTAGGGTGACCAATAGGGGTATTTCGGGGGAGGGATGAGAGGTGGCAAAGGGCAAATGGGAGAACTTAGGGTTGGAAAGAGGGTCTAATGGATGAATGACCTGTGAAAGCTCTGGTGATTGATACAGAAATTTCCTGAAGAACCAGGGTAGGGCTGAGGTAACAGACAAAGACAGAGGGAAGATTGACAGGTAAAGTGGTGGGGAGAAGGGTGATAGACACCTCTGACAGACAGGTGAAATGGCGGGAAAACTTGGACAAAGGGGCTCGGGGAAGGATCCACTCTGGGAAGGGCAGGGGGTACACAGGGGCAAACCATTTTATAACTAATTAAC
>VWZV01008007.1:373915-411182 GCA_013397155.1 Irena cyanogastra | reverse complement strand
CTCATGGAGACAATCTCCAGGACAAGCTGCTCTTGAAGCTCGGCTATCTCCACTTTCTTCTCCACTGCATCTCTCACTCAACCAACAAAATCTACAAAAGGCTCAGAAAAAGCTTGTCCCCACTGTGGATTGAGCTCTCCCATGTTGTAGGTGACTGAGGTGAGAGGGACAGAATCGGCACAGCCTGCAGGCTTCCCCTCATCCTCCCCCCCCCTGCAGCTGGCGGTGGGAATTGGAAGGCTGGGCGTGGGAAGCAGGAACCCTCAGGGCAGAGCCGGGTGATTGATGGGTGGAGCCCATCTGCAGGGGGGCAGTGGGGGATGATGTCACTTGGGGTGGCACTGGAGGAGGGGTGGCAGGTGGGAGTAGGGTAACATGATCAGGATGGGGGAGGGGGTTTGAGGCAGCCGCCGCGAACAAAGGGACTGAACTCAGTGGTGGGAAAAAGCGGTCCGGGGCGGAGATGGGTAGAAGAGGATTTTGGGAAAGAGAGACAGCAGCCTTGTGGCACTCGCCATTTTGAGCTGCTTCTCCCAGGGTGGGTAGGAAGGGGTTTGTGGAAATAAAACTCTTTTGAATGCTTGTGGGGTCTCGAACTGGGGAAAAAGGGTTGGAAAAGGGGTTTATGGTAGGGTCTTGGGCAGTGTGGCCATCACTGCCAGAGCAAGGGTCTCGAGAGAGCGAAGGGGGTGTCAGGGTGACGTTCTCGAATGTCAGAGGTGCATCTCTGTGCCGACGTTTGGCAGGATGCCTTCCCCTGTTCTCCCGGGGTAAGGGAAACGGGGGTTGGAAAAGCGGAGGAAGAGGGTTTTTCGGGAGAAACTGGGGATAAACTCTATTCCAAACGTCTCTCTGCTTCCTGCGCTTGTCTCTTCCTGATCGCCTCCAAATCATTAAAAACAAGCGCATAAAACCTTCCTTTATCCTTGGGTCCCCCCTCAGGGTTCCCTCAGATAATTTCGCTCTGACATGCTTCCAAAAATCTTTCTGACTAACATCCACCGCAGAGACACAGGGGGAAAACTGCGCACACTCCCCCGAATAAAATCTTTCAGTTTCCTTTTTGAGAAATGTTCACATTCTTCCCTCAGGGTAGTCTTAACTTGGAGATAAACTTCCCTTTGCTGAGCAGAGAGACCTGCACCCATGTCTTATCTGCTTAGCATGACTCGCCCACCTGCTGCACGAAAAAAGCGGGGAAAAAAAGATGAAAAAAGTCCCCGCTGTGGCGGTGGCTGCTCACGCCTCTCTCAACGTGTCCCTCCACAGGAGTGCAGCCCACCCACAATGAGTCCCTTCCTACTCACCTACAAACCGCCGCTGCGTAGAAAAAAAACTGCAGCAAGGGTCTTCTGACTCTGAAGACGGTCTCGCAAACGCTTCTCATTCTATAGAGGTTGCATCTCCACCTCCACACATCTCACTCGACAAAAGTGAGTGTTGTGACGCGCGGAGCGGCAGTACGGCCATGGCTGGAAGCTCCGAGAAATCCCAAGACGACCACAAAGTCCAGACTCAGGGCAGCTTCGTCAGTCAGCCCAGCCGGGGCGCTATCTCCTGCAGGTCCAGCGGCTCCGGTCTCTCACAGTGACGCCTATTCAAGGCGTCCGAGGCAGCTCTCCGGTGGCGCACTGCAGGCACGCTTTCGCTGCTGAGGCAAGCTCCACGCGACAGGAGGGGGTTTGTTCAGCCCAGCGTTGGGCGTCACGTGTTGCGTTTCTCACGCCTGCCCATGCGCCCGCACGGCGTTCCCCGTCAGCTGCGGAGCGGCGGGGACCAGCGCGCTGGGGTCAGGGACTCGGCAGCACAGCAGAGAGAAATGCCAGGTGCGTGGTTTGGCTTGCTGATGCAGCGCTTCTGTTTGCGTGCAGAGGCAAGATCAAAGGAAGGGTCAGTTCCAGCTGTAATGTTCAGAGGATTTTATTCTTCCTTTCCTCCAAAGAGGCAGCGGCGAGTGACCTTGAGTTACGCCCAAGATGGAGTTATAAGGGGGGCAATTGCCTGGGGGATAGAACCTAAGGTGACCAATAGAGGTATTTCGGGGCAGGGATGAGAGGTGGCAAAGGGCAAATGGGAGAACTTAGGGTTGGAAAGAGGGTCTAATGGATGAATGACCTGTGAAAGCTCTGGTGATTGATACAGAAATTTCCTGAAGAACCAGGGCAGGGCTGAGGTAACAGACAAAGACAGAGGGAAGATTGACAGGTAAAGTGGTGGGGAGAAGGGTGATTGGCATCTCTGACAGACAGGTGAAATGGCGGGAAAACTTGGACGAAGGTGGCTCAGGGAAGGATCCACTCTGGGAAGGGCAAGGGGTACACAGGGGCAAACCATTTTATAACTAATTAACATAGAAATGCCTTAATATAATAGAACAATCAAATAAACTCGAAAACAGAACACTACAGCTTTTGTCTTATTTTTAATGCAAAACATGTCTTGAAATTTTTCAGTCGGACCAAAAGCTTTTCAGGCTCAAATATAGTCTTTGTGCAAGTGTAGGCTATCTGGATATCCAGCATTTTTTTTTCCTTATGGGACCAGAGCAAGAGATAGAAAAAATAGTATGGCTGGTGACTTTGTGTCACTCGCTCATGTGTCTCCTGCTGTGTCCTTGGGTCCCTTATGCTCCTTGTGTTTGTGTAAGGTGAACTGTAAGCTACAATCACAGTCATTTTCTTGTTCCTGCATCCTCAAGCACAGAGCTGCAATTCTCTGGTGGTAACAGAGCTTCTGTTTTCTTCAGTGATCCATCTGCAGAAGCCTTCATAAAAGTCATTATTCTGTTTCAGCCACAGCCTGGGGTTACTGCTGGGGGAAGGGGAAGGAAATACCACAACTCAGACTGTAATCATAGTGCAGCAGCTTCCCAGAGTGGAGCTGGGGTCTGGATTTGGTGTTCCAAGATCCCACTGGGGATGTGGAGTGGTCCTGGGCACTGGGCAAGTGCAGGTCCAGGTGGGCATCACAAGGGGAAAACACCTTCCCCCTTCATGCCAAGCAGGGTCTGCCTTAGCTCCCAGGTCTGCCTCAGGTCTGTTCTGAGCCTTTTCCAGAAGAGTCGAGCTGTAATTCTCCCAAAGCAGCAAAATCCCACATTGTCTCCAGGCGTTGGATACCTTTGCTCAGCATCCAAGTGCCTGATCCTTCTGGACACCCAGATGGCTCCAGGAGGTGGCTTCACACACGTCCCCTGGAAGTGTCTCTGTGGCAGCTCTGTGTTGTAACTCAGTATTGCCCAGCCAGCTTTATGGATGAGTGTGAATTGTTCCTCCACAAGGATGCCTCAGGTTTTAGCTTTTACATTTTTCAGATTCTGTACTGCTTTAGTGTGTGGGTCTGAGCTTCATATTAGGGGATGGTGAGCTCTCTTCACAGAGTAGGGAGACAAAAAAATTCCTTCTCTAGCTGGGGAACAAGGACAAATGATCCAAATCTCAGGCCCAAGAGCATAAACAATGTGGACTGAAGAGAGAAAATCAAGGAGGATGGGACTTCATAATCTAAAGCTGTAACTGGACAATTAACTCCAATATGCAAATGGACCAGAACTCATAAAAGTGAGAGATCTCGTGACAGTCATCCATTTTGTGATCATTTTGGGTTCATCTTGGGTGTAGCCCTGGCTGGGCTCTTGTGCTGCCCAAGATGGATCCATTGAGGCCTTTTAATAAATCCCTACTTTGTTCTTTAACTCTGCCCAGCCTCTGTTCTAGGTCAGCTTTCCCAAGGCACCACAGAGGACATCAGTGCCCCCAGCATTTGTGTCACCGTGTGCTGGGTGAGCTGGGAGGCATTCAGGAGGCTGCCTGGATTGCATACCTTCTTACATTCAAGTTTGTAGAAAGTCCATATATATACTTAAAGCTCCACAGTTACGGGATTTACTTAAAGCATACATTTGTTTGTGTGCTTAATCACATGAGATTTGTACATGAGGATGAATTTCCTGATTTTGTTCAGGGACCTGAAACAGATTCACACACCATGAGCAGGTACCTTGGCCACACTGAAGGCAATGATGGCATTCCCACCAACTTAACAGGATAAGGATGCCTGCCTAGGTCCTGAGGAGAGAGGATAAGACAAATCTCTATATTAATATATTCTCTTCTCAAAAACTGAAAATAAAGATCAGAGCTGTAAATGAAAATAAAAAAAAATATTAATTGGTACTGGAAGCATTAATTTATTTTTGCCTGTGAAATAAATGTTTTTGATTTATGAAAGGTTAGAATTGTTAGTGCACAGCAGCAGTCTCCCCAGCACTTGCTGTTGTGTTGGTAGGAGAAAAACGCATGCAGTCTCCCTGAAAGTAGGGCACCTCTTGGTAAATCTGTCTATGATCTGTATCAACAGAAGAGCAAGCTTGCTTACTTGCTTCCAGCCCTCCCCAAACCTTTCTTCTTAACTTAACTTTGAAATACAAGAATGTAATTATCTGTGGCCTGAATTAGCATGGCCTCCAAGCCGCTTGTGGCTAAAATAGGGAGGGAGATGCTGCATGTGCTACAAGCTTCTGTAGGTTCAAATCAGCTGAGTGGAATCACAGCAGAAAAATCCAGTGTGGGCTGTTAAATATAACAGGGCTGCCCTGGCTCGGGAAAGCTGCTGATGGTCAGGGAGCTGCTCTGAGGAGGAGTCACTGCATTCCTGTTCACACACTCCCAGGTAGGGAGGCTTTAGGCTGAAAGGACATTTTGCTCCATCTGTGTGACTTCTCTTATATTCTTAAGCTCTTATCTACTGTAGTCTTCAGATCTCTGCTGAAAATCCCCTTTCTTCTAGTGGCTTTTGTAATTCCTTCTTTTCCTTTCTCATCTTACACAGCCTTTGCAAAGATACTGTCATCTTTTATGACTCCAAAGCCTGATGTAAAACTGTGATGTGAAAGTATTTTTAATTCTGAGAAACATTGCAAGGTACTTGACAAACTGTGGAATAGTTGCTGAAATGGAAATGACCTGTGGGGATTTTTATGGATTTAGGCTTCTCTGTTCTCTTGGGTAATTTGAGTGATTCCAGCTTACACAGAGTTTGAGGACTTCGATCACCAGGTAATGATGTGGTTAACAGAAGATTGGATTTCCTGCAAGAAGCAATTATCTTGATTGATAAGAAAATTTGAGAAAATTCATTCAAGACTTAATGAGATTGACAAGGTCATGGTTGAGCCGGGCATACACCTTGAATAGATAAGGCTCCGTGTTTAGAAGAAGTAATCCAAAGACAATAAGCGCCTCAAAAAATGGATCATTTTTATCTAGGCTGAGATGATGAATGAAAACATTAGACTTGTGCTTGACAGAGAGTCTGGAGTGTGAAGATCAGGAGAGATTCTTCACAAAGTCATTTTATAGCACTAGTATTGCTACTGTCCCTTTTTTATACCATTATAAAGAATATAGAAATGACTTTCAGAGTCTTTGTGGCCTCAAAAATCATCCTAGACCTTTATCTTACAACTCTGTGAGGTGTTTTGGCTGTCAGGAAAACTGGAGGTCATAGGAGAAGGGCTGTCACTCCTGACTGCCTGCTCATCCCCTTCTGCCCTCAGTGGGGCCTGGGGGTGCCAGCAGAGCCAGAAACACTTCTGAAATTCATCAATCCTGGGCTCTTTCTTAGCCTGGGTTGGAAAAACCCAGCTATTGCTAAGACAACTAACAAAGACATTAAAAGGAGGTGGAAATAGCTGAAAAGGGGAGATGATTTATTGTTTCAAACGTTTTAGGACTCATTTATGGAAAAATACTTTTTCACGTATGTGATTTCCATTGTGAAGTAGAGCCGTGGATTTTGTTTTCTGGACAGATTTTTTTCATATATTTTAAATATGAATATTTAAGACCACATGGAAAGTAAAACCTGTGCTTTAGTCCTCATCCTATATCTAAGTAATCTAACTCTTCTGCTTATTTTTTCTTGATGGGCCATAACTCCTGGAGCCAACTAACTTAAAACTTTTACCTATATCTCATGCTAACTCCTGACTAATTTTCACTGTTCTTTAATATTTTCTTGTGCACATTGATTCCAACACATAGCTGCCTTTTAAATGCACATGGCTTCACCTGTGGGGTTAGTCTGGCATAGAAACATCTTAAAAGGCAGAACAAGTTCTTCTGTTTTTATTACTTATGCAAGAGCCTTACAAACAGTGCACCAAAAAAAAGGCACTTCAGACATCCTTTGGAAGAATTGTATCCTTCTATTTCAGAAGAGTGTGTTCCCAAGAGTTTATATTTCCTTATATAATATTTTAAATTTCATCTCTAATAAATCCTGCAGAAGTCTCCTAAAAAGCCTAAACTGTACCTTTGGTGAAGCAGTGGTTCAATTTTCAGGTTTCACTAAATAATGTATTGAAACTACTCATACTTTAGAGAATTTGTTTATATTATTATCACTCACCCTGCATGAAAATACACTTGAAATGCTAATAGATCATCCTACCCTTAGTCTGGAAGGATCCTACTGCACTCTTAATGTTATTAGGGAGATTAAATTATGAGTAGTTCGGCAGTCAATGGACAGGTTTCTAATCTAATTTAACTGTTCCAATTCCAGGACATAAGACAAAATGCAGACAGAAAATTTCAAATTATGTGGAAGTGCTTCTTGTGATATAAATAATCCTTTTTTGACATTTGTTTGTTGGCTTTGCGTTTCGAATGGAAATGTTTTTTTCCAAAATAAGAGTGAAGGGGTGTCCTGAGTGACAAATAAGTTACTCCAGCTAGAGGACATTTTGGGGCAGATTCACATAAAGTGAATGCATTGGACAGATCCAAGATCACCTGGCTTCCAGAGCAGTTGGCTCCAGGCCTCCTAACTTATCCTGAGGCTTCTCTCTTGTCTCCAGGGCCCTGATTGCTCCTTTAGGTCAGGTCATGACTGTTGGCATCACTTTTCCTCCTCGTCACTTCATGGAAGTTGTGCTCCCTTCTCTTACTCCATTGTTGTTCTGGTCAGCTTGGTCACAAAATCCAGAAAATCTCTGTTCTGTACAAAAACTCCCTAATTATAAATGGTTACAGGCACAGAAACCCTCAATGCTGTAGCTGTGCTTCCCCAATGGCAAACTTGGGGCTTAACTATGGATATATTACAGGATCCTAAAGGCCTGATGTGATGAGCTTACCAGCATATTCTTAGTGGAGCTTAAAGTACTTGGGATCCCCTTTTCAAGGTGGTGTTGATCATTCTGTCTTCTGCCTTTTGCTGGATGCCTGCAAAAAGAGTGCAGATGTTCTCCCATGCATCACCCTGTTTCCTGTCCCAACACAAATCCACACAAAAGATTTGTTTGGAGCCTGAAACCTTCCTGAGACATCATGTATCAACTCTTTCATTCCTTAGGATTTGATTTGCCAATGGTAGCCAGCTTAAACCAGCATATTTCTCAGAGTTCTCAGCTGGAATGAAGGGTGTTGAAGTCTCCTGGGAAGTACTTCTGTGCTGTTGACCCTTCTGTTGTGGCCGTGGTTTCTGGTTGTTTAGACTGGGATGCTGAAGGTGCCCAGTGCTTTAGATAAAAAACTTGAGCAAACTGGGTTGTGCAGAAGCACCCAACATTTTCTTACCCAAAACTGAGGTGTCTTGCAGAGGTCATTCCTCTTTATGCAGTGATTCCTGGTGCATTCCTTAGGGAGAGCACCTGGGGGGAAAGATTCTGACCAGGGCAAGTCAATTTTCCTTTCTTTATTGATGGCAAACCCATGAATCTCCCTGAGCAGGAGATCTGCCTGGTATGGATGCCATGCTGACCCTCAGCTCTCTGAGAAATCTTCATTCCTTTCTCAGGGCTCAAGAGCAGTGGTTTTGTGGTGTTCCTCTTACTGTATGGTCCTTCCCCTGCAGAAGAGGGAAGTGGGTCAAGTTGGTAACAGATGTGAAGCCATCAGATCTCCAGGACTTTGCCATGCAGTCATTCAGCTTCATGTGACACAGATTTAGAGATGTAAATCAAGAGAGAGGCTGCATGCCAGTGAGTGGCTGCCTTGATAAAAGAGAGTGGCAGCTGTAAGGGAAGTACATAATAAACCCAGAGCAATAACAGCTCTATCTTGATGTGGTGATGCTTGACTTTTCACTTATGGATAGCTTCTTGGAAGCCATTCCTTCACTGGGAGCCCATAAAAACCTCCACATACTGAGAATTTTTATACTCGTAGTGAAATATTTCCTCCTCCCTCTCTGTATGCTCTGTGTGTCTTTCCAACCCTGTGGATCTTTTTCCCTGATGCCTGGCAATTCTCTCATACATGGAAAAGGTCATTTGTGTTTCTTGCTTTCTGTGGAAGAGGAGAGCTTGTAATACTGTAATGAAAACACCAGTAGAGAAGAACATTCCCCCTTCCTAAAGGAAAATCAATTTAATTAGCATAAGTCCTCCCTCTTCTGGATGGAAGAGAGATGTATCTCCCAGGTTTTGCAGGGGAAAAAAAAGACTCAGGAGAGCTGTAAATGATCTTGGCCAGCATGTTGTAAAACCAAGTATTTTGATAAAGTAGGAGGAGGAGATTGATTTGGACTGGGAATTGTTAATTCTGACAGATCAGACTGGCAAAGAGGAACAAGACATTTTCCTTATGTTTGTGTCTGTTAAAGTGCTCCAAGGAGAACTTTTCCTTCTCCTTCTTTCTCCTTCATGAAGCAGCTGATGCCAGGAGTTTAAGATGAACAAAATCTTCTAAGACATCATTTTTCATTTTGGTAGAGCTCCTGTTTTTTTGCTCTTCCTTCTCCTCCATCAGTGTTTCCACCAGCTGTCAGCTACAAAGTTAAATTTGGCCTCCAGCTAGTTTAGCTGGTTTATGTTTAGTTGATTTGGAGTTTGGGAGAGGAGAAGACAAGGGTTAATAAACTTCTGCTTCTGCTGCTTGTTTAACCTTTACAATCAGAACATTATATGCTGTGAGGGATTTGAAATGAAACTTCCATTCAGATTACAGTGACAGCTTTAACTTGACTTTGCTTTACAAGGATTTAAAATCAAAAAAGTTTCCACTTTTTTGGAAATCATTCTGTGCCCTTTTTTAGCTTAAACCCCAGGGATAATTTTTCATTGTTCTTGCAAGGAACTCTTTTGGCACTGTCAGCCTTGCTAAATTTGTCCCAGCTTTTGAGTTAATGTTTTCTTTACTTTCAAGGACTGCTGCAGTCCAGGTTCACCTTTCAGAGGGTTTGTCACAGCGGGCCACCAGAGTCACTAAACAGGCATCAAACTAATCTCCTGCATCTGGTGTGATGGGTTGTCAATTGACTGGGAATACCTATGGCCTGCCGTTATACTGTGCGGTATAATACAATTCCAATTAAAATAATTTCTAGGCAAAGCCCTTGATGTTATATTTTAATTATCATAGTGGCAAGATATTCAGGTTACTGTCCTTTCTTTTTTCCACCAAGTATTTCCAGGAGCTATTTTTGTAAAGTGGACCATTTAGCTGAAATGAAAATGGAGTTTAATCTAGACATTTGTAGGAACAGAGGAATTGTCATAACACATCAGAGCAATGGTTCATCTGGAGCTGCAAAGGTGCCTTGCCTCTGACACGAGCCAAGAGCAGATGCTTCAGAAAATGGTTTAAAACCCCTATAATGGACAATTCAGCAATAATGTGGTGGGGGGGAGTGTGGTTCTGGCCAAAGAACCTCAGGCAGGTGCCACTGCCTTATGGCCTGAAGCACAGGGGCTGAAATCCCTTAAATGTTGTAACAGCACGCCTGCCTTGACTGCTCCTAGAAACTTCCTGGATCATTTAAATGTCACACTTCTCATTCCAGTGAGCACACAGATTTCTGCTGTTTTCCCTGAACCCTCATTTTCTCGGCATTGTGCTTTCTTAATTATTTACCCCGTACATGTCTTCCCTGGCCATGTTTTTCTCTCTGTCTCCACGTGGGGTTCATGCCCATTTGAATAAGAATCTCCTGTCTGGCAGCTTCCTGCAGAGGCTTTGGAGCACCTGACAAGTCTCTGCAGTGCCCCAGAAGTGAAAGGCACTCACATCTCTCCCCTGTAGATGCTGTCAGCAACCACAGCAGCTGCTGCCAGGACAGTACAGGACATAAATCCCTTGGGAATGACAGCTCTTGCACAGCCTCCTTGATCTACAGCTATCACAGACCCAGCTGTTCCCTGTAATATTTGGATGGGTGGCTGGATCACAGAATGGCTTGGGTTGGAAGGGACCTTATATATCATCTAGTCCCACCCCCTGTCTACCTGGAAGTAGCAATAGCTCAAAATTCCCTGTGAAACCTCCCACTCTCCCAGTGTGGACACAAAATTTCAAATATCAAAAAAGAGTTTGGGTTCTGTTTTTGAGATGTCTTCACAGAGCAGTATGCAATGACTGACTTTTTTATTCTGGTGTGTAAATACACATTGAGGATGCTGGGCAAATTTGTGTAGAATCCTGTTTCAAATGCACAAGTTAGTGGGATTTTGTGTGCAAAAGGACAGCAAGATGAGAACTGTGAGCAAATCTGCCTTGCAGTGATTTTTCCCCAAGTATTCCGCAGCCAGCTTTCTGCTCAGATACAAAGTTACTTAATGTAAATGAAGGAGAATATGTGCAGACTTGATCTCTTCCTTCTCTTATCTCCTCTGCTGTTAGAGTTCTAGATGCTAAAAATTTTACACTTTCTGTGCTGACAGACTCTGACCCCCAAAAATCACTGCATTTGACCTGAAGCCATAGGATAGGCTTCCAAAATTAATTGCTAGCACTAAGATTACTAGTATATAGTTTATTAGAAGTGTATAATATCACAATGTAGAAAACTTAAATGTTAAAGTTTTAGAATATAGTAATATATACAAAACAAGATAGAAGTTTTAAGACAGAAGCTAGTCTTTGTTCCTTACCTTCTTCCTTCTTCATGGGTTTGGGTGGTAATTTGTAATTGGACAGAAAAGTCCGCAGTGCGGACTTCAAGTGATTAGTTATTGAGCTAAAAGTAAAAATAATTTAAGTGTCATTTCTTAATTAGATAGTTTAACCTTAAAAAACCTTGTAACAAATGATAGCTAACCATTTTGTAACTTATTAGTGAAATACTGCAGATCTCACTGCTGTAAGACTGTAACATAGATAAGAAAAAATAAACATCTAAGCCTAAATGTGAAATACCTCTTAAGTACCTTCCATCCCAACCTTAACAGAAGTAAAAAAAACAAGCCAAAAACGAGCGTATCATGGTGCTCCACCATTCTGATGCTTGTAAGGAGGATCTCATGGCAAAGCACTGGCTTTGCAGCAGCACTTTGCCTTTTTCCCTTGGGAGCAAAGCCTTGACTTTCTGATCCATGTCTGTGAGGCTCCAGATGAGAGCCAAGACACACAAGAGAGGGATCAGGGGTGGATTCTCCTCTAAATTACTAATTATTAATTAAGAACTGAGTCTCTGCACATGGACATGGGGTGGGATGACATCTGCTCATCACTGAGTCCCTGGGATGAGGTTCCAAGCCTAAGGGTTCTTCTGGGACAACACGAGACATCTTATCTGCTGCCAGGCTGGCCAGGGCTTGGAGCCACCTGGTACAGTGTGAGGTGTCCCTGCCCATGGCAGCAGGTGGAAGGAGATGAGCATTAAAGTCCTTTCCAACCCAAAGCCTTCTGGGATCCTATGACTCAATCCTGAAATCAAAGATCTACCCCAAAAATTCCTCCCCTCCCCCAGGATGAGCCGAGCATGAGCACTCTTAAATTAATACAGCACTAGAAATGTTTAATACAGATATTGACCTTCTTCTTTTTTTTCACTGTGATGCTAATCCAGTAGGGTAACTGCCTAAATAAAAGCTGGGCTTTGTTGCATTAAATTACGTTTTATGATGGCAATATTAAAATTAAAAGAATGACCCTCTTAAATCTGGTCTTAATAGACATCGCCTGATGGTTTTACTAATTTCTTTATGACAGTTCTTACACTGCCATGAGTAGTTTTTGTTTCTCAGTAATTACTCATTATGAAAATAACATAGTATGTAAATGCTGTGGTAGAAGTGTACATTGAGCTTCTTTCAGGCAACATTTACAGCTGTGCTGCCTTTCCTGCCCCTCACCCACCTTGTTTTCTGCTCTTTCTTGGGTCAGAGTCTATCAATACAAAAACTGTTTAGAGCTTATGGGATTTTTTTCATAGCAAGTCTTGCCCCCTCCCAACTTTTCTTTGAAAAATGAATAGCATAATGTAATTCAAGAAAAGGTCTGTCGTTTGTGTGCTGGCTGCTCCAACTGATGGCAGGATTTCCTGCAACATCAGCACTTCACTTTTGTGTCCTGTACTTGACCCAAAGTGATGTTTTTATCCTTCCATCGTAAGCAGAGAAAAATATTTCTATTTGCATTGTTTGCTTGAGAAAGGGAAAAAATGGGCAACGTTCTTCATCTTTGCTTTCAAAGACTCCCTTTATTTTTATTTAAGAAAAGTTTGACATTCATCTGTTTCTGTTCCAGAGCAAGTTTCTTTAATGCTCCTTCTGAGAACAGTCAAAGCAAATGCAAATCCAGCTTGCAATGCTGCACCTGAAGATTTCAATAAAGACACAATTTTGGCATGACTAGAACCTCATTACAGCTCTTACACAGCTTTATAAGGTCTGTGTATTTAGTGGACTGTATATTAGAGGACTGAGAAACTTTTCTATTCAGAAACAGATTATAATTTCAGTTTAAAATAAAAGGGAATATGTGTTCATTATGGTGGATAAATTGGAGATCTAACTTGCCTGCCAGCAAAGCCACCTTTGCTGGCACTTGACCAGTTGGTGTAATTCAGCCCTGTATGGCTTTTTCCTTTCCATTGTGTTTGCAGAAATGCTCAGAGCAATCATCAAGTACTAAGTCAGTTGGTTTCTGTTGATTTATTTTTAAAACCACAAACCAACCAAGCCATTTTTCAGCTTGCTCTGTTTTTCAAGATGATTCTTTGAAATTTTTGAACTGCTGATGCAAGAAATCTGGGACTGCCGTTGTAGCCCCAACTTGGTTGACTAACATAGCCTTCTAGGAGAAAAAATAGCACACTGAAATTGCAAAATAAAAGAAAATTAATCAAAATGCTTAACTCCAGCAGTGCCCCCATAGCTGCAGTTATAGCAAAATGAACAGAGACTGTACCCCATCACAAACTGACACAGCATTGCCTCAGAGTCAGGTTGCCAAACCCCCCTGGTTCTGGTTTACTGTCCTGCCAGCAAAGGCAATTCCCACCAAACTTGCTTATAATGAAAATACATTCATAGGTACAAACTTATGTACTCCTTAAATTCATGGCTCTTCCCTATGAAATTACCCCACTTTACAAAGCAGATGACTCATATCAAGAGCTTTCCTAAGGGCCACTAAGAAACAGATCTGTGCTTCAAAAAAAATCTGCTTTTTCATTAAGTGTAGTTGAGGAAGCCAATCATTGCCTGCTTCTATGGTTTGCCCATCACAGATGGCAGGAGGCACATTGGGGACCATTAATAGCAGAAGCTGTCAGCATTTCCTTCAATGATATAACCACGCTGCCTCCTCTAAACAGAAAATAACATGATTTGTGTAGCAAAAACTATTGCTCAGTGATAAGGACATCATCATCTGTCATTTCTGCTTGTTTTATTTCTGAGGGAGCTAATCAGGAAACTGGCAGTGCTGTAAACTGCTACCGACCACCAGTTGCCTCCTCAGCGGCAAACACAGTGCAGAACCAGTGTTTGTTTTCCCTGTGACTGATCAGTTCCTCTGAAACGCCTGTAAGTGACAGCCCTGCTTCAGTCAGTGGGATTTTAAAGTCCTTAGGGGATGCTGCAGTTGTCTTGTTCCACTGGCTTGGCTCTGGGACATTGTGACTCAGCTTGATTTATTTGAACACCATTCTAGGCCTTCCCGTTTCACTTGCAAGACTCACAGCGTGGGTTCAGCTCTTTCATGGTATGTCCTGGATATAGTTCTGGACTCTTGGATTGTTCATGGATTTCCTGACTCATTTTTTATTCTCCATCACATGCCTGATGCTTATTGGGGAAATGGTTTGCCAGGTAAAATTTTAATATTTCCCTGATCACAGGCAGGTCAGTGACATGAACATCAAGGGGCTTTGCATATGTTCCCTTTCTGTTGCCATGAATCATTGTCAAGGACATCTGTTTTCAGTTTGCTCTGTACCTTCAACTTCTGTTGAGGTTGTCAGAAGTACCAGAGAGTGAAGCTTCCCACCTTCACAGTCCTACCCTTTTCTCCCTGAACTCATGTTTGTCTTGTTTCCCACGGCTGGGCAGCACTGCATATAGAGCTCTCTGCACACCCTTAGAAAAAAGGTACAAAAGGTTCTGGCAGGGAGAAGAACATCAGTGATGATACCTCACTTCTTCTTTTATAGTTGAATCTGCTGGGTTTGTTTCATATTGTGTCCTCTTATCTGAATTTATTTTCCTAGCATGTTTGCTTTTCCAGTTGACATAATATTTTCTTGATTCAAATTCCTTAATCCTTTGTCATCTTCCTTTTACTTATATTCATCTCCCTTTTCTCTGTATTTGTTCTCTTTTCCTTCCTCTGATTATTTTGCCGTAGTTAAATTGCCTGGCTTTTCTTCTGTTTTCCACCCTTAGTGAGACACCAGCCACTCCTGGCTGTGACCCAGCCCCACCGAGGGACCCCCATGTGACACTGACACCTCGCAGGGGTGACAGGGGCCAGCTGAGAGAGATTAAATGGGAGCACTCCTGGCACGCTGCTGAAAGCCTGCATCCAGGACAGGGACTGCCATTTGGATGGATTTGCTGGTGGGATCCAAGGGGAGGGATGGAGCTGTCCAGCTGTTAAGAGTCTTAACTTGCAGCATGGATGACAGACTTAAGACAAGCCCTAAGGAGTGTGTCTTTGAAATTTAATAACATAAGAAGAAAAATATTCCACACTTCACTAGCAAGTCTAATGCTTCACACTGAAAGCATTATGAAGCAATTTTTTTTTTATTTTACTCTTCTTTTTTTTTTCCTTTTTTTTCATTTTTTTTTAGCCAAAGGAAGCGAGCTGGTTTTTGAAAGTTGATTAAGAATGTGGTTTCCACACTGCTTCATTTTAGAAAATCATGCTGTTGGCTGATGTGTGTTTTCCGGCACGTTATAACTTTTGAAGTGTATTAATTTTCCCTGCTGGGGAAAGTGTCGTTCAAGAAGACTGGGGGAGGAGGGAGAGGGCCTGACATCCTTATTATACTGTCACCTAAAGACTGCTTCTTCACACTCTTGAAGGTCTGTGTCTCTGGAAGAGTGACAGCCTAATAGGTTCTATTCTTAAATTATAAGTATCCTTGATAGTGCACCAAGCAATTTATCTTTAAAATAAAAAGTAAAAAAAGTTCTGCTGATACATACTTGCAGAAAGTCACTGGGAAACAGCTGAATAAAATTGAATTTCTCCTATCTTGCAAAAATATAAACACAGAGTATTGACTTGCTTGTCTCTGAGCACCTGTATCTTCACAGATAGGACCAGATGTAATTACCAGCTTACAATGAATTTCATTCCCATCACAGAATCTGGAGTCAGGAGTATCATATGCTCCCAAGCCTGCAAGCAACTGTAGTATTTCCAGTGGGAATGATGACTTTTGATGACATGATCCATTGTGGCATGAAATAAGTTCACACTGTTGCTTGTACCTGGGTGAAGCACAAGCAAGATTTAATAACACAGAAATAAATCAAATACGAGCCATATATTTATTCTCCTTCAGGTTCTAAGATCAGAAATCTGGAGCTCAGCAGTAGTGGGAACAGAGAGAGATGGCTTGGAGGACTCAATTTTGGTGTTTGCCTCTGATGTCAAAATTTTGGAATCCAGCTATAGGTGGGAATGCAGGGAAAGATTCATGTGTGGATTTCAAAGAGTAACAGATAAGCTGCATAAGCATATGAGAAGCAAAAGCTTGGCTAGGGCAGGGAATTTGCCTGACTAGTTCAGCTTGGCAGTGAATTACCTGTTCTGCTGAATGAGTGACTCTTCCTTAGAAGTATTAGTAACTCTTCCCTGGTTGGCCCCAGACTGTGCAAATGAGGCAATAGAAATGCAGATCAAATTCAGTAACACACAAAAAGGATGAGAAGATCTCTGTTCTTGAAGCTAGTTGGATGTGTTCACAACATTGCCTTAGCTTTGTTTTGTCTTGAAATCACAGAGGAGAGAGGAGGGAAATGGGAATGCTGACGTGTGAAGTGGTGGCAAGAACATATGGCAAACCCATCCACAGTTCATCTCAGGGTATTATTGTGCTTACTTGGGAAGCTGCTTTTCCTAACTCTGGAAATTCTGCTTAGTTGCTTTTCTAATGCTTAGTACCTATCAGCAGAAATGCAGTTTCTCATTCCATTGCAAAAATGCAAGGCAGTGGGAATTATCCATTGTCTCCGTAGGATTTCCAGTGCTCTGTCCCCCATGGGTGATTCCAGGGAGTGTCATTTGGATCTTTCTTCTCCCTTTCCCTGTAGCACATTCCCTGGGCTGTTCCCAGGCACATGGTCAGAAGAGCACTCCGCTTCTGCAAGCGGCTGATTGTATGAGCCATGAACCAGCAACATTTCAGTCTGACACCACCCCATAGCTCAGACATTCCATAATTCCTCTGCTGCTGCTGCTCATTCCAAATCTTCCAAGGTGGTGATTTTCACCCAGTGGACAGAGGGAGAAAAGAGGGGAAAAAAGCGAAGAGATGGGATAGGTGATCACAATAAACAGCAGCTGCACCATTAAAAACACAAAACCAGTAAGCAATTATATTCCTATTTTCACTAACTGTGCTCCCCACCCAGTGAGTCCCACAGACAGCAAAAGATTGTACCAAGAATTTGGGGTCCATTTTGGGTCCACCTACACAGAGCTTGCCCTGTTCCCCCTCCCCTTCCCACCTGGTTATTTTGAACCAGTCAGTTGTTCCTACTCCTACAAACTCTTATCATCAACTACTTTCTCTTTTTTCCTGTTTGTTTGCTTAAATTTTTTGACATCCTTAGGTGTTCACAGCCACAATGTTGTGGGGAATAGACCAAGGAAAAAAATAGCTGGTTTCATCCAGTAAGGGATTTCTCCCATTGCAGTCCTGCCTCTCTTCTTGCTGTTTCCTGCTCAGGTCCCATGTAGCCTCAGCTCACTTAATCATGGTTTATTTTTTTAATATTGTCTGTATTTTATTTTTCACTGGTGAAAGAGCGAGCCCAATTAAAACTAGGTTCATATGAGATGGTTTCAGGTTTCTATGCTTGCCTTTGCTATAAAACCACAGTGAGCTGAAGTTTAAGAAACAATCATTACTGTAGATGAACAAATCTCTACTCAGGCTGCATTTCTTTTAATTATTGTCATATTTCAAACTTAGACTTTCAAACAATCTGGAATCAACTCTCCAGATAAGTCTGGTTTTGAAACAAGGAAACTTTTCTCTTTGTGTGGGGCAGATTAGCAAGATGCAGGTAAATACCAATAAATAATATAAAGCTGCTGGGGCCATAATCTGTTCTCAGAGCACCTAAAGCTTGCAGCTTGAATACAGCAAAAAGGGGGCATTGGTTTACCTCAGGTAGAGATGAAGAAATTCAGTTAATCATGTGTGCATTCATAATACACTCAGAGAGGCAGTGACTACAATTCCCTCTACAAGGAAATTCTACTTCTCCATTGGTAAGCTTTTCTTTTTTGCCACACATAGTGATGTTCATTTTCACTAAATAATTAATCCAAACACAGTACAATTTACCAATGAAATCAAGATTGAAATACAATTGTGCAGAAGACAAATAGGTATATGAATTTCATACACAGGCAGTGGAGGATGCTAATAATTTGTAATATTCCTGGGTCTTTCAGGGGAATTAAAGTCTTACTCTACACATCCTATTGAGGCAGCAGGAGTGATGGGAACTGATCCGTGTAGCACAAAGAGAATTTCAAAAGGAGATGTTTTGAGAAACAGATTCAAGTTCTAATCCTGAATGTGCCATTGACTTCTTCTGTTCATGCAGATCCAATACTCTACTGTTTTTGCTGACTTAAGTATTTGAATTATTGATATTTGGGTACTAAGGGAAAATGTGATTTTAATTTTTAAGTAGAATCTCTCTTTAGCATCCAAAACAATGGAGTTCAGTCTGTGTGGGCTTCTCTTTTGGTGTTTTTTCCCCCGGTTTCCTTACTTGAGAAGAGATTCTACCCTTCTGTCTAAAACTTTACACTTAAGGATTCCACCTTTCCTTAAATCTGTCAGTGCATCCCATACAGGCCAGAGGCGCGTGCAGAAGCTTTGTGGTGTTGTGCACAGGATGGCTTGATTACAAATGCTTCTTCCTCCTGCATCTCAGTTTCTAAATTCCATTTCCAAGGTTTCTGGGAAGCCTTTCTCAGTGTTGATGGTGCACGCAACCCCCTCAGCCCCAGTGTCTGCAAACAGAGGGAGAAGTATCTGTGATGCCATAGTGGGCGTGTATAACCCAGCCTGTGTTCCGTATCCAACAATTTCATTAATTTCATTAGCAAATTAAATCCTGTTGCATTAAATAATTAAGTGGATTAAGCGATGCCCTCCCCAATTGTTCAGTCACCTCCACATGAGTGTGTTTTAATAAAGTCCTGGAGCTGTTTGGTCTCTGGCAACTGATTCTTAGTTAATGCACTCTTGCCATAATTGCTTTTTAATACAGCGGATTAGAAGATTATCTTTAAATTAAACCGTATTTCTAACAATAAAAGTAATCACATGAATTATATGTTAATCAGTAGATTCTAAGAGTTAAATTATTTTCTCATACTAGATATTACAGATACTTTATGTCTTTAAGACCTCAGATTTAATCAGTAATTTTTGCATGATCTCTTGTGGTGCAAAACCAAAATTGTAAGAAACAAACTACTTCAACAGTAGGGGTAGAGAAACAGATAATATCAAATTATTTCTAGTCCTTATCATCTGTCTGTTGGAATTCTCATCCTTCTTATCCTAGACATACTAGCTCAGGAACAGCTGCAGTAAATACAGGAGCTAGGATTTTCCTTAGGCTGGATCCCTTTTTGGAACTTCTACTTTCTTTCCTACTTGTTTACCAGCTGCAAGGCACCGAAGTCCTTTGTTTGTTTGTTTGTTGTCTAGGATAGGCCAGTGGTTCATCTTTCCAAGGAAGCATTGCTCATGGAATGGGACTGGGGCACTTCTTAGTGCACCAGGGGTATTACCTAGATTTATAATTGAGGGCTGGATGCCAAATGGAAAGAGCTTTCAGCAGAAGCTGAGACTTTGGTGCCCCAAGTAATTCTGAAAGCCTGAGTTGTACTCCAGGAATGAGCATGGAGTGAAGGCAAAGGTGGTGGCACGGCAGCTGCCTATAGAGATGTTGGGCTAAAACAAGAGCAATCAGTTTGATACAAGAGGCATTTTTTCCCCTCTCTCTTGCCTTCTTGACTCATTGCTGACATATCTCTACCTGTACATCCACTGCAGTGTCTGTGTTGTTCAAATGTCTGAATTTGCAGCAAGTCCCATGAAAGGCTGTGCTCTCAACAGCCGTTACCAATTGCATGAAGAACATTAAACATTGTATTTGACATCAGTGGTTTCAATTTCTCTCTTTCAAGTCTTCTGTGTTTTTGCAGAAAGCATCAATATTTGGGTTGTAGAACTTTTGCGTGTAAAAACTGCTGGGTGAATCAGGAAATGAGACACTGATAGCTAAACAGGTGGAATGGAGAAGATGAAATACCTAAAGGAGTAAGATGTCTTTGGAGAGAGGAGTTTGAATTGGTGTAGCTGGGGAATGGAGACCATTGAAAGGGGTGCAGTGAGAAGCTAAAGGTTATTCACTGCAGACATCAGGGAAGAAGTGCTGAAATTATGTATATCTGGGATGCTTTGATGAAAATAATTGAATCTGATACTGAGGTTCGTGACCTGTTTATTGCTCATAAAGAATATGGAATTCTGGAGAAGGCTCCATCACAAGCTATTTGGGTTATTTGGGATAAGATTGAGGCAGACCAGAAGCCTGGCTTGGACAGAGTTTTCACACTGAGTTTTCCCAAAGAATATTTCATTTGAGCTCTGCTTTCATTGCAGTCCTTGATTTTACAAGCAGAAATGAGAACAAAGAAACAAACCCTTTAAAATGGAGCTCATCGGGCCAGATTTCGGTGTCGGCAGTATTGGCGTCTGCTGCTGTATTTGTATCTGATGTTAAAATCTTGGGCCTTAGCCAGTGAGCAGCAGTTTATGACCATACTGGATGGAGTTCAGAGCTATGCTAAGTGGTTCCATTTGAAAGACATTTTTCAATTACAGAAAAACAATTTGGTGAAGAGGTTCTGTTCAGAAGTACTTGCTGAAATTCCATTTAGGCAGCCTGGCATGGTTGCTTTGGTTATGTTGCTAAAGCTCTTGTGAAACCAGACCAACTCCCTGGCAAATGTATTGCATAAAGAAATCAGGGACTGAGTCTGAATCAAACCTGTGGAGATACATATACATGGACAGACAGACAGACAGATAGATGAATAATGGACTCAGAGAGAGGTTGGATATGAAAGTGGAGCCTGGTTTTTCCCTTCAGTAGTTGCTGCAGTCAGAAATTCAGTTGAGCATTTCCAGCTTCTGAAAAACTCTAGAACCAGACAGGAGCCCTGTTTTAAAACAAATGTCATTTATTGAAGCTGCATCCATTTGCAGCTTTAACTCGAAGATCTGGACTCACAGTGGAAAGAAAGAACAGACACAGTCATGTAATGGAAAATTCAAATTAATTGAATTGTGGAGGTTATTAAAAGTTAATAACAAACATTAACAATATTAGGGAATCATCCATTCACCTGTACAATGTGTACAATGAAAGAGATTTGTATCCATGGGGATAGAATCACCGGAGTAGAAAGTCATGCTTAAAGCAAAAGCTCTCCCAACATGGAGGAACACAATGCAACCCACAGCTTTCCCTGTACAGAAAGTAAGATCCTGGGATTCTGCCCTAACATCATTGTTTGAATTCTTTGTGTATAAATGAAGAAGAAAGGCAAAGGCTGAAGTTTCTTTGGTGAGATGTGGCTGGTAACTCTGTCCCACCATGGAGCCAAAGCTTTTCTTGGCCAGGGCCTAGGTCTGTGCTGGCCCAAAACACGTGGCACTGTGAGAGTAAGACTTGTGTTCTGACAAGGAAAATTGTGCATTGTAACAGCTAAGTTAATTCCTATAATTCCTCACAGGACTATGTCAGGACAGTATTATTAAGCAGCTTACTAATTAAGAATAATACAGAAGACATTTAAAATTTTGTGGAGGATGGAATTTCTAAGTGATTTTCGGTACCATCATTTTTTGTCTCATCAGGATAGTCACGTAGATTATTTAGTAATCCAGGAGTTACAGGAGCCTGGCTATGTTGATATGCTGGCTAGAAAGCTAAATGACAAAGATTTTATTTGGAAATTGTCAAAAGAATATGTAAATCACAAAAAAAAAAAAGTTCAAACCAGTGTTTCAAGTTGGAAATGTGTCAGGAGAAGAGCAGGTTTAGTGTGGAGCTGGAAGTGGGGAAAGGATGTGTTATCCGGATGGATGGATGGATGGCCATGGGACCACCTGAGGCACAGGTGAGAAAGTGAAGAATAAAAAGTGTGGAGTAAAGAACTGGACAGGTGTAGAAGAGGACATAGAAAAACGAGGCTAGACTGAGAATAACATCTGCAGATAGGTGCTGAGCTTCAGTACAAGAAGAAGGAAAATTATTGCTGGAGAAGCTATTAGAGCAAAGCCTATGTTTCCAAAGAAAGGGAAAAGAGCAAAGTATTCACCAGGGTTTTGAGTAAATCAGAAGGAGACAGGGAGGTTGCAGAAAATTACATATTTAGATATGAAAGCTATGTATTGGGATTTGCATTCAATTCTTCTCAGATCTTACAAGCTAGAATTACCTTCTATCACTGCAGGTTTGCCAAAATATAAAAGCAATGAGAAAAGATAATACGATGGTGGAGGAGAATTGCAGTCTTCCTTCTTCTGGAGACCATGACAGCCTAAGTATTAGCCAGAGTCATCCAGCAGATGAGAAAGGTGGATGCCTCTATCTGACAGGGTTGCTTTGGTAACCTGGATTTAAATGAAAATAATTTGAACTACCCATGCTTATGCAGTCCTAGGAAGGGGATGGGTTCAGCTTAGAAAGCCCTACTGCAACAATTTTTGTGTGTAACTGGCTCTGTGAGCACAGGAAAAAGCAACTAACGTCTCCAAGCAATCAGTAGGACTGCAAATTGCAAGTTCAAGGAAAAAAAACCACAGTTCAAGGGGTTCACAGTTAGATTTTGTGTCTTAATCTAATGTATCAGAAAATTCTTGGGTCTAGTAGTTCAAGGCGTCTGAGGCAGCTCTCCGGTGGCGCACTGCGAGCACGCTTTCACTGCTGAGGCAAGCGCCACGCGGCAGGAACGAGCTTCCCTGCTCCACGTTGGGCGCCACGTGCTGCGTTTCTCTCACCCGCCCTCGCGCCCACGCGGCTTTTTCCCAGTCAGCTGCGGAGCGGCGGGGACCAGCACGCTGAGGTCAGAGACTCGGCAGCGCGACAGAGAGAAACAGCCAGGTGCGTGGTTTTGCTTGCTGAGGCAGCACTTCTGTTTGCGTGCAGTCAGAGGCAAGAGCAAAGGAAGGGTCAGTCTCGGCTGTAATGTTCAGAAGATTTTTATTCTTCTTTCCCTCCAAAGGGACAGCGGCAAGTGGCCTCGAGCCATGCCCGAGATGGAGTTATAAAGGGGGTGATTACCTGGGGGATAGAACCTAGGGTGACCAATAGAGGTATTTCGGGGGAGGGATGAGAGGTGGCAAAGGGCAAATGGGAGAACTTAGGGTTGGAAAGAGGGTCTAATGGATGAATGACCTGTGAAAGCTCTGGTGATTGATACAGAAATTTCCTGAAGGATCAGGGCAGGGCTGAGGTGGCAGACAAAGACAGAGGGAAGATTGACAGGTAAAGTGGTGGGGAGAAGGGTGATTGACACCTCTGACAGACAGGTGTAACGTCGGGAAGACTTGGACAAAGGGGCTCAGGGAAGGATCCACTCTGGGAAGGGCAGGGGGTACACAGGGGCAAACCATTTTATAACTAATTAACATAGAAATGCCTTAATAAAATAGAACAATCAAATAAACTCGAAAACAGAATGCCACATAGTAGGACATTTTAATTTTGGAAACCGTTCCACGTCATGGACTTAGGCCTGAAAGAGCAGCCACTCTGCAAGGTCTGAGACAAACTCATTCAGACTTGACCTATGCTGGCTTTCTCAGGCAAGGGATGAATAGTCCATAAAGAATTAAAAATATTTTTTGGCTCTGAATAAAAGTAGCAGTGTCCCAGTCAGTCCAGGACAGCGAATGAAATACAATTCATATCTTTCAGACACTTAAAGCATAGGAGTCAAAAGCATTAACCCCCCTGCAAACCTTGGCAGGGAGCACTGCAAGGAGCTGCCTTCAAAGCATCATAAATCTGCAAAGCAACTGAAATACCCTACAATTACCTTTGTTGTTTGTTTAACTATCGCTTGGCTGTAGTATTACAAGATGTTCTGTGTAGACTCAAAACCATCAGAGCTATATTAGCTGGGGATTCCTTTTCAGCACTCTCTAGCTCCATCCCATTACCTCACCATAGGTTTTTATTGGATGCTTTCCAGCAGTTCAGCATTAGTGTCATAAATGCCGTGATGAGAGACAGCATTTGTTACCCCCACAGCAGCAATCATTCCAGGCAGGAGCAGCCAGCCCACACTCCCTGCCTGGCTTTGGTCATGCCTTGAGGACAGGTGAGGGGGATTTGGCAGCCCAAGGGAGTGATACTGTGTGGTATCACCCAAGGTTCACTCGATTCCTTGTGTGCACACAGAGCCAGGAGATCTGCTGCTGCCTTACACCACTTTGGAAGTCCCTTCCAAACCAACCGATTCTGTGATTATTAATGATATTTTTTCAAGAATGCTCCACTGGACAAGCTGTAGGCGTTCCCACCCCAGTCAGACTAAAGAGATGAGCTGGACAAAGTGGTGATTCAGGTTTCTGCTGCAGATGGAGAGCTGAGGCCCAGGGAAATTAAATGAACTGTGCTGTTGGGCAGCAAGGCACTTATTGGAACTGATCTCCAAACTTGTCCTACCTCTGCCTCAGCCACAACTCTGTTGATTCTCCAGTTAATGCTCTTGTGGGGTGTTCGTGGATTCGCACAGAAAAAAGTTATTAGGTTCCTGCAGCACATGTTCTTTAGCAATTAAAGCACTAAAGACCTAATTTTTTGTTCTCCTCTCTGTGAGCAGAAACTCTTGGAGCATCAATACAGTCACTTAAAGCTGCACAACATTCATCCATTGTTCCTGGTGGCTTACCTGACTCATAGCACCCGGAAGTGCATGCTTTGTTTATCCACTCTTTGTTCTTGGAATGGGGTTTCCTAAATCCATCACCTGTGTGGCTTCTGTGGCACTGTGTCACACCGTGAGATCAACCGGGCTGCTGGTAGCAGCAGAGATGGCTACATCTCAGCAGCACCCTGATATGGGGGCTAGAAAATCTTCTTTAACAGCTCTTCATTTATTTTTCTCTGTATCCAAGTATCCCAGGATAATTATTTGCCCAGGAACACTTAATTCACTGTCACCTGGGGGACAACAGCCGAGCAGGAGCAGGATTGCAGATGCTCTCATCCCTGTAAAGGGAGTGCCATAAACAGTTAAAGATCAGGGACTGTTCTGGTCTGATTTATTCTTGTTCTGCTTCTCTCAGTTTCATTTTAATATTGAATTAAAGGAGTTTTGCACTGCAGAAAACTCACTGCCCACCAAGCTCATCTGCTCCATGAGTACACTCAAAGACAAAAGGGTCCTGGCACAGAGAGGTTTATTTTAAGCAGATGACTTTCACCTACGCCTGTCACTGAGTAATTGTTACACCTACTACAGCTCCCCTCTGAAAAAAAAAAAAAGTCACAGAAGGAGTATATAAGCTTTGTAAAACATAAAGACATAAAGGCTTCATTTTACGTATAGAACTCCATGGGTTAGTGAGCCAGCTAACCTCTACGATAGATTTATGGCCAGCAGCATTTTCTGGCATGGGACTCCGAGGGCATAAAAGTCAGGATTTCACAGTAGTGTAAGGCTAATGATTAAAGTATGTGTGATGGTAGTCACAGTAACAGCCCTGAACAGGGAAGCACCCGCCTTTCTCTCAGGTGTTCTGACAGCCTGATATTAAAGACCTGCAAGTGTCAGAAGATGTAGGAAATCAACTGGCCTCTCTGACAGATTTTACAGCACAGTGTTTGTGCTGTCAAGACAGTGAATATGAACCCGAGGAATGACAGTAATAGGAATGTTTTTAAGGGAACAGCTGAACAAAGATGGTACTGTTGACAATAACATGCTTAAGTTAAAGGGAGACTCTTGGAGCTTGTACTTGGAGAAGATTTTATTAAGCCCAGTTTTCTACTTTGGTGTTTTTGTTTTGTTTTCAGTCTTCCTGTGGGTCTGTCTGTCTGGTTTTACTACCATGGTGAAATACTATTTAGTTGTAATGTCAAAGAAAGATAAAAGCCACTCTGCAATGCTGCTTCACTTTTAGCATTGTGATAGTGTAGGCAACATCTGAAGGCTGCACTGATTAAGATTTAAAATCTCCAATTTTTTTTCTCCTGGAAGTTTTACAAACAGACAAAAAAACTCAAGAGTTGAGAGAGCTGAAGTTTGAGATTAAGGATGGCATTGAGCCCCCTCTATTTGACCAGTTAAAAAGAGATAATTTGTTCAAGCTCGCCATGGAGTGAACAGAGAGTGCAGATGTGCAGAGCACTTTTTATGTCACTCATCTCTTTCCAGTCACCAGAAAAGATGCCCAGACAGCTACGACAGATGGGACACTGCACAGTCAGGAGGAGAACCTCAGGCTAAGCTGAAGGAGCAAGCCAAGCCTGGCTTTCCCAGCCACCTCAGCAAAGCTTTAACCCTCCCCACATGAGCCTTCATGTCCCAGGAGCATCGTGTAACGAAGGACTTGGCTTGACAGAAGCCAGAATCCACGTACATTAGATCATCCTCTAAGCTTGAAATAATGATGATAGCAGGAAACTAGCTTTAAGGACAAAACAGAAGTGTTTCCTGTTTATTTGCTAGGAAAGATTGTTGAGTGCAAAAAAGCATTAGGAATCTACAATGTTTAGCCAGAACTGCTCTGTTCTGAGCTCATAAGGGCACTGAACCTCTCTTTAAGGAGCATATTCAGAGGTAAAACACTTAGGCAGAAAATTTTGAAGCAAAAGCAAAATAAATATTACCTTCCCTTAAAAGTGCTTTTTCTCTGAAGCAGTAGTTTTCATGACTCTTGCTTAAACTCTGGAAGTAAACTGAAATTTGGCTTCTAGGTCTGTGTCCCAGGCTTTGATCACCTGCAGCGGTTATTAGCTGTGGTGTAAGAACTGGCTCTGGGGATCAAGAGATTTGTATAAAAAAACGAAAGTGCTAATTACAGTCCATTCCAATAAGCTTAGAAATATAGCAGAGATGAGTCCATTATCTCAGAGTTAATAGGGTTACAAAATGTTGACGATGCACATGATCTGCTTTGCTATCAAATGCTACTGAAATTATGGATTGTTGCCACAGCATGGGAGTTGCACCAAATGATTAAGACTTGGGTTTAATAGAGGTCATTGCCTATGTAAGACTGGCTTTCAATGGTGTTTAAACCCCTGGATGGATATAGGTACCTAGGTACATGTGCAGATGCTCTGGTTTACACATCTGCCAGCAGTGCAAGTTAGGGAATGTCTTTAAAAATGTCTTTGAGGTGCCTGTTTGGAACTTGAAGCTGAGAAGGAGTTGTGGAGGCCCTTCTGTAGCCAGCACACAGAGCCAGCCACCTGCTGTCCCAGAGAGACAGGGGAGCTCATGGGAAAAGGGAGTTTTCCTCCTTGGTAGCTGCAGAACGAGCCTGGATGAACTGAATCCACTGTGGGATGGCAAGGTCAGATGAGATGAATCCCACTCCGTGTCAAAAAGCGATTACGCATCTGGTCATTCCCTGAGAGTTAATGGAAAGGATGATGCATGTGCTGTCCAAGGGAAAAATAAATCAGTGTTCATATCCCAGTCTCATCTTCTGTAACGCAAGCATGTCCATCTTATCGCTTGAGAAAAGAAAGAGGATCAGGGAGGCTTTAACTGAAAGACTGCAGGCATCTCAAAGAAGGGGAAGGAGAAGGAGCAGAGCATTAACACAAAGGTTATCTTCTATTCTCTGAATGCTTTTAAACCGGTGTTTCCATTAGTCGGAGCTATATTCCTACACACCTGGAATTTTTCATCTCTTTATACACTGCTCAACTTCACTGAATTCTTAAAAGTGAGATCTACCAATCCCTAAAACACATACAGCTGCAGCCAAGTAAGAAGTTCAGAGGAAAGCATGGTTTTGTGCACTCAAATCTGTATTCAGGGACCTCACTTGTAGCAGAAACTAGAATAATTTTCAATTTGTGGTAACAGAAATTTTGCTGTGACTTAATTTTTCTCAGTTAGCCCATCAGTAAGTATTATTTTTCTTAATGAAAGTTTGTAGTTAATGTAAGTGCAACTCTTGAAACACCAAGAAAACAGCTATTGTGTTCTGGAGATAGTGTTACTTGCAGTATAGTACTTGGCATACTGCTTCCAATATGCAAGTTTAACAGAAGAGAAAAGCTTGTTCTTCAGAACAAGATCTGAATGTGAACCGTAACCACACTCTGGAGCGTTTGCCATCACATAAAAAGTCTTTCAGAAAGTTTCTTTGCAAGCAGAGGTTCAGCTTGGCAACTCCTGCAGATAATTTTATGGTGATTTATTCCTTTTTGAAGAGCATCAGATGATACTGATCTTTCCTCTTTTCCTCTGTTGCTTTCTTAAAATGTGATATTTTTGTCATGTTGTTGCCCTGAGCAGCACAAGCACAATTGCAGCAGCACCAGTACTGATGTCACCTTCTCGGGAGTTTCTCAGCCAACCTGTTAGTGCAGCTCCCAGTGGATGCAGTGTAACTCAACACCTCCCCTTTAGTGGTGACTTAAAAATCAAATGCTGCCTTTTGGTATTTTTGATTTCAGAACAGCTTGGTGAGCCTGAGGTCCCGCGCTTGGTAGCAATCCAAGGATTTTTGCCAGGATGGCTTGGTCCTTCCTCATCGTTTTTTTTCCCTCAAGGTAGATTCCCTTGGAAACACAGGCCTACACATGTGCCCACATACAGGTATTCTAGGTAACACTGAAAGCTAGACAAGTGCCTTTCTATTATATGCATAAAAATATTCTGCAGTGACAGACATTTTCATTTAAAAAACCCAATCCTAGACAAGAAGGTATTTTCCTTGTATTCTCAAGATATTATTTTTAACATATTCAGCATGCCTCATTAACACATCCAGAAAGGTTTTGACATCTTGAAGACTCTGCTTCAAAATTTTCTGCTTTAATACTTTTTGCTTTGTTTTGAAGCTACTTTAAAAATCCAAAATGCTACCAAAAAGGCCAACTAAAATGCAATATAAACGAGCTCAAATTCAGCTGAAAGGGAGCTTTACAGTTATGGTCTGGGTCTAAAAATCCTTATAAAAAGGCCTAAAGTTCTTTTATATAAAGGATTTTCTTCTATCAGATAAATGCTTTCTTTGCTCTGAGTAACTTTCTGGTTATTTCTTGCTTGAAAAAATTTGTCGAGTTCTGAGATCTGTTTAAGCTCCAGGAATAATGCCCCTTCATCTAGGTCACAATTCCACAGAGTAAGAAGTTAAGAGAAGTCCCTTTTTTCCATCAGCCAAACATTACTCCACGCCTTTATTCTTTGGAGGGAAATGCATCAGGCCGCATCATCCCACTCCGCACTCATTTATCAGCCAGGCCAAATCTCTACATGCAGATTTTTAAATATGTGAATTGAATTTCTGCTAACACACTGTTTGGGTAATCTGAGGTTTTTCTGTGTTCCAGGGGAATCGCTTTCCACCTTTGTAAATGCCTACTGAATAATTTGTCTGAGAAACTTCTCTGCACTGACTTTCTTGTTACTACCTTTTTATGATACTTGGGTCTAGGACGTCTGCACCATATGGCCCTACTCAGCCTAAAAAGCTGCCTTTCTGTTTAGGAGGCCTGACTGCTGTCCTGCTGAAAGCCAAACAAGAAGTGTTTGCTTGCAATGAGTTTGCTCATTCTAAGACCTTGTGCTCTAAGTCCTTGTGGTAGTAATGGCTCTGTTTGTGGTGTCCTGATCCTGCCTCGTTTGAGCACATGATTGCACTGAGTTGAGTGACTTCACATGCACACGGTGAGTCACGAGCTTAAGTGCACTGCGAGATGAGCTAATTTTCCCTAATACGCTTTGCCAAATCTATGTCTATTTAAATACTTCTGAGAAAGGGGAAAGAAAAAAGTCTCTGGAGAGAATGACAAAAGGAATTTATTTTGGTACCAGTGTATCAAACACCTATATCAGCAGATTCTTGGACGTCTTCTCCCTTTCCCAGCTTGCCTTTTGGTCTCCATTACTAAGAATATTTAGTGAATTGCTGCAAGTGAATTACAAACTGCTCAAGATTATTTTTCTATGCCCTGTCCCTTGGAAGATCTAAATAGAGTGTGAAGACAAAGGGAGGAGGGAGGTCATCATTCTTTCCACAAGAATATTTAGGAGGTTTTACTCACATTTGAGAAAGGAGGACTTATAATAATTTCTAAAAAGTGCATTCCTAAGCAAAACATAGTGTACAAGAAATAGTCATTACATTTGTTGAAAGCTGTTTATAGAACAAAAGAAATTGTCCACCATCTATCATATATTGAAATTAGTTGCCTGGTAAATAACATTCTGTTTAGTGTGACAGTAATGAAGAATTTTATCAACAGCCACTGCAATCATAGTTTGCAGCCCGTGTAAATATTCCATTTACTTTTATGTAGGTGAGCACATTAACTGTTAGCCAGTTTACTAAAGGGAGGGACTGGGTATTTTTTACCTTTCACACCTCACTTGAGAGGTGCCCAATTCCTAGGAGACTCCAGGCTGAGGGATCCTGATGATGATGCAAATGGTTGCAACTCCAATAATGACAAAGACCTAAATTCAGAGGGAATATAATCCATTAGGGCTGTGCAATTTGTACCATTACCATGAAGAGACATTCCTTTTAAAAAGGGAACAGGAAAGAAAACATATTTGATGCAATGTGTTATGTAAGGAAGTGGTAGCCTTTGGTAAGTAAGGTTCAAAAAAACACACTTAACTTAAAATATCTTCCATTGACGAACAATCATGTGCCAAAATTAAGCTAAATTACATTCTGACTATTCTTGAACAGAGTTTAAAAGTTCTGAGGAATGACATTGGTTGAACCATTAATGTAAGACTTTAAAATATAAGTAGTTTCTTGATACCTTCCACTTTGGGTCATCTTTCTTTGGAAAAAAACCCACACAACAAAACCAGATGCTGCTCTACAAGCATAGGAGAAATCAATGGATGGGATCAATATTCCCTCCACAGGTAATAAATGCTGAGAAGCATTTCTGTCTATCTAAATTGATCCTAGAGAATTCTTTAAATTGGTTCTGATGTGTATAAAAACCATTTCCCTATTGATCAAAGCTTTTCTTGCTTTCTTTCTTTGATATGTTATTTCATCTCTGGCATCAGGAATGGTATCAGACTTCTGTATGCAGTTATGATAAACAGAATTTCTTCAATCCACGCAAGATTTTTTCTTTTTAATTTATACCCAGAAATAGCTGGGTTTGTCTTTGAAGGTGGATGCTTTGCTTACAGTTTGGCACTGCAAGTAATTTTTAAACTGGGGAAGTTATCACATCAGAATTATTTTCAATGAAGTCTAAAGTAACTGCTGTACTTTTACTAGAAACAACAGCCCAAACCCTGCTCCTCCACTATGCTGTTGTCTCTGAGAGGAGGAGCTGCTGGAGCAGAGAGGAGAGGTTTTGATCTGTCACTGTCCTTGTTCTAGCCCATTTTTGAGCAGAAGAGTTCACCTGAGCTGCTGAGTCTATGGAAAATGTTAACAAGCAAACAGTGCCAGTTATCAGGAAGAATATCTCAGCCTGATGTGCCTGGGAGCTGTGGAGTTTGTGACTTTTGTTACAACAGTGTTTTATTAGCATGAAGCTGCTAGACTGCTCCAGAAACATGAACCATTGGTGGCCTACAACAGAACTTTTCAGAGTATTTGATAATGGGATGTTACAGAATTAGTACATTAATTTGCCCAAAGAAAAGTTAAATGCTTTAATGGGCATATGAAAAGGCTCACCAGTGAGGAGTGGTGATGGTTTGCTCCAAAACTGTCACAGTTTGCAGCTGTTTGGACATATAAAACAGTGTGTAGTGTTGTCCTGGCAAGGTTTCACTCAAAATCCATTGTACAGGGAAGACGGTAATCAAGGCTGTGATTTCTGTTAGGCTCTTATGAAATATAAATTGTCAAACTGTCTTTTGACAAGTACAGGTTTTGTTCCTTTTACCCCAAGTAATTTGGAACCATCAACCCAGCAAATTAATCTTGTCTAGTTCTGTCTTCTGAAGAAATGCAGTAACAAATTAGATTGCTTCAACACGCCTGCACTATTTTAAATTTATCCACCAGTTCAAATTAGGAGATGGATTTCATACTGTATTCACAGGAGGGGCTTTGGTTCCTTAGGATTCTTTTCCATAGGTATGCAAAGTTCCTTGCAGATGAGAAAAGGCAGGTGGCTTACTTATATCTAACACAACTGAGCCTCAGTGAATGCAATAACTTTGCTTTTAAGTTCACATGTTTAGGTCAGTATGGACACTCCAGTAAATTTGGTGGGATTTTTGCCAGATTCCTGCTTTTGGCACTTTATGGCTATGGCCTTTATCAAGGCCATAACGTTATGTACATTTGGAAGATGTACAAGAACAGATTTTCGTACAAAATAATTAATTTTAACTACTCCCTTTTCCAGAGTGGGGTATGTCTCCTAAAAGTAAAAAAAAATTACTAAAATATTACTGTCTCTGAGGTACTAAATGATTTTAGGGTTCAGCTCTGGTCTCAAAACAATGTAGAGATAAAGTTTTAGTAGCAGGAATAGTTCTTCTAGAAGGGCATGGATGATTTTTATTATTTTAAGTACAAATGTATTTCCAACACAAACAACAGCACTGCATTTGTAATTAATCAATGCCTAAAACAAAGAGCATTGCCAGTCCAGAGACAAGAACAGAGCTTTTCTCTGTAGGACACTGGGACTGGAAACCTACAGCAGTACTTAACTCCAGTGCTGGGGAAAAAAGGGAGAGAGAAAGTTCCCCAGAGTAAATTCAGTCTGGTCCAAGCAGAAAAGTGACTGTCCAGAGATTCCAGATTCTGGCCACACTGCACATCCTAGGTGAGGTGGGATTCAGATGAGTACTTTTATGGAAACCCTGTGTTTCACCATCCCCTGGGGGGTACTGTGGGGTCTGGCTTGGCTCCACATTTCTCTGTGGATCCCCAAGGAAGGACTGAAGCCTGAGGTTACACATGGAGTGAGCACCATCAGCCAAGTACATTTTAATTCATGGATTTTTTTCTCAGCTAAGCTGTCATCCCCTCGTAAGGATTCCTTGCACAGAAGTTGTTTGTACCTTTAATTGGCTTTGCTACCTTTCTTTACCTTTTCCAACTCACTGCATCCTGCTTGAAGCAAGTGTCCAGATGGTCAGAGCTTATGTTATTCTAAGGACATAATAGGGGTACATCAGAAAAATTAGTACTTGTGTTCTAGCAATGGGCAACAGCAAATCAGCTGTGATTAGTACAAAGGCTGCTACTGTAGGGTCTCTTTGTGGTGGCAATGTGCTTTGTCATCACTCCTTGTCTGCCAGGTTGAGGAAGAAGGCTGAGCTCAGGATTGGCATGGGGCCAGCCAGAGCAAAGCTTCACTTTATCTCCTCATGTTGCCAAGTGCACTAACAGATCCAGAGCAGGTTCTGGAAGCCTTGTGAGCTGGAGATCTAGAGGCTGTGAGATCTAGAGGTCAGGGTCTTGGAGAGTGCATCTTCTAAGCAGAATCTATTCATTTCAATGCAAATCAGCCTAACTGCTTAGTTCAGTGAGTTTGCATAACCAGCCCCATCTGACAGTTGGGTCAAAGGTGTGAAGAACAACCTTTCTTCCGGCTTTTATCTTCCTCCAGTATTATATCAAAGTGCCTTTGTTAGTGACAAGTAAGTATCCTTCATTAAAATACAGCTTTGCATCACAATTATGTAGTAGTTTTTGTTTGCTTTCCTAATTAGATAAAATTTTGAAAGAGCAATAAAACACAATTTGTTCCCTCTTCCCAAAATGAAACATCTCTTTTCAGAAGGAAGGAGGGAGTAAATTTACATTATAATGAGCAAATTGTTATGAGCCCGTAGATCAGTGTTGACATAAAGGGTGACAGAAATGAGATGTTGTCATTTTGTGCATTCCCCCTCGCATGTATCTCCCTATGCATCCTGCTGCTACTGAGCTACAGTGGCTGTACTCATGGTCAGTGACAGTAACACATCCTAACTCAGGGAGAAATTCCTGTGAAATGAATCATTCTTCACCAGGGCTGCCACGTGCACCTCCATCCTTTCCCCAGTGAGTGCTAGTGATGGAGGCAGTGCAGGGTACTACTGCACCTCCTAGCTGGATGGTTTTTCCTATTTTCCTCTAGGCTTTGTCATTTCCCAGGACTGTTGGAATATTGGCATGGACTGACAGGATGAGTGCTATGGTTTGGCTTCAGGCATGTGAATTACTTAGCAAAGCATGCAGAAAAATGCAGGGTTGGGGTCTGCCCCTGCTCTGCTCAACCCAAGGAGTAAATGACCTGAAGCTTTGTCTCAGTTGTCACTCTGTCCTGCCCTTACTTTCTGGAAGTGGACTGCAGCTGTCCAGACTTTTTCTCCTGCCTGTCCCTCTCTGTAACAAGTGGGTTCATTAGTGGTTTTGAGAAGCTGGAAGTGACATTAACCCCCTGCCCTGCTGTTGTGGTGTCAGGGCTGCAGGCGAAATGGCATTTGTTTGGCTCCTGGAGAAGTCATCCAGCAATTGCCTGGAGAGTCTCGCTGCAAGTGCAATCCATATGCAATGCTTCTGTCAGCAAAGACTTGCTGGAGGAGAGTTTATAATAAATATTCACATCTGCTGCTTTGGACACTCTAATCCATCCTACAGATCTTTGCTGTGTCAGGCTTTGTTCTAGATGAAGAAGCTGGGTAGTTATAAAGGTTTGCAAATAGGGCATATTTATCATGGTTAGCTCTACTTCCTAGTTCCCTTTCTTGCACAAATAGCTATGACCACACTAAGCATAAGTTGTGGTTAAGTATTCTCAGTGCACTTGTAAGCTGTTTCAGGCTACGTGTTTCTTTTGATAAATGGCGAAATGAAGCCATCAGATCTTCATGAGAACAGACAGTATCATTGTTATGGAGGGACAATATATTCCCTGGATAAACTGTACACCACATAGGCACACCCAGGGCCCTAAAGTGTTAAAACTGGGATAAATTCCTCCATGCTCACATCTGTTGGGCAGTATGTTCCCATTGGCTATTTGGTGAATAACCTGAGTTACTAAAAATAGAAGAATATCTCCTGTTTTTCATAATCTTCCCAAAAATTATGACCTTGGTGCCAGATTGACTTGGTCAGTGTCAATATTAATTACTCTTCTGCTGGTGATGTCTTTGCTTTCAGAGAGAAAATCTCGATACATAAGAAGAGCTGTAATCATTCAGAGGGTGTATTGAACTTGCTCTAAATAGAAAAAGGTGTTTGACCAAGATCACGACTGGCAGTACAGTGATCCCACTGTTGTTAGGGCCACATCAGCTTTGAAATGAATGTATTGGTTTTTTGGTTTTGGTTTTTTTTGGTACGTGAAACTCATGATTATTATAGTTAATTTCTAAAGGAGAATATTTATCTGGAGGCTGGGTAAGTAAGAGGTGCTTCAAACATATCACTTACTAGCTATTACCTCTGCTTTTATTAAAGTAGGAAGATAATAAATTTATAAGCACATTCTGCTTCCTTAAAAGTGTTGAAAACTGAGTCCATTTGATTTGCAAAAAAAGCACATGGAAACTGAGAACTCCTTAGAACCTATTTTAGGTTTTCTTTTATTTTTTTCTGCTGTTAAACCCTGTTCTATACTAAGGATTTAATGATTGTTTTTTCCATAAGGATATAAGGGAGCAAGCACTCAGTACAGTTAGATGCCTGACCTTCTGGAAATTCAGCTGAAAGCTCACATCTTCATGCCTTAAAGCGGTACAAGAAAAGCAGTGTCAAAAGCATGGTCTAATATCGATACCTCCCGAAGAGCATCTACCCCTCTGGTGCTCAGTCTGTGTGTCAGAATATGTCCCTGAATAACTGTATCCAAATAGAAGTGATTGTCCTGCTCTGCTCTGCACTGGGAAAGCTTCACCTTGAGTATTGTGTGCAGTTTTGGTCACTGTAACATAAAAAAATTGAGCTGTTAGAGAGCATCCAAAGGGCAACAAAGATGATGAAAAGCCTTGAGGGGAAGCCATGTGGAGAGTGTCTGAGGGCACTTGGTCTGTTCAGCTGGAGGAGACTGAGAGGGGATTCACCAGGGTTTGCAACTTCCTTGTGAGGGGGAGTGGAGGGGCAGACACTGATCTCTGCTCTGTGGGGACCAGTGACAGGACCTGAGGGAATGGCCTGAAGTTGTGTCAGGGGAGGGTTAGGTTGGATATTTAGGAAAAAGTTCTTCCTCCAGAGGGTGGTTGGGCATTGGCACAGGCTCCCCAGGGAATGGTCACAGCACCAAACCCGACAGAGTTCAAGAAAGGTTTGGACAACACTCTTGGGCACATGGTGTGACCCTTGTGGTACCCTGTGCAGGGCCAGGAGCTGGACTCCATGATCCTTGTGGATCCCTTCCAACTCAGCAGATTCTGTGATTCTGTCAAAGTAGCCAGGCTCCTTGTGAGGAGAACGTGAGGTCTCCAGACTGGCCTAGTTGCTCCAAAATCCAATCTCATTGTTATTGATCCGTCCAACCCAACTTTCTGTTAATTTATCTCAGAAAACAGGAGTACACGTGTGTCTCTTTAAAGCAACCATCTCAAAACTTCCAGCGCCTCTCTCGTGTAGCCTTTGCCAACCTCGATGATGCCTTTGCCGTGTGTTTCAGGTGACCTGGTGGCTCTGGCCAGCAGCGAGGGCTCCGTGAAGGTGCTGTCCCTGGCCGTGGGCCAGCTCTCCGTCCTGCGCGGCCCCGGGGTCGAGGTGCGCTGCGTGCGCTTCTGCGGCCGGGATTACCTGCTGTCCGCGGGCGCCGATGGCAGGGTTTGCCTCTGGACCTGGGCAAAGTGACACACGCGGCCCTCATCGCCTTCCACAAGAGCAGTCTGACGACAGCACTGCGGGCTTATAGCTTCATAGCTCGTGTTTGCATTATTCGGGGAATATTCGCCCAAACGGAGCATTATTTACCATTTCATCCAAATAAACCCCTCAATTTCTCCCTTTTTCTGCTGTCACCGTGCTTTCCCCGACACCAAGAATCTCTCTTTTGGTGATTTCTGGAGAAACAGCTTTACAATGACGCCTAATGCCAGCGCAGCCGAATTGCAAGGAGATTGATTTTTAATGTAGCGCAGCACGAGCCACAGGAGCCGGGGCGCCCCTTCCCCGGCGCAACCGCCTGTGGGAAGATGAGGTGAAGTTTCCACAATGCGGACATGGGGGATGTTTTCCCAGACACCGCCGGGGCAGCGGCGATGAGCCGGAGATGGAGAGCGCTGAGGGGCTGAGGGAACCCCGAACCCGCGGATCCGAGGGCAGCCGGGCTGAGGGGAGCCCCAGCCGGTGGATCTGATAGGGGAACGGGGCCGAGAGGAGGCGGGCTGAGGGGAACTGGGCTGAGGGGAGCCCCAGCCGGTGGATCTGATAGGGGAGCGAGGCCGAGAGGAGCCGGGCTGAGGGGAACTGGGCTGAGGGGAGCTCCAGACGGTGCATTTGAGGGGAACCGGGCTGGCGGGAGCTCCAGCCGGTGGATCTGACGGGAGCCGGTGCATCTGAGGGGGACTGCCAGGTCTGAGGAGAGCCGTCTCCCCAACCAGAGGCAGGCGGAGCAGCGGCCAAGGCGGTGGCGCCCCGCCCCTACTTTATTCTTTGGGTTTTACCTCCC